>PVKZ01001460.1:0-391407 GCA_004027375.1 Macroglossus sobrinus | reverse complement strand
TAATTGTCAAAACTAATTCATCCAGGTACTAATTTTCATTTTTCTGTCTAGGAAACCATGGAGGATATAGATAAGAATGCTGATGGTTTCATTGATCTAGAAGAGTATATTGGTAAGTTTGCTTCCAGCCTTTTTCTTAGAAGAGGCCGAGAAGCTTTGGAATATGTGTTTACCCATAGAAACAGTTTACCTCATGGGTCAGCTGTTAGCACATCATTAAGCCAGACCAGTGTGAGGAATAGTGGGTTGTGATAAAGAATCTGTAGCAGCACTGTCCAGTCAAAATGTAAATGTGAGCCATATACGTAATTTTAACTCTTGCATAGCCACATCAAAAAAAAAAAGAGATGACGTTAATTTCAATAAAGTATTTTATTTAACTTAATCTATGCTATACTATAATTTCAGAATTATCATTACACATTTTTAAATGTTTTTTGTTTTTCAGATTAAGTCTTTAAAGGTATATTTTATACTTATAGAACATCTGTATTAGGACCAGCCATATTTCAGGTCTTTAATACATGTGGCCAGTGGCTACTATACTGGACAGCACTGATACAGTGCTTCCTGGATCCCTTATGGAACTGAAAGTAAAGAGTTGCAGGGAGCCTAGACTGACATTAGGAAACCCAGGAGAAGATAGGGAATAGAATAAGAGACAGGTGGGTGTGAATAAGCAACCAGGATTACCGATTTCCTCTTAATATCCATTCTTTTCATTGTGTTCTATTTGTGTTTTCTGTCTAGGTTCTCTGACTGTTTGTTTTTTTTTTTAAGTCTTCTTTCTGCTACTTTTCCTTGTGGTTGTCTGTTTAAAAAATTGGGGGGAGGGGGGTAGTCAGGAAATGCTACACCTCAAAGGCTAATTTCTCCCAAGAAATTTCATGATTTCTCCATTGCCTTAAAAAAGGAGACACTTCTCTTACCAAGTAGTTGAGCAAATTGTTTCACAGTTTCTGTGATGGAAAAGAAAATAAGTTAGAGGGGTTATGAATGTCTTTGTTACAAATGTTATTCCCTTTTGAAAGATACTAGATAATTTTATATTTCACGTTCTTATATTAAACCACTGGTCTTGTTTTTCATAAACCAGTTTATTTTCAGTCCTCTGATTTTTACCTGAAATGTTTATTTTGAGCATGAAAGGGAGACTTAAACCCTTACCTCCGTCATCTGTCACTGAGGCTGCATTGAACAAGGCACTCCTTTACTCAGATTTTGTCTAATTATACCCGCTCTTTATTTTCTAGAATTATTTCAGTTGAATTACTCCTTGAAAACTTAACACTTTTTTTTTCTGACTCAGTGGTGTACTTTGAGTTTTATAGAAAGAGGGGTAAGCAATGAAACATAAAATTTTTCCCCCAAAATGAGTGTGTGTGTGTGTGTGTGTGTGTGTGTAGTTCATCAGTACAGTGAAAGTAAATGCCTTGGTGTATTTACTGAGCCCATTCCAAAGTTGACTTTTCTACTTTTAAATATTTTATGTTTCATTCTTGGCTTTTGCTATTTTATCACCATTGCTAAAACGGAGGGACTCATTTGAACTCCTGAGGAGAGGAATTATGTTTTATAATTCAAATATCATCGTTATCAAGCGTTGAGGCCAAATAAGGAGATGTTTCTGTCTCCCTCCCCATCATATAGATTCAAGAGCAGAAGAATTATGTCTTAAAACTATCACCTGTGTGTGTATTGTTATCTTTCACAAATAAACTAATGCAGACACTTTTATACCCAGATTTTGTGCTTTGTAAAGCTAAAAGTCTCCCAATATCTTTCAGTTTCTAGGGGTGTGCTAATTTATGTCCTGTTGAGGAGTGAGAGCCAAAAGAAACAAATGGCCTTTGCCTCTTACACTTAGCATTAATAAGGAGTCCCCAGACTTACAGTGTTGAATTTTTTTTTTATTTTTTAAATTTATTATGAGGCATTGCAAACATATACAAAATTAGGTAGAATTATATAATGAATCCCCATATCCCTATGCTCAATTCCAACAGCCATCATTAGCACATGGCCAGTCCTTTTGAACATATCTACTTCCTTACCGCCTTGGTTATTTTGAAATAAATCCCATTAATCACCTTATTTCATCAATAAACATTTGGTTATGTATCCCTTAAAATATATGTGCATCTCTGAAAACTTAAAAAATAATCTCAAAAAAATTAATAATTCTTTAATAGCACTATAAAGAGTGAATCCTTTTAAAACAGAAAATTAAATAGTATTGTTCTTAACTATCTTCTCTACTCACCTAGCTTCAAAATACACTTACATTGGGTTGTATATTCTAGCTTCTGTTAAAAGCATGTCTTTTAAGCATACACGTATTCACTCACTCTCTAATTCACAACTTCCCAGTCTGCATACTGTCTCCTTGACCCTCAGAACAGCTAGGGCAGGGCACTGGCCCAGTGGTTCATACAAATATTACATTTTTTGAATATGCTATGTCCTGGGGGGAAAAAATGGCAAATTCTGCTCTGAGGAACTCCTCCTTTATGTTTATGGCAAAAGGAATAGTTTTACTTTTAACCCTCAAATTCAGGAAAATGACAGTCCCAACTGTCAAATGACAAAAATATAATTTAGTAACAGGCTTGATGTTACAAAGTAATAATTCATGTATTGGGGGACTACAGTGCCTCAAGCAGTGGAGTAAGTTCTCTTGCCAAGGGATTTTGGGCAAGAGTGAGTTTTATAGAGCGTTAGAAAAGGCAACATGGAAAGGGCAGGTTTGGCTAGGAGGCGGGGGGTTTCCTTCCAAGGTTAGCAGGTCCTGTTTTTTAGAGTCAAGTAAGCTGGAGGATTGTGATTGGTATAAGATTACTTGGCAGTGAGGCCTTTCTTATAAGTGTAGGCTGATTTAGGTTTAGATTTGTGGCCTGGGTGGGCCACTGAGATGGCCTTCATTTTGTGGTTCCAGACATAAAATTACCTTTATCACAACTGAATATCTACCTTTGCTTAGAACTCCTGCAACTATTTAGACTTATATTAGATGTGTTTCCATGCTTTACACAAAATGTACCTACACTTACTTAGATGTAGTATAACTCAGGAATCTAGGCTTTTTCACTCACATAATTCCTAAAAGAATTTTGACCACAGTATTCCCTTACACATTTTAAAGTTGGAATCTGAACTATTTAGAAGTTGAAACAGTTGTATAAAATAATTTCTGTGTCAATGTTGACATTTTAAAGTACCTTAACTCTTATAAATAAATCTCATAAAATTTAAATACTGTAGCAACTTTTTACCTACCATCATTCATCTACTTTAAACTAACCAACTTTAGAAAATAATTAGGAAATTTCTATTTGGACTGGATATTAGATAATATCAAAAAAAGTTGATTTTGTAAAATGATGATGGGATTAAGACTATGTAAGAAAATGCCCATTATTTTTAGAGTTAGATTTTAAAATATATTCAAGTGGTTGGTAGACAGTTTTGGCTTATAATATACACTTCCGAAGTTTCCTTGAGAATTTAGAACAACACCTTTTTGAAACCAATGGAATGTAGGGAATAACTAATTTATAAAAGTCTCTATCATACTTGGTGCTAGTTATCTCCCTTTATTTCTGTATTTTTTTAAGAGATAAGCACTCTGTTTGCCCTCATCACTCAAATCAACTGGAAATGTTCTTGTTGCAAGATCAATAATCAAGTTACAGGAAAATACATTGTTTTCTAAGGTCTCCCTGAGCTAAAACCCTTGCGACTGCTATTGGGTTCCAATTGGATGAGGAAGGAGGATTAGGCCAGATTAGCACGAGGCAGTCTTTGGGAAAAGGCAAAGCCATCTTTTCTATGTATGTCTGTGCATACAGGTGACATGTACAGCTATGATGGAAATGCTGATGAGCCAGAATGGGTCAAGACAGAGAGAGAACAATTTGTTGAATTTCGAGATAAGAACCGTGATGGGAAGATGGACAAGGAAGAGACCAAAGATTGGATCCTCCCCTCAGACTATGATCATGCAGAGGCAGAAGCCAGGCACCTAATTTATGAGTCAGACAAGAACAAGGTAAGTCTGCCGAAGCCCAAACGTAGCTGTGATGGAAGTCTCTTTCTAGGGGATTTCCCACAAAATTCCTGTTAAGATATGTAAAGCATTCACAGTCTTAATTAGTCTAAGTCTGCTATGGACCTAAATTTGGCAATTGAAAACTTACAAGGCAGCGCTAGCTATCTGATCTCATTTTAGAAATCCCTTTGCCCAGTGTATATAGCATTGGAGAAATTTAGGCTTCAGAAAAGAACCCCATTTTTATCTGTGTGTAGCCCATGTCCAGCATGCATCATCTGTTTGGAACTCCAGAGAATTTTCTTTGCTTGTTTTCTTTGTTATTTCCTTTGTCCTTTCCCTAGTACAGGCCTATTTTGCCTACTCAGAGCTGGTTATTTCTTTCTTAAATATGCTTTTATAATTACGTCCTGTATAATAGGTTATAAATAAACTTTTCTCTGGAGCCTGCTAAAATTGTTCTTGGTCAATTAGTTCATTGAAAGAGTAGTGTTAACCCTAAGCCCTGTCACCTTTTTCAGAGATTTGAATGCTTTGCTCAGAATAGGCTGAAAATCTGTCTAAATTTGGTGATTTTTAGTATCTCGATTTCTTTTATCTAGGCAAGTCTTCAGTTTCAAAAGCGGTTTCTTATCACTGAGACTTTTTAAGGGTCAGTCTGTTTTGAGTGGCTCAGTCATTGCAGTAGCCAGGTGCTACGTCCTGAGGTATCTGAGAAAAGGAATCTCATGTCATCTGTTGGGAATCTGGCCAAGAAAATTTTTGAAATGAGTGTCTGAGCCTTCATTTGGGGTCGTGTCTGGAATCTGATTGGTAGGCAGGGCATCGTGGAAGTGAGGACTAGGCTTGATATTAGCAGATTTGGTTGTTCCTGTTAGGATATTTTACCCAGTTCTTGACTATCACTTTACCCATCCATATCTAGGAGATGTCCCACATTTTGCTCGAAAGGGGGTTGTTTCCTCCTCAAGAAACAAACCTGTATCTCTAGCATTGAGTTATTGAGCTATATTTTTTCCATCCTTCCACTTTTAACTTTCTTGATAAGAAAAAGGTATTAATTGCTATTTTCTTCTGTGTGTGCACGCGTACGTGCACACAGTGTGTGTGGTGGGGTGAGGGGTGAATTCACTTAATTAACTGGGAATTAGGATATTAAACCTTGACTAATCTCTAGTCTATAGCAGTGTTTCTAAATTTGGAATAGGAAATATATTTTGCCTCAATTCACTATTCTCTCTAATTTCAGGATGGCAAACTTACCAAGGAGGAGATTGTTGACAAGTATGATTTATTTGTGGGCAGCCAGGCCACAGATTTTGGCGAGGCCTTAGTACGACATGATGAGTTCTGAGCTGCGGAGGAACCCATGTTTCTTCAAAAGTAATTTATTTTTACAGCTTCTGGTTTCACATGAAATTTTTTGCGCTACTGAGACTGTTATTACAAACTTTAAGACATGAAAAGGCGTAACGAAAACCATCCCGTCCCCATTCCCTCTCCTCTCTGAGGGACTAGAGGAAAACTGTGCTTCTGAGGAACAACTCTAATTAGTACACTTGTTTGTAGATTTACACTTTGTATTATGTATAACATGGTGTGTTTATTTTTGTATTTGTTCTCTAGTTGGTAGTATGATATGAAGGCTCAAGATCCTAAACTCGTAGGCAGAAATTAGCCCTCCACCTTTTCTTAACCCTTACCATAGAATTTTTATAATTATGACTTAACCAATTTTTTTAAAGCCTGAGATCAATAAGAAATGTTCAGGAGAGAGAAAAAGGAAAAAATGTACCCTACAATTTATATTTAGAGAGAGAACACTTGATCTTGCCTGTTGAAAGTATCTTTCATCAGTGGTAGGAGCCATATATTCCATTCAGTTGCTACAGGTCCAGCAGCTGATCCTGGCAAGGACAGATCCCTGTGCTGTCAGAAGGTTTGGCTCAGCTTCATTTCATTCATCCTTTTTTTCCCCTTCCCTGTAGGACTGCTGATTTTGTCAAGCACAGCTGCAGTAGGAAGAGTTAAGGCCAGTGTCTTGAAAATAAAGTAGTGTGATCTTTTTACAGAGCTATATATATATAGAAACAGCTTGACAACTAAAGGAAAAATACAAGTGTTTTCAGGGCACACTTTTTCTGGACGTGCATCTGTTCAGGTGCCTATGAAATCACTGTAAGGGCCCCATGAAGCTCCCATTCCCCCACGTTATCCAAGGAATTTTGTTTTTACCACAGTTAAAATGTACTCCTTTCTAATCATGTCATCAAAAGTGCCTTTAACAAGAGAAATATCAGTGAATGAGGATTCTCTTAGAAACTTTAAGATAAAATAAAGAGAAGATCATTTAGACCACCTTATGTGAACGCTTAGAACTTCCCAATGTAGTGGGGATTTTTTTTCTTCTCTTTCTCTTTCAGACAGTGGTTAAATGCAGTATTAGTTGGGAGCTTGGTTGCAGTGTTCTTATTTTGTGGGCTAGTTTCCAAAAACCACATGCTGCTGAATTCACCAGGGATCCTCATACCTCAGAATGCTAACCACTGAACTGCCAGGCCTGTTCCCGTGTCAGCTGGAGAGCTTGAGCTCAGACTCAAAGATGAGAGGGCCTACAGAGAGTGCTCTTTAGTTTGAGGACCATTGCTCACCCTTTATACTTTTGACCTGTCACTCCCAGTCTCCCGTCACCCCCTCGTCCCCCCTGCCAAAATAAGAGTTTGTCTTGGATCAACAGATTGCCAATCTTTATCAGAGAAGGACATTGCGGAAAGAGCTGAAGAAACCGTCCTCCGTTTCGGCTTACTTTACCCATGTTTTACATAACACTAACTCTGTCTTTTTTGATTCCTTTCTTATACAGCTGAACCTCTTTTGAGAGAATTTATAGTATTCCAAGTTTTTAGCCCTCAGGTTACTAAGATAAATATATGTATAGTTAACCTTTATAACTTCATGTATCTTTCTGGATAATATTCAGGTGGTGCTGGGTGATTATTATATCTGAACCTAGGTGTATCCTTTGGTCTTCCATGATTGTGTTGAGGTGGGTTACTTGGCCAGGTATCATGTGACTTCACCCCAGCCTTTGCGTTGAGCTCTTGAGAGTGGATACACTCTTTTAAGTTTAACCCCAATTTAGGGGGGATGGAAATTCTCTGCCCTCCAGATCCCCCATTTTTACCATTAAGACCAGAGATAACTAATCATGTCATTAACCCTGGCTTAGAGCACATCACGACTGTGGCAGGAGAGCTAGGGGTGGAGAGCTCAGGCCTTATGTTAAAGTCACGCACTTAGAAAGCAAACCTTCATCTGCTAAGACAGCAACTTCTGGATGCTGGGTGCTCAGCTGCAAGCATTGTACTCTAATCTCTAATGATCCCCATGGAGTAGTATTATTACCTTTTTTTGTTTAAATCAAGTTTGGGGCTGGTGGACAGTAGCTACACACCCACATTGTGTGTCCTGTGAATGCTAGCTCTCTTGAATTTGGATATCGATTATTTTTTATAGAGTGTAAACCAAGTTTTATATTCTATAATGCAAACAGGTACCTGTTTCTAAATAAAACTGTTTACATTCGTTGTGCGGTATGAATGGCCTCATTCTCTTAAGAAGTGGAACTCTTGCTTAGAATTATGGGTGCTATAAAATGTCACAGAAAAAGAGCTCTCTTAGAGGTTTACCATACCCCTCCCAGGAAAGTTGCAGCCTTCTCTCAAATTGGTTACTCTCTTCTTCCTTGCAATCTAAACATCCTCATCACAGCTATAACCCTTCCCTCTTCCCATAGGCCATATAACTGCATTTCATAATTATCTGATACTAAACACAAGCCACTCTTTAATGTGCAGGCAACATTTATCTTGATTTTTATTTCAAAAAGCTTTTTCAGGGGGTGTGATGAAGGGAAGTAAAAAGTATAATGTAAAACAGGTTTTTGAACACTTAGGTGTTTATAAATGCTATTAAGATGTGCAATTTAATTGTGAGAACATGAAGAGAATTAAACTTTTGTAAATACACAGCTTAAGAAAGATATAGATGTTTTACCTAATGGAGGGGTCGGGGGAGGAAACGCCTGGAATAATTCATGCTGGCTCAGGGCCTCGTGGACATGGCTGCCCCTGCCAAAGCTATAGCAGCTGTTCAGAGAGAGCATAAAGGAATTCTTTTAAACTCATATTTAGGGCCTACTAAAGGTTTTATTTGTCTTTATATCTCTCCTATCTCTAAGGTGTTTTGTTAAGTTTGTTCTAATTCAGAAGAATATATTGTAGCATCCCCAACAGGAAGAAAAAAATGTTACTTGTTATTAAAAAATACTTGTTATTCATACACTGACAACTCAGCCATACCCCTTTATAGTACCTGGGATGTAAAGGTGGGTTCTCTAAGTGCTGTGAATAGTGCCACTTAGAAGTGGAAACTGGTGACTGTTGAAAGGGTTTGGGGTGTTCGGGTGGATGCAGCTAGAACAACAGCTTTTTATAGGTAGGGAGGGAATAATAGGAAAACGGAAAGTTGACTCCCCAAATTGCCATCATTCCCCTTCCCACTTGTTTTCTGTGTTGTTAGCAGAAAAAGTAGACATTTCCTTAAATGTAAAATCCTAGTTGCTGCAAATAGGCCAGATGCAAATGGCATCTTAGTTGGGGCCAACTTGGCTGGAAGAGAGAGTAGAAACTTCCGTTCTCTGGGAGCTGGACACGTCAGACTCATCCGTCATGGGCTTCCCACACACCATCTCCATGATGCAAGCCTGGAACTGGAGGGAGAGGGTAGAATTGGAATTGGTCCCCTTCGCAGACCAGCACAAAGGAGATAACATCAGGAAGTGTGGGGGGAAAGATCTTTGTATCTCCAAAGCCTCAAACAGTGCCTTATGCCCAGGATCTCCTCAGGTGGTTTTGAGTTTCATCTTCCCAATCTTGAGAGTTCACTAGATTCCAGTCTAGGGCTTCTCCTGGTCTACAATAATAATCCCTACACATTCTGGCTAACTTGGAGGCTTCACTGTTGGGAAACCTCACAAAACATAGACGGCCTCATAGGAGCACTGTCGAAAGCAGCCTCAGAGCAGGCCTCCCTGCCCACCCACCCCCGTTCCAGGAAGGTGCTCTCAGTGGGGAAAGGACCGTCAGCTCTGTTTCCATTCCAGGAGGTTTCACATTCCTTAGGACTCCATCTCTGGGATTGAAGAAGCAAAATAACTTATTAATTCTCAAAGCAGTGTTGGCCCTACATGACAGGAACTCTCCTAGACGCATCTGAGTTTGGGGTTATTTTTAGTTTAGAGTCGGGATTTGGGACAGGAGGCCACCTGGTACCTCCAGATGATAAGCTGTTTTAGAGATTTATGCATGTGTTGTGGGTTCTGTGCTTCACACAGGCTCCTGCAGGCTGGAAGTTGGATGGGAAAACAAGAACTCTTGAATTGGAAGGAAGGACTAGATGTAGGGGAACTATTGATCTGTCATTTTTTCAACAAAACAAAACTAACATTTGTCATTCTGCCTTTTGAAGCAACTCAATTTTTATGGCTCAAGTTCTGTCTTCTCTGAGTTTTATTGCCTGTCTCAATGACCACACCGTCCTCCCTGTTGCTTACCAAGGATCTCTTTGGCTTCCCTTGTTCACCCCCTACCCTTTAAGTAGAGTCCAAAGTGCTCTGAGTTATAAAAAAGTCATTGCTGAGAAGAATCAGGTCTTAAGGACTAGGGTCTCATAGGAATGTAAATAGCTTTACCTGCTTATTCATGAAGCAGTAGATGATGGGATTGTAGACACAAGCGCTTTTGGAGAAGAAGGCAGGAATGGTGACAAGCCTTAAGTCCAGCCCGTGGTTACGGTTGTTGACCATATACATGGCCAGGGCAGCATAGGGCACGTAACAGAGACAAAAGGATCCCACCATCACCACCACCATGCGGCTCACCTCCCTCTCAGCCTTCTGGGTTGAAGCTGACTCCTGCTGCTGGGCTGCAACCTGGGCAGAGCACAGAGAAAACATCACATCCTCTTCCTGGCCCTCAACTCAGATCCCCGGATGCTTTTCTACGAGGGGGGCATCTGCTCCAATTGCCTCTCTTCTGTTTCAGTTTCTGGTCTAGTATCTCTGGCTCTCCTTTGAGGAAGACAGGACAGAGGTGGCTCTCTGGCCTGTGACATGGGAAGGGACCATACACATCTCTTGACACCCATATGTGAGCAGGAATGACGACCTTATCATTCCATTCCATTCCATCATTTCTGCCCCCACTTCCTTCATTGCTTTTAGATATCCCCTCTACCTGGCTATGGCATTTCCAGATGTCTTATGTTCTAGGACACACACTCCTCCCTTTCACCTAGAACCCCCTGACCCTTACCCCCAACCCTCACAAAAACTACTCACAGCTCTGAGGGCCCCCAGCAGCTGAGAATAGGAGAAGCAGATGAGGGACAGAGGCACGATGAAGCAGAAGATGAAGAGGAACCAGGTATAGTACTCGCTGCGATGTTTGGTGCCCACGGTGTACCAGTCGGGGCCACAGGAACACTGCAGGCCCTCGGGGATGAACCTGTAAGGGACGAAGCACTCGCCCACTGGACAAGCTCACTGCGGGGCTCACCACAAGGATTAGTGGAGTGGGAGATGAGATTTCTGGACTGTGTTTGCCACTTAGAACCCAGAGGATGCCCAATGGCTGTGGGCAGGGAGGATTTTTTGTCCACCAGAAAGTATAGCAATTACAAGTACAGGGTAAACTTTAGCGCTTGTCTCCCATAGCCCTTCCCCTCATCTACCAGGTATTGAAAAAGTAGAGGTCAAAGGCTCAAGGGTTAATATTCAACTCCTTATACCCGCACCAACCTAAGCTCCTAGCTAAGTCAGCATCACTGCCCTCTGCTCTCACCGGCTCCAGCCAAAGAAGGGTGGGATGGAGACTCCAATACCAATAGTCCAGGTGGCCAGAACCACCATCAGTGCGTGCTTGGAGCTGAAGCGGAAATTGCCGAAGGGCTTACAGATGACAATGTAGCGCTCGAAGGCCAGGAAGGCCAGTGACCAGCCTGTTACCAGACCTGTGATGAAAAGTGAGGGTAACGGTATACAAATCACCCAGCCTGGCAAGCGGAGTGGAATACCGACAGGGTAGGGCAGCATGCGGGGGACAGGATTGAACTGATGCTGGTCGGAGTAGAGTTTAGATTCAGCTGGTCGAACTTCCAGTCTGGACTGCTGTGTACCCCAGTACCAAAAGAGCACCAAACTCCTTTTCTCCAGACCCCTCTTTAGGGACCCACTCTAACCCGACAGCCTGGTCCCTGGTTGCAATCCTAGCACAGTGTCCTCTGCCTCCCCCCAGCCCCCTTCTGCAGTACCTGCTGTAGAGCCCAAGAAGGCCTCCAAAGCACAGACGTGGCGGCCAAAGACGAAGTATCCCTGGCAGCTGGCGACGAAGACGGTGAAGACAGAGAAGATGCAGAAGAGGAAGCCCCCCAGGGACACATTGACCAGAATATAATTGAGTGGCTGTCGCAACTTTCTATAGCGCAGTGTGGCCACAAGCACTGTGGCATTGAGTGGCGTCCCTACAAAGAAGACAAAGCCCATGAAGGCTGCCTGGAGGTGGAAGGCCCAGACAGGGGCAATATGGTACTGAGGCCCATCCCACGGCCCCACCGAGGAGATGTTCTTGAACAGATAAAACTCCTCCTCCCCTGACATCTTGCTCATGGATGTCTCCCACCCTTTTGATCTCTCTTATAGATCATCCTCCCCCCACTACTCCCCCACCCCACCAAGAACCCCTCCTCCAAAGCCACTCTGGGGCTACTTGAATGATCAGTGCTGATCCTAAGCTTCCTAAGGACAAAGTTTGGGATTAGAGATCCCTAAGCCTCCACCTAAACCTTCGTCTGTGGCCCCAAAGCCAATTGTGTGTTCTTCAGAGGACAAAAGATTGGGTTCAAAGAATCTGGACATGCGACAGTGGCTGCTGGATTGAAAGAGACAGGTACCTGGGGCCTGGGAGATGCTGACCCATATTAAATAAAGATGCTTCCACTATTTTTTTTTATTTCCTCTTAGGATGGAACTCTCAAGGGCTCCCATCTGTTTGACTTCTGGCACCACTCCATCTGCCCCTTTGAGGAAGGTGCCCCTTAGTTTCCCTCTCCAGAGATCATGGGCTCTTGGCCAGCCTGGGAATCAGCCTCAGTCTACAGGAAGGGACAGGAAGGGGGGAGTGCTCTGGGAGCACCTTAGTAAACAGCCTTCACAGAAGCGTACAGGGCACCTTGGCAATGCTTAGCAGCCGAGGGCATCCCAGGCTGCCTCTGTTTCTTCATGTTGAGTCTGCCCAGAAGTGTACCTTTCCTGCTCAGACCTCCCCCAGCCGGGATGGAGTTGGTTTGCTCACTGTCCCCCTCACACCATGTTCATGCAGTTCAGCAGTGTCCAAGCTGCTGCAGAGTCTTCCTCCTGCCAGACTTCACAGCCTGACTTGCCAAGGCCCCTTTTGTGAAGACCGCCCCAGAGATGCCAGCTCTGCCGTAAGCTCCACCTGCACTTACTCTCAACACTAAACTTCATCTCTATGGCTGTATCTTCTTCCCCACCTCAGCTGTCTATAAACATAGAGGTACAAGTGACACACTCTAAATATAGATAAGTTAAAAGTGAAGTGATGGCCCAGTAACGGCAGCGTAGTATGTATCAAATGAATCCTCCTCTAGGTAAAGATGATAAACTCTGAACAAAATATGAAAAATAACTACTTGAAAGCACTAAGAAGTACCGCCCCCCCCCCCCAAAGCATGCAGAAACTGAAAGGACTCAACCCTTAAATGAAAGAGACCATCTACATTTAAATGGACTTTTTCCTGAGGGTGTGCCTCAGTCTAAATGACAAGGGACAGCTGGAACTCAAGAATACCTCAGCCTTTATTGGCTTGAAGAGTCAGAGGGCAGAGTCTGGGACTCCGGAGCAGCTGAAAATTGAAGGCGGGCTCCCTGGGATGAAGGAGGGGGCCTCAGTAGGGGAAGCCTTCAAATCTGCATATGAACTCCCCTCAAATCCTAGGCTGGCTGCTGAGCTATTCAGGGAGGAATCTCCAAGGCGCCCAGCAGAAGGCAAGAGCCGGAGGTCTGAAAGCTGAGCAGAAATTTGGGCTGCTACCCAAATTTGGGCTGCGGCAGAGAAAGAGTTTAATTCCCACCAAGTTAAAAAAGCTGGGAAAACACTTCAGGCTTTCTGTTTGGAACTCCCAATAGGCCACACTTTAGGACTAACATGTGTATCCCTTGAATCCTGAGCTGGAAAGTCTAGATGGAGACTTGTCAGCCATTTCTACACACACGCATGCACGCACCCCACTTACTCACCCACAGGTAGGATGAGACCTAGCTAAGGGTCCAGGAATTAATTACACAGCCACTTGGCTTCTGCTAATCCCTTGAGTCAGCACATTCTGTGTCCTGACAGACGCTTAGGGCCAGGACGGGAGGCCACTCCTGAAGGCAACGTTTTTTGTTGTTTTTTTAAATCTTTTTTCCCCTCTTTAATTCCCCCCACCCCCACTTCCACCCCTGGCCTATGGATGTTGCCATTTCCCTTTAAGATTGGGTTTCTGAAGGTGGGGCATCTCCTCCCACACACTCGCTGTGTGCCCCCGGCCTGCACACTTGGGAGGGGGCCTGGCGCACCTGGGGTGTGGTCCATGGCTCCACCTGGGGCAGGAACCCAGGACCTTCTGTGTGTAAAGCAGACATGCTGACCACTACACTATGGAGCCGCCCCTGAAGGTAATGTTTAAAGTGACTATTCCCGGGCAGGGCACATGGTCACAACTTACCCTGAGCTGAGTGGAGTAAGTCAGCCTTAGCCAGTCAGCCTTAGCCATCTGCAGGGCTCTGCTAAGGTGCAAAAGGTTCTGCAAATGGTTCTGACAGGAGCCTACAAGGACAGGCCCCGGGCCTGAGCTCCTATCCCCACCATGTGGGTAAAAGACACCCAGGCCTTCTTACTCCACTACCTCGGCTGGGTGGCTACATCTTTGGCCTCTGTCCTAACACCTTCCCAGACGGGTCCTTCTCCCCTTATTCCACATCACTTCAGAAGCAGGGGCAATGGGCGCAATTAGGGGTGATCCAGCTCCAGCTAAGAGGGGGCAGATGTCCCCTGGAGGGCTAGGCCAAAAAGAGCCTTACCCCAAGCATAGAGTCTCATTGGCACCTAAGCAAGGGACAAAAAAAATTCCAGTCACTGAAACCATGGAGTAAGGGAGGAAAACATGGGGTAAAGGAGGAAGGAATGGTATAAAAACAGAGACATTTTAAGTACATTCAATACATATAGTGCCCTTTTCTGATTTAAAGTCACTTTATTAATGTAGGAACATGATAATACACTAAGGCTTTACAGAAGATCATGTTAGGTGTATTTAGACCAGGGTTTCTCAACCTCGGCACCATTGACATAGTGGGTCAGACGATTCTTCGCTGGCAGTGTGTGTGTGTAGGGGGCTGCCTTGTGCCTTGTAGGATGCTTCACAGCATCTCTGGCCTTTACCCACTAGATGCCAACAGCAGCAGCACCACCGCAGTCATGATAATCGAAAATGTCTCCAGACACAAAAGTCCCCTGAGAGGCAGAATCACCCCCTGCTCCCCTCGCCTCTAGTTGAGAACCATTGATTTAGATTTAAACTTATAAATGCCTGGACTGAAAGGAAAAGTCAAGAGAAAACAGCCAAGAAGAACAATATTCTCACTGCCCAGGAAAAAAGACAAGTCCTAGAAAAAGAGGCTATTTTCTGAAGAGTGTCAGGATTTTTTTCTCCTATTTTCTAGGAGTTGATTCGTTTAAGTCCCCATCCTTTCCAGAAATAGTCTAAGGAAGGCTTGCAGAAATGTAGAGGGTACAACATAAGATCATGTATCAAATGCAGGAGCAAAAGAAGGACAGTAGAGTTTAAGAGTTGGGAACAAAACTGAAACGACCGCCCTGTGAGGTCACTCTGTGTGGCCCACACAATTGTGCTTTCTAGCAGCTAATCATTTACATAACTCAGTGTCCAGAAAGCATCGGGTTCATGGGATTCTGACAAACTTAAATAATGCCTCCCCAGGGACTTCTCAAAGGAGACATTGATGTGGTATCATAAACAGTGTCCTCAACAACTTTCCCGAGTAGACACAACCAGTTTCCCAAGATTGGGTCTACTGCTATGAGTCCTCAGTACAGTTTGGCACTGGACATAAGCCAGAACCATCAGGATGAGAGCCCTGCTGGGCTGCTCTGATCCAGTGGACATTTCAGCTCTCTGGAGACTTGAAATGCATTTGCCCCTGTCGTTTCTAATCATCGCTTCTCTCTACTTACTTTCTTTTTATATAATTTAATTTCTGTTTTTGTGTGGTCCAGAGGTCAAATTTTTTAAGTACGAATGAACATACAGTAAAAAATAAGTTTCTTTCCCAGCCTCCCAATTCCCCTCTCCAGAGGCAACCAGTGTTCACTTTTGGCTGTTTTTGATGCGTCTGTGTTATGTGCTGTTGAGTCACCCCTGACTCTTGGCAACTCTATGAGAGAGAGATGTCTACCATGTCCTCAGCAGCCCTGCTTAGCTCTTGTAGATCCACGCCTATAGCTTCTTTTACAGAGTCAGTCAGTCTCCTATTTGTTCTTCCTCTTTTCCTGCTGCCTTTTATTTTTCCCAGCATTACAGCCTTTTCCAAAGCACCCTGCCTTTTCATGATGTACCCAAAGTAGGACAGCTTCAGCATTGTCATTTTTGCCTCCAGCGATGCTTCAGGCTTAATTTGCTCTAGAACAGTACTTTCTGGTGGTCCAGGGTATCCATAGAGCCCTCCTCCAATACCGTATTCCAAATGAATCCATTTTTTCCCCCTATCAACCTTCTTTACTGTGCAACTTTTGCATCCAGACATAGTAATCAGGAATACAAGGGTGTGCATGATCATAGCCTTGGTCTCCAATGACACATCTTTGCTCTTGCTGATCTTTCCTAATTCTTTCATTGCTGTCCTTTCGAGTCTCAGCCCTCTCTTGATTTCTCCATTTGAACTGATGACTGAATGAAGGTAAGCAAAATCTTTAACAATTTCAATCTCTTCATTGTCTATGTTATTGAGTGCTGACAGGGAGCTTGAGATAGTATGTTGTGACAATGCTGTCTGTTAAATACTGGCCTGTAAGGCTCTCCGGTAAGAGATGTGATAAGGGAAAGGTCAATATGCTCTTGTGAAAATGATACATCATCCAAGGAGTTGCCTAAAAGCTTCTGTTATGCCTGGGAGGAAAGTCTCTGAAGCAGATCCACAGTTCTCTCCAGAGAAGTCCATCTGTGGCTTTTTCAACACAAAGGCAAATGAGCCATTGCAGGCCTGAAGGCCTACTGCCTAGAGGAAGGCCACAGTGACTTTAGTCTAGAAAAAAAAAGCACGGTAGGTGCCAATGGATATCCACTCCTTTCCCCTGATGCCCACCATCCTGATGACATTTGGAAGGGGTAGGAGAGTATGACGGATGCAATAGCAGAGGAGGGATTAATGGTATTTGGTGAGGAAGACTCTGCTCCACACAGACCACACAAAGAAGAATAATCCCGCCTCAAATTCCAACAGCACCTCCAGAGGAAGCACTGGCCGGGACCCAACACCGGCCTCAGCCCTGAAACATTCTCGGCAAAATCCCCCTAGGAGCCCTCACGGGGAGCAACCTCACTCCCTGGCGTACCCACCAGGAGGAACAATTTAGAGAATGTCTGCTGAGGTAATGGAATGACGCTTTGAGTGTGCTTTTATTTATAAGCCAGTTTAAAGCTGAGGAACAACTACCCAAAAAAGCCTCTTTGGCTTTAGAAAAGATGAGCTGTTGCCTTTCTCTCTGGCCATGATCAGTTAGCAGAGCCAACTGTCTGATCCAGATACTCCTGGGTGGAGATAATGAAATTTTATCCCCTGGGTACGAAGGAATGCTGGCCAATTCATTCTCTAAAGTGCAAGCCACTCTTCGTGATTATCCAAGAGACGGATTGCTTCATTCGGAAGTCTACTGAAAGGGATGGAGGGAGGGAGGCTAATGGTTTCTACTTCAAGCCAAGTGATGAGGATTCACCTGAATATCCGTTGCACTAGTGGTATTTTATGCGCACTCTTTCTTTCATGCATCCATTCATTCCACAGACTTTTGTTAAGTGGTGTCTACAACAACAATTGTGCTGTGAGGATGAAATGAGATTCATCTGGTGAAGTGCTTACACAAGGCCCGGCACACAGAAATGTTTGAAAATCGTCTGTATTGTCAGCGGGACTGCCAAGTGCTGGACACAGTGCAGGACCCAACAGCCAATAAAATAGGCCTCTGCCCTCTTGAAACTCTCAGTCTCACAGAGAGCGTTTCTCCTGGAAGCAAGCAAGGCCCCTGTGGTGTGTGACACAGTGGAAGCATGAAAGAAAGAGCCTGGCCAGCCCATGGTCTCCTACAAGGCCCCAGTTTCTGAGGCATGACCTCCCCCACGGCCCCCACCACCCCCTCCCAGGCCACTCTTAGCTTGTTAGCAGGTTTTTCCCTGCAGCCTCCCTGGGCAGGTGGAGGAGCATGGGCTGGGGGTGGCAGGAGAGAGTGAAGGTATTTACAGAATTTGTTCCCATCTCTGGTTTTCTAGAAATCTTGGTAGCAGTGTGCACTGCATTTAAAACAGGCTTTGGAGTCAGATAAAAATTCTTATAAGCTGAATTTAGTTAAGTTTCCTTTCTTTTCAATGGGGATGACGCTCACCTCACAAGGGTTTTTATAAGGTTAATTAAGCTCATAAAGCACAGAACACACTGCCCAGCCCATAGTAAGCATTCAGTGGCAGCTTTCCTCTTGTGCATTCCTCCCCACACCCCGCCATCATATTGCCATCATAATAACCCCTTTTCCTTGTATAGCACTTTACAGTTTGCGGAGTGTTCTCACAGACATTGTCTCACCAGATGCTCGAATTACCATGTAAGGCAGACAAGGCAGGTATTACTTCCCCAAATGACAGATGAAGAAACTGAGTAACTTAGCAAATGTCACCTAGTGAAGGTGATCTGGGACAGCCTGCTCAGTCCACACGTAGGAGGTCGATGGGTTTGGAAGATTGTTTCTGGTGGTGTGATCATGATGAGGTAAGAAAGAAGCACAGTTCTTCACTGGATGCAGGAGATGGCAGACAGCTTCCACTGGAGCCTGCATTCTTCTCCGCTCCTACCCAGCAGCACCCCCAGAAACTCCAGGGTGGCCCTAGGGGAAGAACTGGCTGGTTATGAGATGGAAGGGGCCCTGTCTGGAGCTGGGAGGAGCAGGAGAGAGCCCAGGGGTGAGGCCTGGGGAGCGTAGCAGGCCTGGGCTGGGAGCCAGTATGGAAGGAGAGGCTGCCTGTAGAAACCACAAACTACAGCTGAAACTGATGTGGCAGGGAAGGCACGCACAGTAAAAATTTACTATAACTGGCTCGTTGGTCTAGGGGTATGATTCTCGCTTAGGGTGCGAGAGGTCCCGGGTTCAAATCCCGGACGAGCCCTGTTTTTTGCTGGATTTTTCTTCTGTCCCCTGACACACATATTCACTGTCTGCCCTTTCTAGAGTAGAAGCAAAGAGATGGCCTAGTAGTGAGTAAATAAAGGACTCTGAGGACAAAATGCTAGTCAATCTCCCCATTAGCCTGTGCCCTGTATACACTCCATTACTTCCACTAAGACCAAACAAAGTAGGAGGAAGAGACATAGCACCAGGAGCTGAACCCAAGAAACTTAGAGCTAAAGGCTGCATTAGAGCTAAAGGCTGCACAAACTGCCTCTCAGAGGGACTCAGAGAAACAGCAGTGATCAGGGGGTCAAGAAAAGACAAGCTCTCCACATGTGAACTCCACACTATGAAATGCACTGGATTCAAAGTCCAAAAGCTAGGATTAAAGTTACAATTCTGAGTTTCAGCTTTTTCTCTTGGTAAAATGGGAACAGTAATACGTATTTCTCAGAGTTGTTGAAAGGATTAAGTCAGAAACTGTATGTGAAGTCTATGGCCATGCTACCCCGAACATGCTCAATCTCGTCTGATCTCAGAAGCTAAGCAGAGTCAGGCCTGGTTAGTACTTGGATGGGAGACCACCTAGGAAGATCAGGTGCTGTAGGTGTTAAAAAAAAAAAACAAAAAACTGTATGTGAAAGCCCTTTCTAAACCAAAATGTACCTCACAGATATAGCGATTGTTAGGAATAATACTAAAGACAGAGACTCTAGAGGGGAACTCCTAACAACATGGCAGACTGAATTAATGTAGCTGTCTCCTCACCCGGCGCCCCATAAAACATACAGAGAGATACACCACATTGACAAATCGAAAGATAAAAAACCTCATGGTCATATCAACAGAGGCAGAAAAAGCATTCAACAAAATCCAGCAAAGTGAGACTAGAGGGAACATACTTCAACATAATAAAGGCCACATATGACAAACCTAAAGTAACATCACACTCAGTGGGGAAAGGATAAAGCATTTTCCTTAAGATCAGGAACAAGACAAAGATGCCTACTTACACCAATCCTCTTCAACATTGTATTGGAAGTCTTAGCCACATTAATAAGACAAGAAAGAGAAATAAAAGGCATCCAAATTATTTGCTGATGACATAATACTATATATAGAGACCCCTGAAGATCCCACCAAAAACTGGTAGAACTGATCAATGAAGTCAGTAAAGTAGCAGGTTACAAAATAAATATTCAGAAGTCAGTGGCATTTCTATACACTGATGATGAACTTTCAGAAAGAGAAATTAAGAAAACAATCTTATTTACAATTGCATCTAAAACTGTAAAATACCTGGGATTCAAATTAACCAAGAAGGTAGAAGACTTGTTTTCAGAAAATTATAAGTCATTGAAAAAAGAGTTGAAGAAGATACAAATAAATGGAAGCATATACCCTGTTCATGAGTAGGAAGAATCAACATTGTTAAAATGTCCATAACTACCCAAAGCAATCTGTAAATTCAATGCAGTCCCTATCAAAATACCAATAGCATTTTTCAGAGAGCTAGAACAAATAATTCTTAAATTTATATGGAGCCATAAAAAAACCTGAATAGCTATGGCAATCTTGAGAAAGAACAAAGTTGTAAGTATCACACTACCTGATATCAAACTATACTACAAATCTACAGTAATCAAAACAGCATGATACTTGCATGAAAACAGATACATTGATCAATGGAACAGAATAGAGAGTCCAGAAATAAATCCACACCTATACACTCACTTAATTAATATATGACAAAGGAGGTAAGAATATACAATGGGGGTAAAGACAGTCCCTTCAATAAATGGTGTTGGGAAAATTAAACAGATGTATGCAAAAAAAAAAAAAAGAGGAAGCTGGACCATCTTTTTACACTGTATACAAGAATAGACCCAAAATCATAAAACTTTTAGAAGAAAACATAGACAATAAACTCTGATATTACTAACAGGAATTTCTTTTCAGATGTATCTCCTCAGGCAAGAGAAGCAAAAGAAAAAATAAACAAATGGGACATATCAAACAAAAAAGTTTTTGTTCAGCAAAGGAAACAATCAACAAAACAAAAAAGCAACTGACTGGGAAAAGATATTTGCTAAAGATACATCTCATAAAGGGTTAATATCCAAAATTTATAAAAAACTTATACAACTCAACAACAAAAAAACAAACAATCCACTTACAAAATGGGCAGAAGACCTGAACAGATACTTCTTCAAAAAAGAAATACAGATGGCTAACAGATATATGAAAAGATGCTCAAGGTCGCTCGCTAATCATCAGAGAAATGCAAATTAAAACCACGATGAGATATCACCTCACACCTGTCAGAATGGCTATCATCAATAAATCAAAAACCAGCCAAGTGTTGGCAAGGATGTGGAGAAAAAAGAACCTTCATACATTGTTGGCAGGATTGCAGATTGGTACAGCCACTATAGAAAACAGTATGGAGGTTTCTCAAAACATTAAAAATGGATATACCTTTTGACCCAGCAATTGCACTGGGTATTTATCCAAAGAAAACCAAAACGATAACTTGTAAAGATCTATGCGCTCCGATATTCATGGCAGCACAATTTACAATAGCCAAGATATGGAAGCAACGTAAATACCCATCAACAGATGATTGGATAAAATATTATGGTTCATATATACAATAAAATATTACTCAGACATTAAAAAAAATAAAATTCTACCATTTGCAACGACATGGATGAACCTAGAGATTATTATACTGAGTAAAATAAGTCAGACAGAGAAAGATAAATATCATATGATTTCACTTATATATGATATCTAAGGAACAAAAAGAACAAACTAATCAAAAACAGACTCACAAATATAGTGGACAATTTGTTGACTGATGGACAGAGAAGAGGGGTGTTGGGGGCTGGGAGAATGGGGTGAAGGGTTAAAGAAGTAAAAATTAGTAGTCCATAGTTGGGCATGGGGATGGGAAGCATGGCAGAAGGAATGCAGTTAGCAGTAATACAATGGCTAAGTGGAGGACCAGGAGAAGGAGAGAGCAATTGGGGGGATCATTTTATGAACAATATAGATGCCTAACCAATGTACTGTATATTTGAAACTAATTTAAATAAATAAATTTATTTTAAAAAACACACAGAAAAATGTTGCATAAAATAGATTTAAAACATGACACCCCAGGTGGAGCCACGGACCATATCCTGGGTGCGCCAGGTCCCCCAAGTGCACCGGGGGTGCCAGGCTCCAGGTGCACACTGTGAGCATGTGGGAGGAGATGTCCCGCTTTCAGAAAATCAGTTCCTAAAGGGGAAATGGCAACATCCATACGTCAGGGGTGGAAGTGGCGGGGCTGGGTGGGTGGAGGGTGATTAAAGAGAGGAAAATAAAAATATATGGACAATTGCAAAATTTATATAAAAAAAATCCCAGATATCAGAATTAAAGAAGGAATACAAAGCTAAATTAAAAAAAAAGAAGAGAAGGTTACCACAGTAGCCCATAGTGGGTTTCAGACACAGATATATGCCCAGGGACCTAGAGCTGTATTTTAATGCCTCCAGTTATATGTGGCTTCAGCCCACAAGAGACAAGAAGCTGGATCTGTAGCCCCTGAATAAAGCTCAAAGCATCAGAGGTCTACTTTGTCCAAGGAAAGTAGACTAAAAACAACACATGCCAGGTCCAGGGAAACAAAGAACAGGGAAAGTAATACAAGTCAATCTGAAAGATTGACGTCCCAAGTCTGAGCAAATGCTTGTACTGCATCTGGATTTATGTTATCTGCATGATGCTAATACTCAAGCAGAGCAATTAAGTATAAACCTGGCTGAGGACTCTTGAAATCCCTAGGAATATCACATAGCCCCCACAGAAGCAAGAAAGAGCTCTGTAAGAAGGTTTTCATATCTAGAGCATATAGGATTCTCACTAAACATACAAAAACAAAACAACAAAACAAAACAGACACACAAACAAAAAAACACCTGCTGAAGAAGAGCTCACAATCAAATATTATAAACTAGACAAGGAAACAATCTACCATATGGACGAGTCAGCATATACAGCAAACAGGAGAATTAATACTCCAAGAACTGTGCATAAAAGAACAACATAAAAAATTCTGTATAATAAATATACTTGAAAGCATTAAAGAGTAAAGACAAGAAAATTAACCATAAAATAAACCACAATAAAATATCGTACTATAAAAATAAGCAGCTTATTGAGGGCGAAAGGTAAAACATTAAGAAAGACATACCGTTGAAATTAAAAACTCAGTGATGCATTAAACAGTAGACTAGAGCCAGCTGAAAAGAGAATTAGTGTTTTGAAGATAGAGTTAATGAAATCATTTGAAATATGGAAGGAAAGGGGAAAGTGATGAAATAGAAAATATGAAAGAATAATTTAAAAACACAAGGGAGAGATGTATTTATAGATATGGCCTATCACTATACACACACACACACATATGTGTGTATGTAATAAAAGTTCCTGAAAGAGAGAGAATGAGAGAATGAGGCAAATGCAATAGATAATGGTTGAGAATTTTCCAAAATAGTAGAAAGACACAGTCTTCAGGTTGAAGAATCCTGAGCTCTTTCACCACACATTGTGGTGAAACTACAGAATACTGAAGAGAAAAAAAAAATCTTAAAAACAACCAGAAAGAAAAGAAGTCTGTTTGCCTACAAAGATAACTATTATATTGGCAGCTGACTTTTTAATAGCAACAGCATTTTATAGACAAAAATGGAATATCTTCAAAAGACCAAGAGAAAACTGTCAACTTAAAATTCTATTCCCACTAAATTTACATTTAAATATTATGAAATAAGGACATTTTAAGACAAAAACTGTTTACCAAAGACTTTCACTGAAATGCCACCAAAGAATATATATTTTATGAGAAGGAAGGAATGAACTGCAAGAAGAAATGGTGAGCAGAGAAATTTATAAATATATTAGTGAATCTAAACAAGCATTGAAAGGCACTGTTAGCAGAGTGTAAATTGGTCCAACTGCTCTGTAGAGCAATTTGGCCATAACTAGTAAAGTTTAATTAGTAAAGTTAAGCACACATTCTATGACCCAAAAATTCTACTTCAGGTATCTTCCTTAGAGAATTGTTTACATATATGCCAAGGAGGCATGCACAGCACTATCCGTGGCAGCATTGTCTGTAATAGAGAAAACTAGAAACATCCTAAATGCCCATTAGGAGAATGGATAAATTATGGTATATTCAAACAAGAAAATAGCATTCAGTAGTTAAAATTCACAAAACATGAAACAGTGTGGATAAATGCAAAAAAAAAAGTTGAGCAAAAAGGTTTGCATAAGAATGTATACAACATAATACCATTTAGATAGAATTTTAAGCACACAGATCAATGTTCTGTATTGTTTGTGGATACAAACGTATAGAGTAAAATTGTAAAACCATAAATAGAAAGGCTATCTCTGAATTAAATGTGGCAAGATACAAACAGTTGTTGGATTTCAGCAGTGTGTGTGCATGGATGTTTATTATGTTATTCTCTGTATTGTACTTTTCTGCATGTTTAAAAAATTTATTTATTTTTCTTCTTAATGAAAGGTTCTAGGCATTTAGAAATAAGGGTAAAGAGAGATAAATGGCCGCATCAATCCTCAGAGAGGATGATCTACGGAGTTAGGATTAGGAGAGAGGCTGAGTCCAGGGATTATGAGGATTAATTCAGATCATCCCCCTAAACTGATCACCTGGCTGGCATTCTGACCACTGCTGGCCCCTCAGAGTTGCATCCCTGGACCCCAGACCCCGGTCTTCTTCTCCCCAGACCTGCTGAGCCCTTTCCTCTTGCCTCTTAACTTCACCCCACCCTCATCCCAGTGCTGGTCTGGCCAGGGTTTGCCCAAATTTGGGTCCTGAGAAGAGACTGGTTCAGGTGCCCCCCGAATGTTCTCCAAATCAAAGATGAATGGTGACCTGCAACCCAGGAGCTAGGGAGAGACAAGATTAGGACTAATCAGTCCTAATGCCCAGGATCAGAGCTCCCCGGGGAGAGCTTGTACCCCTGGATGTCACAGTTAACAATGTCCTCCCCTTCCCCTCCCTCCATCAGCCAAGAGGTCAGCAGTCAAGGTCAACTGCTCGCTGACTGTACTGACAACCAGAACCAGAAGGAGCTGTGTTGTGGCAAACAAAGAGCCACTGAGCTTCCCACATTAGGATCCGTCAGTCCCGAAAGCTCTATATCCCCTACCCGCCCAATGCCAACCCCTTTCCACCATCCCTGACAATTGCCCTGCTCTGCAAGTCTGGGCCTGATATTTGCAGTAGACGGTCTGGAAGAGGTCTGGGTGGGCTTCTTCAACAGCCTTTCCCTATGACTGGATTCCCTTGACCAAAGCATCTTGAGTGAAATCTTGTCCTCCGGAGTGAAACCTCCTTGATGTGTGCTCATCATCTCTCAGAATACCAAGTTTGAGGGGTGAGAAGGAGAAAAAAAAGGAAGGGGAGAGAGAGAGAGAGAGAGACTTTTATAGGGAAACGTTATCATTATTAGGCAACATTTAACTCTCTATGTGTGAAATCATATGTTAAATAAGACGGTATTAACCGCATAGTTGGGAGATTTATCTTGACTGATTTATTCTGTGTCAGGTACTTTGTCACATGCTGGAGATATAAAAATGACTAAGATACTTCCCAACCTTCAGGAAACTGGGCAGACAGAAGAGCAAACACCTGACCTTGACAACACAGAGTGACTGGCACTGCCTTAGAGGGAAGGAGGACAGGGTGGAGCACAGCAGCGACATTTAGTGGGGTAGGCGTGGGACATTAGGGGAGGCTGCCCAGAGGTGACTCCGGACAGCGGGCTTGAAGGAGATGTAGGGGATATTCAGGCAAAGGACTTCTTTCCTGAGGATTACGGAAGGCTCCGTGAATTTAGGAGCCTGTGGGAGTGAACACAGACAGTAGATGCCCATGACCTGTGAGTGGATATCAAGAAAGGGGTTGGTGCGTATCCCTAGCTTAGGAATATCCCAGTACTTTTCCAGGTGTGCTGGGACGCCCCAGTTCCCAAGTGTGTACCCATGCTTTCCTGGATGAGACCCTGCAGAGATGTGAAAACAAGTGCCTTGGGCGCCTGGTAGACAGTCTTTGGAAGGACATTCCTTGAAAGACTGAATAAGTGAAATAAGCCCTCTGGGCTTCCACATCTTCCTACGAGAGTGAAAGTCAGCAGTGCCCCACTCCGAGCCGGCTACACGGGTAGGGTGGGGGTCGTGGGTGTGGGGTCAGGAGGCAAAGCCGGACGGTGTTGAGAGGAGGTCTTCGGGCGGCGAAGGCCGCATGGGAGCACCGAGCAGGCCATCCTGAGGGGCCCTGGTTCTGGTTTGGTGGGGGCGCGGGGAAAGCAGAGAGATCACGGCCCGGTGTTTCGCGAATGTGGGCCTCGACTTCCCTACTGCAGCCCTCAGGCAGCTGTGGGGCGCGACGGGCCACCGCTGGGGGCTGGGGCAGGCGGGAGCGGGCCGCGCCGACAGGGGGGGTGGCGGCGCCGGGCTGCGGGTCGTGAGTGTGTCCGCGCGTTCGGAGGGAACAGGCCGCTGGGATTTGTCCATCCTTGTCCTTTTCCTTCCCCACCACTGAGCGGGCCCGGGCCCTGACACAGGGCGCAGAGCGGTCCCCGCGCGCAGCTGACTCCGGTAAGGACCCGCCGCCCGACCCGGGGATCCTGCTGCTCCCTCTTGGGGCAAAGAACACGCCTTCTAGCCCTTCGGAGCCCTGGGAGCTTGTGCTCCCTCAAGCCCGCACGAGCTCGGGTCCGCCTGCCCCTCTCCCTCGAAGCGGCCCCAGACGTGTCCGCGGCCCGGCTCCCCCGCCCCGCCCCGCGCGCCACTCAGCCCCGGGCGCGGGCGCAGGGAGGGCTTCCGGGCGGCGGCGCTGTCAGGTGGCCGAGCCAGGCCCCGCCCCCTCGCCCCGTCCCCCCCGCAACCCTGTGCGCCCGGCTCCGGCTCCCGGTCCCGGTCCCGGCCTCGCGGCTGCGGCGGCTGCTGCCGGCGGCGGACAGGGGAGAGGCCATGGAGGCGGGCGCCGGGGCCGGCGCGGGCGCCGCGGGCTGGAGCTGCCCAGGTCAGAGCCGCCCCTCCCTCAGCTCCCCACCGCCGCTCCTTCCTCTTCTCCATCCCTCCTTCCTGCAGACCCCCACCTCCTCCCTCCCTCCGCTGCTCCCACCCTTTCCTCCTGAGTCTTTCTCCCTCCATCCCGCCCCTCGCCCGGGCCCGGTCTCCATCTTCCCGGGCTGGGTCTTCTGCTCCCGGCCGCATCCTCCTGGCAGTTCCTTCCCTGAGCCCCTCCGTCTCGTCCCTCCAGCCTGGTGGTGCTTCCAGCCCTGGGGGCTCCTGCACCCTCTCCCGCCCCGAAGGCTTCTGAGCGCGGAGCGAGGGTAGGGCGGGCGAGGTCCAGGGAGGAGAGGGGAGCGGCTCTGGCCCAGACCCCTTCCCACAGCTCCACACCCCCCAGCACCTGCCTCCCCTTCCGCGCAGCAACCTCACCCTTTCGGCCGCTTCTTTACAGCACCTGCCCCCTCTCCCATCCTTGTCCCTCTCCTCCTGTCCCTACTGAGCTCAAGAGCCACACACCCTTTCTGTCTGTGCAAGAGAGAAGAGCCTGGAACAAGGGGTGCTGAGGAGGTTGGGCGGCGCAGGGCGGGGTCCCTGCAGGCCCAGCTCGCGGGGCGGCTGAGCGTGGAGTCGCTGCGCTGGGCCCGTGAGCCAAGCACTTCCGAGGGGATTAAAGCCCCCAGGGCTCCAAAGGGCTAGAAGGCATGTTCTCTTCCCTGCCCCGCAGCCCCAAGCTGCCTCCTAGCATCCCACAATCCCTCCTCTCTTTCTGCGGGCAGGACCCACAGTGACCACTTTAGGTTCCTACGAGGTGTCTGAGGGCTGTGAGAGGAAGAAAGGCCAACGCTGGGGGTCCCTGGAGCGGCGGGGGATGCAAGCTATGGAGGGTGAGTTTTCCCAGACAGCTTTCTTTCTCTCCCCACTGCCCAGTTTCCCTTCCCTTTTCCCTCCCCGTCCTGATCCCCAGCACTCTGGGCCAGGACACAGCCCTTTGCCCAGTTCATCAGAGCTCCCTCCACCCCTCCTCAAGGCTCAGGCTTTGAGGGAGGTTCTGGGAGGTTCTGAGGCCCTCATCACCAGCTAACCAGGTTGTGTGTCCTGGGGGAGCTGCCAGACAGAGAAAGAGGCCTGGTTGGACAGAGCTTTGAAGCAGCCTTTCAGCGGGGGGTTTGTTCTCACTGCCTGCCGACCCAGATCACAAGCTGTCCCTTATTTTGAAAAGCAGGGAAATGAGCATGTGA
This sequence comes from Macroglossus sobrinus, assembly GCA_004027375.1. Classification (NCBI taxonomy): domain Eukaryota; kingdom Metazoa; phylum Chordata; class Mammalia; order Chiroptera; family Pteropodidae; genus Macroglossus; species Macroglossus sobrinus. The sequence goes on along the minus strand of PVKZ01001460.1, from coordinate 363,442 downwards.
ATTGTCTTTCTGGTTCCACCACCACTAACTACATATACAAGCCTTGTGGCTTTGGTTCTCTAGGATAGCTACTGCCTGAAAGAGACTGCCTGGGAGGGGGGCAGGTGAGAAGGCCAACCTCCCAACATTCATGTGTCTTCATCACACCCATGCGACCTGGTAGTTGCTGCCAACACCAGGCCCCTGAAAGAATACTGATCCATTTTCTAGGACTTCCTATGAAGTGTCCCCAGGTCCCTGTGCATACTCAGTGTGGGCAACCCTGCTCCCTCAAGGGGGTACAGATGATGCACAGGGTCCCAGATGAACCTTAGGCTGCTGTTATTAGAGAAAGTAAGACCAGGGATTCAGAATTTCAAAACAAAGCAAACGATCACCATCTAGACAAGAGTTTTGCTGTTCAGAGGAACTGCATTGCAGCAAAGAACGGGATGCTTACCAACCAGGGCCTGGGGACTAGCACATTCCATTTTTTTAATGCATTAAAATGTCAGGCCTGCTTTTACATACAGGTGCCTCAGACTTCCCCCTGTGTGGTCAGCAGGGGGAGTGACCTCAGAACATTCAGGGAGGGGAGAGGAACCATCTCCTCAACACACACACTCAGCAGAGAAAAGAGAGGTGGACGTTGTAGAAAATTTCAAAAAAGCTATTTGATAGAAAGCATCTGAAAGAGCCCCCCAAATTCAGTAAAACATTTAGAATCACTCCATTTAGGTGTTTTCTTTCTCTTCCTACTGACAGGCAATGGTTTCTTATTATGGAAAGACTAATTTCTCACAAGCCACCTGGATAGTTTTTTAACTTTCTACAAAGTCCCAGACTTTAACTCTTGCCTCATTTGGCTTAAAGACACGTCCAGTGTCTGAATCCCTTCTTGACTACTTGTCCCACTACGCAGAGACCAGAACTGGAAGAAGCAGGAATCCTTATGCAAGCGTCACATGGTCTAGCCAGCCCCCAGCTGCTCGGTTGGCCCAAGCGTAAGGTAGTAATAGGAGGCCAGGGGGTGCATTACTGGTCCAGAAAGGGCCTGGGAGGGGGATGGGCTACCTCCAACTGTGACCACCACATCTGAGGACTCATGAGTGCAGGTCCTGCCCAGGGGCTCCTTGAAGGACACCAGGTGGCACTATTATACCAGTCCTGAGACAGTGATTTTGAGGGCCCTCCCGGGACTTTGGAAAGGAAGTTGGTTCTGATTCCCTGGTGGGATGGGTATCTGTCCTAGGGGAAGTGTTACTCCCAGCTCTCTATGAGGAGGAAGAGGAGGAAGAAGAGGAGGAAGAGGAGGTGGAAGAAGAGGAAGATCAAGTGCAGAAAGGTGGCAGTGTAGGCTCCCTGTCGGTCGGCAAGCACCGGGGCCTGAGCCTCACTGAGACGGAGCTGGAGGAGCTGAGGGTTCAGGTGCTACAGCTGGTGGCCGAGCTGGAGGAGACACGGGAACTGGCAGGGCAGCATGAGGATGACTCTCTGGAGCTGCAGGGTGAGTGTCCATGAAATGGCCAGAGGGCCTGGGGCCAAAGGCTCTGTGCTCACTGGATCCCCAGTGCCATCTCCCTCTCTAACTGCAGGGCTCCTGGAGGATGAACGGCTGGCCAGCGCCCAGCAGGCAGAGGTGTTCACCAAGCAGATCCAGCAACTTCAAGGTAATTCCTAGCCCTGAGGCTGGAGACGCGGTGGCCATCCAAATACTTCTGTCCTGAGGGTTTGGCTGAAGCAAAGCAGACAAATGTAATCCAGTTCAGTACTTTCTCCTCTTTTTTCTCTTCCATTCTCACCCTTTCTCCTTGTCTCTCCATTCTCCTCTTAATTTCCTTTCTTTTTGCATCTCTGCCTGGCTTTTCTGTCTTCCCCTTCCCTTTTTGCCCTCCCATTTTACCCCTTCTATCTGGTTAACTCTCTTCTTTTTCTCTCCTTCAGATGCCTCCCTTCACACATGCATCCCTTTTCCTTGGTTCTCCTAGTCAATGCCAGGGGTAGGTGATCAGGACTGAATTCCAAACCAGATTGCTTTTTTCCTGTCCCTTCAAGGGCACCATGGGAAGAGCAGTGAACCAACTAGAAGTGATTGGAGGGGAGTCTGCATCAGATGAGAATGCATCTCTTGCTCCCTAGGTTCAAAGCTGTGGCCCCTAAATCCCTTTCTTCTAATGCTCACATTCCCTTTGTCTCTGGGAAGCAGCAAAGCGGACGTCCCACATTCCACTGCACCACCAGATAAAGAGGCAGCTTTTGTCACTTTTGTGGGCTTCTGGAAGGTTTAGGGGAGCTGCCCTAGAAAACAGCAGGGACTTTCCAGGGAGAACAGAGATCAAGCCAAAAGAAAAGTATAAATGGAGAAAAAAGGAAGACCAGGAAGCAGGCCTGGAGAGGAACATGCAAAGGTCGAGGAGAGGGAGGGAAAGATGTAAGCAGATGTAGATGCAAAAGCAGACAATGTAGCGGGAGGGGCAGAGGAGGGGAAAGGGGGGGATGTATTGCACGGGGCAAAGAGTGTGACCATTGGCCTCAGATCACCTATATTCTTGGGTGCAGCTCTGCCACATAACAAGCTTTGTGCTTTTGGGCATGTCGCTTTTATCTTTCTGAGACTTGGTTCCTCATCTGTAAATTTTATTTATCAAACATTTATGGAGTGCCTGTATACTTGGAAGACCAGCTATGAAGAGGACAGACCAGATCCTTGCCCTAAGGAAGAGTACATTCTAATTGGGAGAGGCAGAAAATAACACAAGTTCAGGTGACAATGAGATCCATGAAGACAATATAACAATATGACAGACATGGAGTGAGATGGGGGTTTATTTTTGACAGGGTAGTTGGAAAAGTTCTCTTGGAGACGATGACATTTTCACTAAGACCTGAATAATGAGTAAGATCTGAGGGAAGAGCACATCAGGCAGAAGGACTAGCAACTGCAAAAGATGCAAGGAAGAACATGTATTTGAAGGACAGAACGAATGCCATTGTGGCTGAAGCAAAGTACATGTGGAGGATCTGGTAAGATCTGAGAGCTGAGAGGCAAGCAGAAGCCAGATTTCAGAGGTCCTTGTAGGCCAGCTGAGAGGTTTGGCTTTTATACTAAATATAGTGGGAAGACATGGGAGAGTCTTAGCCCAGGCTGGAGTGATATGATCTGCTTTACACTTTTAAAAAGAGCACGTTGGCCACTGTGTGGAAATTGGATGGAGGAAACGGAGTCAAAACAGTGAGTCTGGTCAGCAGGTTATTGCAGTAGTCCATTCAAGAGGTGATGGTTGCCTGGATTAGAACAATAGAAATGAAGATGATTCACAAGAGATTTTGAAGGTTGAGCCCTCAGGACTTCTGATAAATTGGACAGAGGATAAGAGAGACATGAAAGATGGCAGCCTTGAGAAACTTATGGTTGTTGACGTCATTTATTGGGAAAGACTTGGCAAGGAACAAGTTTGGGGGCTAGGGGAAGCATTTAAGACATATTTTCTATATGTTGAGTTTGATATGGCTGTTGACATCCAAGTAGATATGTTAAGTTAAATATATGAATCTAGAACCAGAGAAGAAATTGGAGATGTAAATTTGGGAGTCATTAGCATATAGATGACATTTGAATCAATGGGAGATCATGAAATCACATGGAGAGATACAGGAAGAGGAGAAAAAAAGAGTCCAGTCCCAGGATTACTCCAGTATAGAAGGAGAAATGAATAAGAGACTGAGGTAGGAGAAACGACTACCTCGATTTACTGTGTCTGAAATTGCTAAGTCAGGTAAGATGGCCATTGAGTTTTGCAAGATGGAGGGCTCTGGCATATTTCAGTGAGGACAGAAGCCTGATTGGATTGGGACTGAAGAGGAAAGGGGAGGTGAAATGGAGGTGTGTACAGATAAGTCCAGCAGGCATGTTTTGAAGAGAAGCAGAGAAATAAGAAAACAGGAAAAAAATAAAGTCAACAGACAGTTTTTTGTTTTTTTGAGATAGGACACACTAGATCATGTTTGTATGATCAAGGAATTGATCAAGTATAGCAGAAAAGGGCCTTTGCTTGGAGAAGGGGCATTCTTTCAGACAAGAGGGAAGTCAGGGGATCTAATAGACGCAGGTAGCAAACTACGTGGGAAAAAAAAGTTCTAGAGCGATTCCCAACTCAGTAGGGTTTCTAGCATTAGATCTCATGCATGCAGGGCTGAAAGTCTGGTGAAGGCTCCCCAAATCCCCACCCCGCGAAAATAGTCCTTGCGCACGTGCGTTGCCGGTTTCCGCTGAGAGGGGGGCGCGCGCGACTTCAGAGGTAGCTGGTGTTGGGAGGCCGTTCGGGCCGCCACAGCCCCTCGGGGCCGGACCGGCCTGAGGAGGGAGGCCCCCCAGGGAGACCACTTACGGGGGGCCGACGAGATGGAGGCCATAACGAGTAAGTGAGAACCGACTTATCTGTCCTCCCAGCCCGACTCCCGGGCCCTCAGACTCACCCCGATGGCCCCAGCCCCGCTGTTAACCGGCGCCAGCTCTTCTGAACCCGGCCAGGCCCTGCTAATTCCCAGCCAGGGTCCGCCCCGCCCAGCTTCCGGATAAGCCCCTCCCCCGGGCCTGCAAGCCCCGCCCCTCGGCCCACGGCGGGTCCTGGCCCTTTGTGTTCCTAATTAAGAGCTTTCTTAGGCTGTTGGAGAACTTCCTCCATTTCCCAGTGCATCTGAGTATGTCATTTTTTAAGGGCTATACTCCCTAGGGGAGATTTGAAGCCGAACATCAAGGGCATATTAGGGAAGTGGAAATTGGTCAGCCCGCCACAAGAGCTCACCCCAGGCCCTAGGGCATTTATCCTAATGTGACACAGGTGTCTCCCCCTCTAGACCGCAAGCTCCAAGAGGCAGACTGCAGTTCAGTAGTGGATAGAACAAGGACTTTGTTCCTTTCAAATAGGAAGGAAGTCAGAGAATCTAAGTGGGGAGATGCTTGGGCTTAGCACAGAAAGGTTAATCAATTAATACTTGTGAGTAGATCAAGGAGAAGAGGCAGCTGGGGTCTTTCTAGGGAAGAGAAGACTGGTAAAAGATGTGCCAGAAGATGCACAGGTGAGCTTGGGGAAGTAGGGCAGGAGACTTTTCCCCCTGTCCCCATACGAATGCCAACTCACCATTTGTATCCAAAGTACACCCACATTTCCATTCTCAAATATCTATGTTCTGTTCTATTTTTTTTTTTAATGCCCAAACATGTAATTCTGTATTCGTTAGTACTCGGTAAAAGTTCGTTGAACACACAAACCAAACCCCTGCCTTATTTATGCATGAGTACAGCAAATGTTTCTCAAGCTGCATTATGACAGATACTGTGGCAAATCCTGGAGCTACAATGGTGAGCAAAACAGACATGTTCTCTGCCTTCATGAAGCTTATAACAAAGTGAGGGAGAGATCAATGTTTTACACAAACATACACATACACACAGTGCAAACTACAAGGTGCTTTGAGAGCATTTAATAGAGGACTGCTTAGTTTTTTGAGGCAGTGGCAGGCTAGGGAAAATTGAAATCTGAAAGATGAATAGAAAGAACAGGAGTTTAGGGTGGGCAAGGGATAAGGACTGAGTGACTTACAGAAGGTTTAGGTGAAGGTCCCGACCCTCCCAAGCCAATCCTCATTAATTCCCTGATCCTCACTCCCAGTTTTGAATTCTCTATTGGTGTCATTGCCCTTTACTCTCCACTTGTAGCCTCTCCTGATCCCGAATGGGTACCCATGTCCAGAAACCCTAAGATGCTCCACGGATACGGAGAGCTCTGACACATTCCTTTTGTAAATTAAAATCTATTATAAAATATGGGCTTATGAAAATTCAAACAGCACTCATATATATCATGTGGAAAGTAAAAGTCCCCATCTCATGCTGTCTTGCTCCTCAGAGGGAACTACTCTTTATGGTTCGGCACATAGATCTTTCCAGATCTTTTTTCATGTCTATGTATATTTGTGTTATATATCATGCATATAAATATATTTTTTTTGCAAAAATAAGACTATAAATTTTATAGTTCATTTTTCTTTCTGGTTAGTGTATTATGGAAACCTTTTCAGGTCGTCTCTCTAGATCTATCACTTTCTTTTAAATCGTTGCTGATATTCTACTTAACCGTTATCAATTTAAAAAATCCCTCATTGATTGACATTTATTTTGCCATTGGTTATCATGCAATGAACCTACACTTGAATTTCAGCTGTGAACTCTAAATACACGTTGTTTGGGGGCCGCTAGTCACCTCAGGCAGTTCATGGGAGCTCTGAGGCTCTGAAATTTCTCAGCGCCCAGACTGAATGGATGAGAATAGTCTGTGTAAATTTTTCTAACCAGACATTGTTGGAGAGACTAAGGGCATCCGTAAAATACTGTAAATTAGGTTTGGTCTTTAATTGTCAGGTTATTTCTTAGAAACACTTAATGCTTTTTGTTTTCCGTAGCCTAAGTTATCACTTTTGGTGTCAAGCCTCAAAATCTACTTTTCTACTGTAACTTGCTACATAGATTCCGTCTGTTTCCTTTTGAGGTATTCCCTTTATTCCATACCAGATGAAACTATGCTTCTCCGATGGGGTAGAGACTAGGTTGTCAGGAGTTTCCAGATAAGAAATAAGTCTACCTTTGTGCTTCTAGAATATGGTTAATTAGTTCACTTGTCCTCTTGACCATCTGAACCTTTGGGCTTTGCAGGCGAGCTACGGTCTCTACGGGAGGAGATTTCCCTGTTAGAGCGTGAGAAAGAAATTGAACTTAAGGAAATAGAACAGGAGTTGCATCTGGCCCAGACTGAGATCCGGAATCTGCGGCAAGCAGCGGAGGATTCTGCGACTGAACATGAGAGCGACATGGCGTCCCTGCAGGAGGACCTCTGCCGGATGCAGAGCGAACTCGATGACATGGAGCGCATTCGGGGAGAGTACGAGTTGGAGATCACCTCCCTCCGTGCAGAAATAGAAATGAAGACCTCCGACCCATCCAATAGTTATAGTCTGTCAGATTTCTCTGAGATGCAAGGTATGTGAGCGCAAGCCCTCCTCCTGTTCTGTCAGTAAAATCAGGCAGAGAGAGAGAGAGTGTAGGAAGACAGTGGAAGGTAACCTTAAATCATGAATTGGGAACCTCTAGAAGAAAAAAAAAATCTCCAGGTTGAATTCAAGACTATAAGGAAGAAAAACTTAGCCAGATGTCACACAGCCAGCCATCCATAGTCATGTGAGAAATAGCACCATTGGAGATGTACCCTGAGAATTCTTTCTGGGAGAGCCATCGGTCATTTGTTGATTCAACTCTGCTAACGGTCTTCCTGGGAAAGACTGGAGCTCTCCAGTTCTGAGATGGGAGTACAGGGGCCTGTCACCTTGGGAAACTCTTCCTGTTGCTCTGGCATCATGGCGCTTTGCCTGGGCCACTTTCTGGGGAGGCTCCAGTCCTGTTCCCAGCCCTGGGCTGCTAATTCATCGGCTCCTTTAGCCTCCCCAAAGTAGAAGCTTTAGGGGGCCACAAATCAGAGCACAAGACAGCTGGAAAGGAAGGGAGGTTATTTCTAGTAATACACGAGGTACTCAAAGTCCCAAAGCTCAGAGCTTGGCTTTCAGACAGTGAGTCTCCCAGCTGGTTGCTAGGATTCATGACATCAAAGAGTTTGCCTTTATTCTGAGGCTAGATTGATGATCTGGGTATCATGGGAGGGGCCTTGTATTAGGCCAGGTCAAGCAGAGGCAAACCAATAAGAAACCAAAGAACTGCAGGTTTCTCTACCTGTAACAAGCCTCTCAGAAGAGTCTTTGGACTGGCGATGCTAGGAGAGGGCGGCCAGCCCAGGGGAAAGGCTTGGGCGGGACTTGTGCAGCCTTCAGTTCAGCATCTCAGCTCCACTGATGAGCAGGATGACTTTAGTCTTGTTATTATCTCTCTGAACTTGTTTCCACATCTGTAAAAACTGGTTAATAAAACTTTACAGTCAGATGAGATCCTGGAACACGAAAAGGACCTTAGGAAAAAAATGTAGAGAAATCTGACTAAAGTGTAGAGTTTAGCTAATAGTAATGTACCAGTGCTGGTTCCTTAATAGTGACAAGTGTACCCACTGTCAGATGTGAACAATAGGGGGAACTAGGTGAGAACTCTCCCAGGGGATTCCCCACTATCTTTGCAATTTTTCTGTAAATCTATTCTGTAAAAATATTCTAAAATGAAAAGTTTATTAAAAAAAAAAAAAGGAAAGCAAACCTTACAGAGCTATTTGGGGGATTAAATGAAATGCCTAACACACTAACTGAATCCGAGGCTGAAACCATCAAACCTAATGTTTAGCAGATGGTTGGTTTTTAGTAAAGATCAGTGTCCTTCCTTCCATTGTCTATGGTAATTTGCAGTATTCCAAGGACTTCTAATTGGAATAAACATTAGGAATGAATTTCAAGGTATTGAGGCTGACAGCAGATAAGATAGGCCTTGTGTTCTAATTAGAACAAGTTAGTATTTTTAAAGTGTCAGTAGAATTCGTATTCTAAGAAAAATCTTAATCATGAAGAAACAAAACAGATACGGGTGTTTGTATTATTGCAGCATTAACAAGCATTGGTACCTGGTATTTAGGGACCTGTGCTGGGGCACTTCAGCTGGATCTCTACTGATGCCTGGGGATGATATATGGTTCCGGTTGGGATGGGCCCTTCTGTCAGCAGATAAAAGATCGTTAGAAAGAACTCTTGACCACATGCCGGATGATGTTTTTGGTGTGGCGATGAAGTAAAAGGACATTCAGGATGCCTGGGTTGTCTCTGAAAGGCAGGATTGGCAGCGTAATACCTGGCAGCTCATATCTTTCAGCTTTTTGTACTAAAAGTGTCATAGGAAGACAATCAAACAGTGCAGCAGAAACTTTAAATACAGTAAACCAAACAATTCAGCCCTCACAAGCTCCTAAAATCCTAAGACGCTGTCTTGTTTTTGTTTTTGTTTTTTTATACCTACAGCACCTGGTCTTCCTAGGTGGTCTCCCATCCAAGTACTAAACAAGCCCGACCCTGCTTAGCTTCTGAGATCAGACGAGATCGGGCACGTTCAAGGTGGCACAGCTGTAGACTGGGGTTTTAAATATGGTCATGCAGGTCAAATCTTCTGTAAAGATGAAAGGAAGGGCAGTCTCTTGAAAGAAGACAAAGCTTTGTCACAGTGTGGAAATTTCTAGGCCCTGTCTTCTGAGCCTCTGCCTGTGGCATCTCTTCTGTCTTTAGAAAAAGAGGAGCTATTCAGCCTTCTGCTATTAGATTTCTAGGCAGGAAAATTGGGGTCTGGTCATCAGTGCTTCCTTCTTAGGACCTCACTTCTCTCTGCTTGTCCTCTGCAGAAGAATTACAACAACTACGGGAACGCTACCATTTCTTGAACGAGGAGTATCGGGCCCTGCAGGAGAGCAACAGCAGCCTCACAGGGCAGCTTGCAGATCTGGAGAGTGAGAGGTACAGCCAGGAGGCCAGTGGGGCTCTGTAGGACTGGGCTTTTCCCTGAGTAGAACTGGTGAAGGCAGATGCTAGATGCCAGGCTGATGAGCATCCTTTTGCTCCTGGAGAACTGGTCCTTCCCACGGTGTCCAAAGGATCCAGATACGGTCTAGAAGCAGGCTTGGGGATCTAACCCAGTTGTCTAGAACTAGAGTTGAGTGAGTGCTAAAGTTTCTTTTTCTTCCATTCTAGCCACTGGGGTCTGGTTTGATCTGCCCTAGAGTAGATTGGAAGTGATTCCTTTGTTGTCCACATGGTCTCGATTCAGTCTAGTGGCCTCCAATTTGGAGCTGGCTTGACATCAGGCCCAGCCTCAAGTTCACCTTTAGGGTTTCCCAGAGCCAAACAAGCCTTTGCAGACCGAGGTGCTTGGCACTTTTTTTGTACTCTTCTAGGGTGTTTATTTGAGAGGTAAAACACAATAGAAGACTCCTTACCATCTTTTGCCTAAAATGAAGGCATCGGGACCACACTTGGTAGGTGATGCCAGGCAGAGCTCTCTCCCAAACATGGCTCTGGGGTTCTGGATTACAGGACACGAAGAGCAACAGAAAAATGGCTGCTGGAGTCCCAAACACTAAGGAGTATGATGTCAGCAGAGTCTCAGACATCAGAAATGGATTTCCTGGAGCCTGATCCAGAAACCCAGTTGTTACGACAGCAGCTGCTGGGAGCCGAGGAGCAGATGCACGACATGAAGAACAAGGTAGGGGAGACAGGCCCCTTTCATTGTCTCTCTCCTGGCTTGTGGGGGAGACATCTCCTTAGACACAGGGCTGACAAAAGAGGCATTGCACTATAGCAGGAGATAGTGCTCTGGGGCCTTGCTTGCTTGCCTGATATAAATATTCTCCCAAGCCTGTTCTTGGCGTGCATGTGGTACGTATAGTAAGTCACCTTTTTATTCTGCTCCCCGCAGTGTAAGGAATTGTGTTGTGAGTTGCAAGAGCTACAGCATCATCGCCTGGCCAGTGAGGAGGAGCATAAGCGGCTGCAGAGGGAGCTCAAGTGTGCACAGAATGAGGTGCTTCGGTTTCAGACTTCCCACAATGCCACCCAGGTAAACACTGATGGGAAGGGACTTTGGGGAGGGCAGAAGGGCCTCCATGGAGTCGCTGCTTCAGGGGAGGATGGATGCGGAGTAAGGCTGTGCCCTGCTGACTCTCACCCTGCGACCAACGGTAAAGTCTACTGGAGAAGTCACATGGCATTGCATTCTAGAAATGCAAGTCATTATTGAGTGTCTGCCTCAGAGAAGAAACCAGACCAGAGACCTGTGGGAGCAACTCAAGATATCTGCATCTGGAAAAGAACCAAACTGGTCTGCTACTTCTTGAGAGTAACCATTCTACCTACATCCCCCCCACCACAGAACGAAGAGCTGAAGACCAGACTCTGTGCCCTGCAGCAAAAGTATGATGCTAGCCAGGATGAGCAGCATGAGCTCTTGAAGGCACAGCTCCAACTTCAAGCTGAGCTCCGGCAGCTCAAAATCATGAAATCAGCAGTTGTAGAAAGCCAAAGTGAGAAGGTAACAGCAACCAGAGGTGAGGGGCAACTTAGGTGCTAAAAGCTTTTGGGAAGGTAGATAAGGGTAGAGAGTTAAAATGACTCCAGCCACCCTGGAGTACTACATTAGATGAGAGGAGAGAGGACAACCATAATTGAAGGGCAGGAAGAAGTCAATTCTTAGACTGTCCGTATCTGAGAGCGACGGGTAGAAGAGAGAGTAGGTGGCTTGCCCATCCCAGAGGTACTGCCCAAAGCCCCCTCCAACATAGGAGTTACTGTGCCGACTGCACAAGCTGCAGCTCCAGTACCAGAACCTCATGTGTGAGAAGGATAAGCTGCTGGACGTGCAGCAGCAACTGCGGGGGGACCTGCAGTACCATGAGGCAGAGGTGCAGCGCCTCAAGGACATCGCAAGCTGCCTCCAAGAGAGCACTGAGAAGGTAAAAGAAGCTTCAGGTGAGGGAGAGGGTAGCGAGGCGGAAGCTCCTGTGAGAGGACTGGTATAAAGGAGGAGTGAGAATGCCAGGAATTCCGTGGAGTGGCTGTTGGTGAGGAAGATAAGGATGTGCTTAGTGGAAAGGTATGTCAGAGACTCATGATGCTCTCAGCTTTCCTGGATTTGAAATCAGAAAATCAGCCTATAAAAAAGAAGCCCTTTTTCTTTCCCAGTCCCCAAATGGAAGCCCCAGAAGGTCTCTGTGTAGAGCCTGTTAGGGACAGGTGCATGTGGGGGATCCCCCAATGGGATGAGATTGGGACTGGAAAGGACAGGGTAGGATCCCCTTAGCCCCTGTCTGAGAGGAGTATAGCCACTGGGGATCCTGGGATGATGGTGGGGCCTGCCTCCCCTGCCCCAGAACATAGAGATGCAGTCCCAGCTTGAGGAGATGAAGCAGCTGTACCAGAGCAGCAAAGAGCAGCTGGAGCATCAGAAGTACATGTATGATCAGCTGGAGCAGGACTTCCTGCTCTGCCAGCAGGAGCTGAAGGAGCTTAAGACCGCCCAGTCCATCACAGAGAACAAGGGAAAATGTGCTGATAAGGTAATTGTAATTAAGAGAGGTGAGATCTCCTGGGCACTTCCTCTAGAGAAAGGAGGTAAGGGCAAAAGATGAAGTCTTCCATCCACCCAAGGGGCTTGGTGGGCTCTTACCCAATCACAGCTGAGTGTGGCAAGTCAGGGAACAGAGGCAAGAGTCCCACGCCGTTAACTTTAAAACAGTTTGCAATGACCTCGACTTGAGCCGCAGCTTAGTAGGATCGGTACATCTGGATCCAATCTGAACACCTGAAGGTTTTGCACATGATTCCACGTGTAGGGTATCTTGTCATTCGTAGAGAAGAACATACACATAGGCCCATATATATAAATTATTTTGTTAGAACTAGAAAGAGTTCTACACGTACCAGTTTTCTGAGGCAGATCGCAAATTCTGCCTCAGATGGCATGGTCTTGTGTCCGGAACACTGACTGGATATTAGAAGGACCTAGGCTCTTCCAGGTTTTATTCTGTGACTTCAGAGTCATTAAGTCCTCTAAGCTTGAATTTTACCCAATTTAAATTGAACAGAATACTATTATCTTACTTCCTTTTAGTAATCAATCCTGGTAGTGATAAACAAAGCCTTCCTTATTCATTTTCTCTATTCTTCATAGTGTGTAAAGTGCAAGTCATTATCAGTTACTCTGTGCTGAGCACTTTCAGGATCACCAGGAAGGAAATGGGAAGGTGTTAGAGCGTGGTAGAGAACAGGCACAGGATTTTCAAAAAAATGGTGGAACAAGTCACGTTCTACCAGAAGACTCAGTAGCTCCTGCCCCAACCAACAGCAGGCCGTGTCCCCAGGGAAAGGCCTTCAGGAGTCACAGAACTGGGGAGGTTATTTGGAGCCCCCTAACAGTCCACCGGCCTTTCTATACCCAGGCTTACGTAGTTCCCCTTTTCCCCATTCCCACTCAACTTAGGGGCCCAGGGCGTCCGTGCCTTGCTCATCACCTCCTCTTCCAAGGGAAGAGGAAAAGCATGCTGGTGTACAGAGCCAGCTTTTTCTCTCTGGTCACAAAACAGCACTGAGATTAGTCTGAGAAGATTTGGGGTTTGAGAATCACGGCATAATTTAGTCTTCTCAACCCAAATTCAGCAATAGTGCCTACTTTTCTAAAGATTTTAAAACATGATTATGAAAACAAAAATGGGGAAAAAATTAGTGTGAAATTATGACCTTATTGGTAGGGAGCATACTTAGGTACAAAAATAATTGACAGTAATGAGAATAAAAGGAACTAGAATTACCAGCAGGGTTGGAAAATGGCTCATAGCAAAGGAAAGGGCCAGAGGAAAGGGAAGCGGGAAGTGAGAAAGGAGGGGTGTTCATAACACTCCCTCTCAGAATGCTCTTCGAAGTGACGGGTAAAAGAAATGTAGAGCAGAGCCAAACAGCAATCCTGAGCAGGCTGCTGGAGTTTCCCACTCGGCGCCTCAGCCTGGGTGCGCACAGTGCGTCTTGGGTTGATCAGTACCGGGAAGGAGACCCCGGTCAGGTGTAAGAGGCTAGGGCACAGGCAGAGAACCACCTTGCAGAGTAACCGGCCCTCCATGCTCCGCCCCGTCCAGTGTGATGCGCTGCTGTCCAGACTGACAGAATTGCAGGAAAAGTACAAGGCCAGCCAGAAGGAGATGGAGAAGCTGCAGATGGAGCAGTGCGAGCTCCTGGAAGATCAGAGGAGGCTGCAGGAGGAGCAGGGCCAGCTGCAAGAAGAGCTGCACAAGCTCACATTCCCATTACCCCAATCTGGTGTCGTGCAGAAGGTAACCACGGCCAGGGAAGGCAGCTTACCGTGGAGAAGCTGCTCTGAGAGGCTTCCCAGGTGTGACTAGGGAAAAAGAAAAGGGTGGAGATCAAACTTTTTCTTTTCCTAACCAATCACTCCTCACTTTTTCACCAGTCTCCTCAAACCAGAAAGCTGATCGGGATTGTACACCTTAAAATACGTTTTATACTCTGGACTCTGTCCAGCATTTTCTATTTAGATAATTAGTCCACCTGGAGAAAATATTCTTGAAAGTACATTATAAACTACCGAATGTGTCCAAAGATACGAGACCTGCTCATTACTAGCAGGTCTCCACAGCAGGGCTCCCTCCACCCCAGGTGGGCTCTGCAGAGCCAACCCAGAGACTCCCAAGGGAAGGGCCCCCAGCGGGAAGGAGGCGGAGGTCCTTCCATGTGGCCGCCACAGTTCCTGCCCCCTTCCTTCCACTGTACCTCGCAGAGTCAGGACCTCCTTTCAAAGTTACAAGACCTGTGTGAACTGCAGCTGCTCTACCAAAGCATGCAGGGGGAGCAGGTAAAACTGGTACACAACCAAGAAGTCTTAATAAAAGAACAGTTAGAGCTGCACGAAAAGCTGCACGTTTGCAAAGACTCTCGTTTCCGGGAAGTGTTGGAGAATCCGGAAGGTTCCAAATCGCCTAAGTCCTCAAGACATGGTCAAAACAAGGTAACCACAGCAAGAGGCAGGGAGAAGTTTCTGGGGACAGCAGCATGGCAGGGAGAGGGGCTGCGTGGAAGGGTCCGAGTTTGGGGAGGCTTGTTTCACCAGGAGGAAGGATGAGACCGAAGCCCTGACCTGCCCCAGCCGTGCCCGCTCATGGGCTCAGTGAAGATGTGGCTTTAGATGTGACCCGAAAGCCTGGAATCACCTGATAGTTTGATTCAGTCCCTTCGATATCTCATTTTCCAGATGTATAATCCTGCTTCAGAGTTTGCTTGGATTCCTTGGGCCTGACTCAAAAGGTGTCATTCTTTTCTCATGAGCTGGTTGATGGTTGAGAAGTACACTTTTCAAGGATCAAAATCTAGAACCTTTCAGTGTTCTTCCTCAGGCCAATCTGGAACCATTTATTTCCAAGGGAAGAGGTCCTGGCATGTGGGAATCTTGGTACTGACCACACTGCCTTCGTTAGAACGTTGGCAGCAATAGCGGCCACGTGAGGGGAGTTAGACACTAGCAAGGGGTCTTGCCGTGAGGCCTCACCGGTGGAGATTTCCATACACATCTTTCAGGTTTGGGGGATGAAGTTGGTCTGAAGTCTAAGTGGGAGTAAGAAAGAATAGATAGTTTCAATTTAGGCAAGATTGATCTATTCAGATATTATTGGGAGTCTAAACCAAGATTTAGTCAGATTCCAGGAGCATCAGATTTCAGCCTGGGTAACAGAAATCCAAACCAGGTATAAAATATTTCCTTAACTGATCAGATCTCATCCTGGGCATCGGCAGCCAAGAAGTCAGTCTCAGAGGGCCTGGGAAACATGCCCAGAGGCCAGATTCAGAACTGGGGCGGGAGGTATAGGAACTCGTAGTAAGATCTTGGTTCCAAGTCCCCTTCTTCTGAGAAAGGAATTTTTGGTCTGCTCAGATTCAAGGCCAGGGCTGATTTTAGAATTGGGGGAAGAGAAGGGGACTGAGTCTAAAGGTCAGGATAATGGGTACGCTTGATGAGAAGAGGGAAGGGTAAGGAACCACAGTGTTCTCGAGGCCCACTCAGCACTGCTCCAAGGAAAGGGAGATGTAACTGAATACAGAAACAAGAGAAATGGGAGCTTGGAAATCTTGGAGCATCTGCCCTGGGGAGATTTTCCCCAATGATCAAGAAACGGACACATGCTGGTTACCTGTAGGCTAAGTTGAGGACCTAGACGTGTTGAGACTGGAGTGTAGGTGTGTAGTTCTCTAAAGGGTGCTCTCGGATGTCTGCACCAGGAAGGGTGCAGCTAGGAGGACTGCGGTGTCAGTAATGATACTGTCTCCCTACCCACTCCCGGCAGTCCAAGGTGATCGTCGCTCAGATACGGGTTCTGCAGGATCTGTACGAGACCAGCCAGACTAAGCAGGAGCTACTGCAGCAGGAGCAGGGGAGGCTCCAGGACGAGCAGAAGAGACTACAGGCTGACTTGCAGCTCTGCCTGGAAGAAATGCAGTTGCTCCAAGCCCAGTCCCCTTCCATAAAAATGAGCCTCGAGTCCAGCAAGAAGAATAGCACAGCCAGCAGCAGTGAGAACTGTGAAAAGACTGACAATAACAACATGGATGGCAACGAGAGCTATCACAAGAGTTACAGGAGCTCCCAGGACAGTGATGAGAGCTTTCTCAAGAGCTACTACAGTAGCACCAATGAGACCTGTGCGAAGAGTCACCACACCACCATCAGCAGCAGTGGCAATAGCTCTGACACCTTTTACAAGAGTTATGTCACCAGCAGCACCGAAGACGAATCTCCTGAAGTTGAAGATATAGAGGTAAATGACCTCTATAAAAAAGCAGGCAGATGACAGGTCAGGCAAGGAAAGAAGTTTCTTGTCTTATTAAGGGGACGGGCACAGAAGTAAGGTGGGCAGTGGGGTCAGAGCTGAGCTGGGTAGCTCACTGGAAGGAAAGGAGGCACGCTGCCCATCTAGTCTGGAGATGTTTCTGTCCGGATGGAGGTCTAGGGTGCAGGACTTTTCGTCAGCACAGTCACGGTGCTCACTATGGGAAGACATACGGGATCCCCCTGGGCAGCTTCAGGTCCTATGGCCATTGTTTTGTACCCAAGGAAGGGCCTAGCAAGGAGAGTGGGGTGGAGGGCAGGCGCATTCCAGGGTGCCGTCATTACTCCCCCACCCTCCACAGCACTTTGAGGAAATGGTGTCCAAGGTGCTGGTCAAGCTGCAGGGGGTACAGGCCATGTACCAGTTCAGCCAGGAGGAGCACGACCTGCTGCAGGAGAGGATGGGGAAGCTGCTGGACAAACAGAAGGAGCTGAAGGAAGTGCTGGATGCCTGTGAAAAAGAGTTCAAGGAGTGCATGGAGGGCCCTGGGAAACCTGTTGCCTCCCAAAACGACAAGAACGAGGTAACCGCTTTCAGGGAGGCAGGGTTTCCTGTAGGAGACTCTGGAGCCAGAGGAGGTTGTAGCCTTTCAAAGAGGCTGAGGAGGGAGGGTCGGAGCTCACTGCCCCGCTCTCTGCACGGCTGTCCGCTTCCTGGACCGATGGACAGAAAAGGGGCTGAATCCCGGGAGGCCGGGCAGTCTGCTGCGTGGCTGATGGACCTTTGCCAGGTGCCCACAGGCCTGGCATTCACTGATCATCAGGACTCTTGGAATAATTTTTTCTTTTTTCCCTGTGCCACTTCTGTTCTCTTTTGCTTTGTGTCCCACAACACTTCTGGTAGAGTTATACTTTTTTACCTACCCATTTTCTTCAGTTATTTTGTGTGTATTTGTCTTGTGTCTTCAACTAGATTGTAAGCCCCTCAAGGACAGGGCCATGTGTCCTTCTCTTGGATCTCATAATGCAAGAAGCGTGCTCTGCTTCCACTAGCAATGGGACGGAAGGCCTAGTCTCTGACCGAGAGCAGTCCGCAGTCCAGTGGGGGTCACTGTGTGCGCGTGGGAGAGGCTCAGAGAGCAGTAGACACGTGGGCCCAGGTTGCTTCGTGTTGGTACTTGCCAAGGAGAGAGACCCTGGTGTGCTGCCAGAAGCCAGGAAAGAGAACTGTAGCTGGGAAGCAGGGTTGGGACTTGCCTCTTTTTCCAGGAAGAGGTGCAAGTGCCCAGGTACATTCTCAGGAGTGCACGACACCATTCCTTAGATGACTGTACTTAGTCCAGAGAGAAATAGCTTAGGTGAAGTAAGAGTACCCATCAAAAATCACTATAGAATGAACCCCGACGTTCAGAAGGGGTAACCAGATAGTTATTCCCCAGACAGATCACAGTAAAGATGTAATTTAAATCATCCTTTTTGGATCATGTTAGATATAAATGATCAGATATCTCAAGTTACAGAGGAGCTCTTTGTAAAACTGCATTAGAGGCTCATTTCCCACTGTTTTGTGTTTTCTTTATTATCTATTTCCCCGTGAGTTCTGGCAGGGAAATTTCTGAGGCAGTGACCCCCAGGCAGGGCCCAGGAGTCCCGCATAGGCCCGGCTGTGGGTAACTGGCCCTCCACTGCCAACAGATCAAAGAACTCCAGACCAAGCTGCGGGAGCTGCAGCTGCAGTACCAGGCCAGCATGGATGAGCAGGGGCGGCTGTTGGCAGTGCAGGAACACCTAGAGGGGCAGCTGCAGTGTTGCCAGGAAGAGCTTCGCCAGCTCAAAGAGAAGAGGTCTTCTGTTGCCAAAGACACCGAGGGAAAGAATAGCAGTAAGAACTTGAACAAGAACGCCAGTGGGGTTAAAATTAAAAAGGCGTCCAAGCAAAGCCTGCAGAATTCTAAGGGCATCTGTGAGTCCGAAAAGGTGAGTAGTGATCTATGCAGCCAGATAAGCAGAAAGGTAGAGGAGATCCTGGGAAGAAAAGTCATCTCTGCCGCTATTCTGACCAGGTAGGCGTTTGCAGAGAAGCTCCCGGGGTCTCTAAGGTGTCTAGAGTAGTTCCATCTTAGTAGCAATTGGCTACTAAGTGGTGCTTCCTTTTTCTGTGAAGTTAAGGGGAGAGTGGAATCCAGGCCGCTCGTCTCTGGAGTTACAGCCCCAAAGGACCACAGCTCCTAGGTTGGACGTCTGCTTCAGTTAACCCAGCCCAATTCTCTGGGGCCCCTCTTCTAACTGGGTCATATGCCCAAGAGAAAGACCAAATGGATGAAAAGAGGAATGTATTCCAAGCAGTTGTGTGCACATATGTGAAAGAGGGCTGGGCAAAATAGGAGTTTCCACGTAGGGATAGGAAGAGCAGTTGAGGTGCAGAGCTCGAGAATCTGGCAGCTAGCCGTCTGGAGTGGCGAAGGGCCGGCTAGACGCATCACGCCTGGAGCCTGGGAGGGGCGGCCCTCCACGCTGCCTGCAGGGAGGACGGTGGGTCCCAGGTGCAGTGCTGGGAAGCACGGTGTTTTTGAGATTGTTCAGCATAGCCTCGAGGGCACGGGTCTTCCCAGGTGACAGCATCCCCTGCCCTGCCCCACCTCCGCCCCACAGAGTCTGGAGGTGGTGCTGTACTACAAGGCCAGCCACAGGGACTTAGATGATCTGACAAAAGAGGAAAGGAAAGAGGATATGAAGGACGAAAACAAGGAAGAAATTGAAGAGGAATTGAAGAAGGAGTCCTGGGATGAACTAG
This sequence comes from Macroglossus sobrinus, assembly GCA_004027375.1. NCBI lineage: Eukaryota > Metazoa > Chordata > Mammalia > Chiroptera > Pteropodidae > Macroglossus > Macroglossus sobrinus. Next base: position 344,315 of record PVKZ01001460.1, on the reverse strand, counting down.
TTTCTGAGCCCCCAGACCCGACAGACGTAAAGTCCATAGAAGATGAGGAAGACAGACTTGAAGACTCCCAAGACCAGGAGGAGAAGGAAGAGGATGACGACCCTTCCCCTGAAACTTCAGAGGAAAACAACCCCCTCAAAATCTCTGAGAGCAGAAAGGTAACCTCAGCCAAGGGCTGGATCGAGTGGGAAGCGGGCTCTTGGGCTCGGGCGCCTCAGTGTTCAGGGCAACCCCGCTCCAGGATGGACTTCTCCGGGTGTAGAGGCCAGCGAGCTCTGAGGCATAGCACTCGGGAAAGGCGGAAACGGAGCCGGGTTTGGAGAGCATGGTCTCTCTGCGGGACATGGCAGATGTACGCCAATGTGCCACCGAAATGTCTTGCAAAGGCCACCTTTGCTGGGAACCAAGGTGGGGTCATTGGAGTCCCACCTGATTTCATTTGCATGGTAGCCCTTGTGACTTATGTCAGGAGGGTGTGTCCCCCTCTCCCTTAGTGTCGCACTAAGGAGGCGGACAGAACGAGGCCTTGCATCGGCCCGCAGCAATCACTCAGTCCTTCCCCCGCGGTGCCCTGTCAAGTTTGACCTTTGTTGTTGCTTTTAGGAGTGGGTGGGGGGCTGGCATCACCCACTGGGCTCTATGAGGCATGAGGGTGGGGGCCTGGGTGATCAGAAGTCGTAGTCAAAATACTTCTATCCGTACAGCAGGGGCGTGGATCAGTCTGGGGAGACCAGCCGGGACCCTAACCTTTTAGTCACTGGATCTTGAAAGGCTGGGGTGGGAACGTCCCGTACAAAAGTGCGTCTGCGTTTTAACAACCGGTCCATTCGTACAAGTACGTACCAGCTGAAGTCCTACCCTGGTTGAGGCCAGCTGGGGGCTCTGGCTCTCTGAGGAGTTCGAGTCCTTCTCGAATAAGCCCTGTGTTCACAGGCCAGGTTCTTTCTGCCCCTCTAAACGCGGGGGAAGAAAATCAGTCTCTTGTGGTGGGGGGTCCAGTCAGCTTTAAGGCTATCTGGAATTTTCTGGCAGTTCAGTCTGCAGCACTGGCTTCGGGTCCCGCATGCCGTCCTCTCAGCCTTGTGGCAGGCCACAACTTAGGAAGCTGAGAGTGGGAGCAGCCGCGGCCTTCTCCCCAGCGTTGCATTTCTTTGACTTCGTCATATTCCACCACATTCTGGTTCAGAGCCTCGTAGATTTCCTTGCCTTGGGTGTCGCATTTCTAAATGCCAGGCCTGATTTTTTTACATCAAAGTCGAGCACATTCTTTGCATCTGCATACGGAGGTGTCCTTTCGGCCCAGTCGGTCCCGTATCTTTTGCAGGCGTCTCTCCTGGCAACGTGTCACCGCCTGCAAACTCACTTTCTCTCTGGAAGATTGTTGCACTGAAAGAACTAGCTCTTCTCCACTGTTAGCTTGTTTTAGTGCGTTTTGTCTCAACCACAGCATTACACTCCTAGGACATCGTAGGGACCAGAGCTCAGAACTCTGAGGGACTCGATGGAAAGCAGCCAGAACAAGGGGCCGACAGAGACAGGTGGCCGGGCAGGAGACGAGTGCTTCCTAGGGTGACCCAGGCAGAGTTTACATCCCACTCATCTGGAGATCCCAGCTTTACTCGCCAGAGCTTCACTGTTTTAGTTACGGACCTATGGGAGAGGTCTAGGTGCAGATCACCCCTGCTTGACAAAGACATGAGAGGGATACGACAAGCCGGAAAGCTGGAAGCACCACCTGATTTGAACTCAGCTGCTGCTAAACCCATTTCATTTTGCATCTTCTACCAGTGGGAAGAACCAGGCCCGGGTAACAGAGAAACATTCTGCTGCTCTCACTGACCACTTGTTTAACCTCTGCTCTCTCTCTGTTTTCCCTTTGTTTTCTCATCTTCGTTATCTGTTGGATTCATGTGTGTTATGTCTTTTTGCCACCTCTCATCTCCTGGCCTCTCGTTGTGCTTCTTTCTCGTTTGATATGTTGCAGCCATCCCCTGCCCCCAATCCCCCCATCTTCTCCTTGCCTCTCGTAGGCCTGGTGGTCATATCGGCTTTGCTCTGGTGCTGGTGGGCCGAGACGTCGTCCTAACACAGGTACTGGTATTGCGTCTTCTCCTTCGGAGGGATACAGGGAGGGTGCACGTTGCCCTGGCCTCTTCTCTTTCCCTTCTCTCTGAACTTCTTGCTTCTTGCTTTTGCTGTTTTAGAGCAGGCATTACTCAGGTCTGAGATTTAGCCCTAGCTTTGCCTTGGGCTAAAAGCCCATGACACATCTTCATAGCCCATACAGAGTTAGAATGTTTACCAGTGACACGGTTTGAGTTTCTCTCTCCTGATTGGGAAAAATTTGGATGAACCCAGCACTGTTGCTACTTTCAAAGCTACCTGACTGCTCCCACGAGCTGATGTCTGTCTGCAAGGCTGGCCTGGGTGCTCTTTGTCTCTGCTTCGCCCCAGAGCCGAGCTCTCACTGTTGTCGCTACCCAGGATGTCAAAAGAAGGAGTCACTGCCTCCCCTATTGTGTGAGAGAGGAGGGCAACTTCAATTTGTCCTTCAACCTTGGGGAAAATGAGACCGAAACCTCTACTAAATTACTTTCTACTGAGAAGTTCTCTGATTCGGAGCTTCTTGTCTCCAGAAAAATCAGAATGAGAATGCCAGGAAATATTTTCTAGTTCTCTGTTTATCCCTTTTGGGGACTGGATTCTGCTGTACTTGGCTTTCCAAACTGGGCTTTCTGGAGAGAATGTGGTATTGGCGAAACATTTCCACCAAGCAGAGATGTAAACGTTCACGGGGAACCAAGGTTGGTATGTGCTGGGCGCCTTCCAGTTGGCCAGTGTGTGTAATCTGGTCTGTCGACAGGATACCAATTCAGGAGGCAGAATGTGGTCTGTATGGCTCAGTGTAGAACCCTAGGGTTCCACCTGCCTTCTGGAGCTTGTAGGCTGTTCTCTCCTGGCCTTTGTTGGCTCCTTTCTCATGCTCCCCCTGACAGACACTTCCACTCCCCAACCCTCTCTCCTCACATCCCGGGAAATGGAGTGTAGTCAGCTTAACGACATAGGTTCACAGTGGCAGCTGAAGCAAGTGTGGGTAGCTCTTATCACCATTTCCTTTTCTCTCCTTCCTTTGTTCCCCCTCTCACTTTTTTTTTTTTTATCTTCCAATGCTTCTTTCTATCTTTTAGACATTCCAGTTACGCCCACAATCTTTACCTCTTTAGTGACGGGGTCTCTCCCTGCACCTGTTGTCCCCTGTACACGTCCAGATTTCGAAGTCCCCGTATGATGACCCAGAGCACTCAGGCATAACCTTTCACCGACTCAGACTCTAAGGACTTAACTTTAGCAACAGATAAAATTCCAATCCTGTTTTCCCTTATCATCTCTCCTCATTTTGAGAGATTTTCTTTGGTTGCTTCCAAGTAATTTGGAGGACATCATATTTCTCTTTATTCAGCTTCAGATCACATTAGCTCTCCTGATCATTAATATCACATTGTTAACTTCAAATAATGTTTATACAACCCGTATGCACATTGCATGTGCCAAGCCTCCCCTCCCCCTTACCCGTAGTTGATTTTTTGGATCCAAGGCAGAATTTTCCATTCATCCCTATTAGAGATAAACCATTGATCTAACCTGTGAAGTTTTTTGTGTTTTTTGTTTGTTTGTTTGTTTGTTTGTTTTTTAATTCTTGACTCTGGTTTCAAAATATTCCCTTTCCCTATCATCTTCACATCATCATCCTCAGGGGTGAAAAGCCCACCCTCATATCCTCATTCACGTTACAGAGGAGGGCCGAGCCTCTCAGCATCATCTCTCCAGGCTCTTTTATCCAGCTTATTGGTCACATCATAAACTGCTGTCATCCTACTCTCTTTTCCTCACATCATCTCCAATGATACCATGGAAAACCTTGTCAAACACCTTTTTGTTTGTTTGTTTGTTTGTAAGAACATTTATTCAAGAAAAAGTAATTTTTTAAAAAATTACAATTGACAGTATATTAGATCGAGGTGTACAGTATAGTGGTTAGACATTTATATAGTTTACAAAGCGATCTCTCTGATGAGTCTGGTACCTATCTGACACTATACATAGGTATTACAGTATTATTGACTCTATTCCCTATGCTGTACTTCACATCCCCAGGACTATTTTGTAACTACCGATTTGTAATTCTTAATCCTTTCGCCTCTTACACCCAGCCCCCCCAACCCCTCCTCCGTCTGGCCGCCGTCAGTATGTATGAATTTGTTTCTGTTTCAGACACCTTGATTGAGGCTAAAACATGATTTCCTTGCTCCGTGAATTAGGAACCCAGCCTGAAAGGAGCGACATGACTTAGCCCTCTGTGACACCCAAACCAGCTCTCTCTGCAGCCCGTCTGGAGTCTCACCCCTGCCCGGCATAAAGGGCACCAGTGCTCACTCGGGGGCTTCAGCTCTTTCCCCGTTAAGAACATCAGATGGGCATCTTTAGCATCTTTACTAGGCTGTAATCATCTGCACATGGAAATATTTTTCCTAGCTCCCTTATCAGATATCGTCTTACATGAATTACTCTGTATACTCACCTCCAACAATTGTTTTTGCGTTCCATTTCATAGCTTATGTCCTTTTTAGTTACTATTTCTATAAGGAGATTTTTGTTGTTGTTGTTCTTTATAAGCTGGCTTAAAATCTTCTTTTCAGATTCCTTATTCTCTGAGCAAATGCATTCTTAGCATCAATGGGCTGTATTCATCCTTACCTAAAACCATCCTTCTGTTACTTTTCCTCATAGCTTACAACTAAAAACCCAAATTCTGTCTTTCAAGTCATACAGTAAAAAAAAAAACAAACAAAAAAAAAAACAAAAAAAAACACTGAAAATGAGAACTATTTCCCCAAGTATGTATTTTTCTTGTCCAAGATTTCATGTTCCCTAAATGATGTTTTTTGTTGTCCTGCAAATCAGCAGGATTTGCTATGGTCAGCAGAGCCTGGCAGCCTCCGCCCTCCAGCACATGCTTAGGAAGTCAGTCGACACACCCAGCGGCTGGGGGTGTTTTAATGACCCTGGCTGGCATTTGCCTCCCAGGACCAGTTTCCAGCTTCCGCGAATTTCCTTGAGCCAACATCATTCTCCACGAAGGCTTTGGGCTGCCTAAGAGCCCCGTATTTGCCTGCAGTCTGTCTGTGGCACACCTTCTTCGCTTCCCCCGTCAGTCTAAGCGTCCTCTTGACTCTGGAGTTCATTCTCTCCCATGAAGCTAATGAGGTGCTGCTGTTGCTTTTCCCAAAGGCCCACATTTACCCCGCCCCCTCTTTTTTTTTTTTTTTTTTTTTTTTTTTTACCGTGGCGTTTGAGCCTTTCTCAACTGCACCCATTTGGATACTCTGAAATCTGGCTCACTCAGGAACTGGTATTCTCATCCCGTGGGGCATGCTTACAGGCAGTCGCCTCAGGTGATACACGTAGTGTTGTTCCAGGATTCTAGTGGTGCCAGGACTCAGGCCACACTGTCTCCAGTGGTTCCCCAGGAGGTAAGAGGGACTGGACCACGATGGTCCTGAGGTGTCTCCAGCACCGGTAGGCAGGGGATCTCTGGCTTAGGGAAGGGTTTGGAAGGCTAGGCGCTACTCACCATTTGTCTTTGGTCCCCACAGAACATGTTTGGGATGTGGAAGCCTATGGTGTTCTTGGCTCTTGCAGCTGTGGCTCTGTATGTGTTACCCAACATGCGACAGCAGGAGACAGAGTTCTGCCTCCTGGAGTGATGGCAGACCTGGGCCAGCCAAGGGGGCCGATCCCCAGTGGCTGCTACCCTCAGCTTTGGGCAGGACACACTGTGCCAGAGCCCCCACTCCACCCGTATGTCCCATGTGTCCCCATCTTCTTAGCCTCAGTCACCCAGGCTGGAAAGGCTTACAGGGAGCTGCTGGCTTCCATCTCCTCCTGCCTTGTGTAAGAACTTGGGTTCCGTGTAATTAAATATCAACCTAACTACATAAGACTTTGTGGCTTTTTTATTTGTTAAATACCTCATGACACAACCAGAACCGAGTAGTTCCCCTTAAGCCAGGTACCTCACAGAGGGTCTGGCTCCTAAATGTGATTTCTCACTCTACAGATGACCTCAGAAATGAGGCTGGCTCCCTGTGCTGCCAGCCGAATAACAGATGGATTGGTCTTTGCATATCAATCTAATCTCAAGGAACTCGCCTGGACACACAGAAATGGAATAAACAGGGTACTTTGTGTGAGAGGAACCCAATGACCTGCCCTTAGGTTCTGTGCCCGCATCTATCTCCTGCGAGAAGGATGCCCTGAGATCTGCGTGTGAGCCTTCATGGCTTAGTCCTATGACTTCTCAAGGGATTTGCTCTCAGAGATGACTTATTAATCAAACAGGTATCACACTCAAAAGCTTTAACTGAAGAGTTTAATGAGAAGACAATGTACAGAAAGCAGAGTTAGGAGAACCAACCAAAGATAGTGCAGTTCCCAAGCACCAGCATCAGTGGATAGCGACTACTACCCCAGGCCTGAAGCAGGTAAGGGGGAGGAAGCAAGAGCTGGAGACCTGAAAAGGGGCTCCAGACACACATGGCGGCCACAGGAGGCTAGTAAGGTGGCCCTTACCACAAAGAAGTTTATGTACCCCCCCAACCCTCTTCCCACCTGCCAGTTTCCTGTTGGTAACTGATCCCAACTGGGAGCCAGAGAGCAGAGGTGACATCATCTTTTGAGGTCAGCTTCCTGGAGTTCAGAGCAGGACAGAAGATTGAGAATGGGTCTCAGTAGGGATAAGCAGAATGATAATAACTTATGAGTGTCCTTGTGATTGGTTCTTACCACGAATGTTTCCATTTGAAAGCCCCCAAGTGTATTCACAAGCCACAGCGGACAGAATGGCCCCCACGACTGCTAGTTTTCTGGGACCCCTCTCTCTGCCTCCTTTCCACCTGATGCCAGAGGAGTCGGTGTCATTCACCCAAATGATCCAAAGCAACCTATAGTGCATGTAGAGTGGTGGGCACTGCTGAGCACTAAATGAATTTATTTCTTCCCTAGCTTTTCCTAGGGGTAGCAAGGACACTTGGAATTTAAAGGTGTGTGCAGCCCAGAAGAGTGACAAGGCTAAACTGGGAGTCCATCCTAGTGGGCATGGGGCTAGTGCTGAAATCGTGATCGGCCCCTATAAACAGGGCTGCACCTAGGTGGATCGAGGGCAGTGCCACATGTCCCTTTTGCTTCCCTCTGAATGACTATCCTTTAAACATAGTACTGACCTAGCCCCTCACTACTTGAAGAGTAACACATGGACCAGCAGCATCAACATTTTGAGTTTGTTAGGCAGAATCTCCGGCCACACCTCAGAACTACTGACGCAGAATCTGCATTTTAACAAGGTCCCCAGTTGATTCGTGTGCACAAGTAAAGTTTGAGAAGCACTGCCCTCAGCTGTAACCTAATTGAAGAAATTCCTTCACAACCTACTTGGTGCCACTGGCCCCTTGCTGTTGAGTGTCATGAAACCCTGCTTTTTATCCACTTTACTCCAGCCACCAGTTGGCCAGAGAACACATTTGGTAGAAAAGCCTGGAAGGTTACCTAGCACCAGGGAGAGCTTATTTAACTTGGAATTAGAAGTCAAGGCAGAGGTCATGGCCTGGTAGGCATTTGGCCCCAAGTCAGGACTTTATCTGGTCCTTCCAAGGCCTGAATCTGGAGCCTGGGAAATGACAAGAAAACGGCCCTGCTTTCCCCCAGCCTTTTTGCTTAGAATATAGAGCTCTTCCCTTTAGGACACTTGCCCCCGATGGCTCATTTTAGAATGCCATCCTCTTCATCCTTTTAGGCTTTGGCTCCTGGGTCTTATTGATACACCGTTACCAGAGGAGACTAAAGAGGTCTCTCTGTGTTGAATGTCACTTTGAACTGGCTGTGAGTCTACAGGGGTGTCTTCTAGAAGCCACAGGCAGTTCATGCACCCAGCTGAGGTACAAAAGAGAACCACGATTCCAAACACCTTCAGGGGCCTCCATTTCCAGCTCTGCTGCCCTCATAACTGCTTCCTTTTTGCCGTGTCCCTGCACCACAGCCCACTCTGCTTTCCCTTCCCAGGCCACGTGGCAGAGCACACCACCTGCCACCCCTGTCAAGGACCAGCTGCGATTGGGGGGCAGGTTCTAAGGATCAGAAGTACTCCGGTTCTGAATCCGGCAGGTGGGATGTTAAGATTCAGGGAAGGGAAGACCCGGAGTAGGATGGAGATGCTAGCGATGGGCTCTTCCAGGGATAGAGGCAGAGCTGGGAGGAAGGCTTAGCTCACCAGAACCCAAAAAGTTCCCAAGATACTAGTAGAGAAAGTAAACTATTTTTCCTAATCACCTATTAGCTGTCAGGCACCAAGCTAATCATTTCACGTTACCTCCTTTCATCTTCATACATAAAAAAATTCCTATGAGAACACACTGTTAAGTCCATTTTACAGTTGAGAAAACTGAGGTCCTAAAGTTACATTACCCGCCCAAGGTTACAGAGTCTATGGATCTTTCCATCCTACCACACTGTCTCTGGCACCCGGGACAGGGCCACACTCGGTAGTATCACCGGTTGTTAAAGTGCCTGCTGTGAGCCCTGGCTAGGTTGCTATCATCATAAGTGACGGTAGAAATGTCCCTGGCTCCAGAAAAACAGGATTCTCAGACATGGCTCCTTGGAGACACTCATTCAGACTCTGCTCAGCTCAAATTAAATATGACTACTGTCTATGGCTGACGAGCCCCTCCATGGGAGAAGTTGGGCCAGGTGAAAGGCCAGGCAACCTGGTCCCCTGAGACAGGTCAGCGGGTGGTGAGTCAGGGGGCTATAAATGGTCCATGGCCCCAACCAGCACTGCCCCAAATACCCAGCTGATGAAACCCCTCGTAAGCCCCTCTATGTGCCCCTGCCTCACTTGGGGAAGAACATATCGGCTCTCAGGGAGGCGGCCCCACTTGGCAGGCCCCAGACCCGGCATTGTGCACGGTCTGTTCTAGCCCTCATGGCCCGGCCTGGGGCCTGGGCTCATGGGCTATATTGAGGGCTGAGTCACCAACCTGCGCCTGGGTCAGGCTGCTGTGACTGGCTGGCTGGGGCCTGAGTCAGGCCCCGATTTATCCTGGAGAGCAACAGGCTCAGGTTTCTGGGGGAAGGGGGGTAAGGAGGGTGCCGGGAACCATCCTTGGCACTGGGCACCCTGCTCTGCTGAGACCATTCACTCACTCCTCTGGGGGCTCATACGAACTGCCTGGAGAGAGAAAATGAGAAGGGAGAGAGAAGAGACTTCTCTCTCCACTCGCTGGCTTCCCTCTGAACTCTCCCACCTCAACGGAGGCCCTCGACTGACTGGGGGAACATCAGGAAATGCCCACAAAATAGGGCTCTGAGCCACTAGGACTTGTAAAGGAGCTGTTGGCTCCAAGCTGACCTGCTTTACCCCTTTGTCTCCTTCCCAGAAGTTCAGAGAGAGGAAGCCATCCTTTCTCAGATCTGTAATTCAGTATCTTTATTAGGGCCTCAAAGACATCGTTGAACCCTGAGCTGAAACTTTGGATTAGGTGTCAGAAGTCTGCTTTTACACACACACACACACACACACACACACTCCCTTGTGAGACCAGCTATGTGTCATGTGTCCCCAGGAGCTGAGCATCTCTCCACAGGAGAGCTCAGCCTCTCAAGTAGATGGACAGCGCTAATGCCTGGTGTTTGGTTTTGGCCATGGGACAAAGGTGGCATGGGGGAATGAGAGTTCTGGAGATAGGGAGGGGGGTGCCAACAGCAGAGTGGAATTCCTGAGCACCTCGTCACAGGCAGCCGACAGAACATGAGCTGCTGGGCCCAAGCTATTTATACCTTGCCTGTCACTGTCAGGGCCCCCAGAGCTCCCCCTCCCATACCCAAGCCACACACAGCAGGTCTCTTTTCTGTTTCTGGCCCCTTTTCTGCTCTTCCCCCTCCCTACCTAATGAGAGGGAGATAAATCATTTATGGACCCTTTTCACCATAAGCACTGCCCCCCACAAAACCTCTGAATTTCTGAGTTCCATAATGGGGATTGCCCTCATTCTGCCCTTGGGAGAGAGCCTTCAGAGATGCCCACTATCCCCTTCCTTTTCACTAGGCCTGGGGGTAGAAGAGGGATAAGGTAGAATGATTCACCTATAAGGTCCCAGAACCTTCCCAAACTTTAATTATCATACAGCTTGAGTCGGGAGCTGTCTGGCCAAACTTATTTGGTTTTGAAGAATGGGAAAGCTTTGGAAATATGGCCTAAAGAGGGTACCAGGGGATGTAGAATACGTGTATGCTACAGAATTATGAAAATATTTTCTTTTTATATAGGTATATTCTATAGCTCCATCATCCCAGGCCAGCTTCTTTGAGTGCCTCAGTTTCCCTGCTGTCACCATTCCCTAGCCTCTAGTCACCCTTCACTTATCCTGAGCCCAGTCCTGCCCAGGCTTCCTGGCTGGCTCCCTTGGACTCTCCCTGCCCACCAGCCCCTGTCACGTTTCCCCTTGGCTGGTGTGGCAGGGCTCTCCCAGTTTCTGTCTGGCTAACCCGCCCTTTCACTGGAAGGATCTGCCCTGTGGCCCAAATGGGCACATTGCCCAGGGGGGGTCCCTGGTGTGCTACAAGCAGAGTCTCCCTTCCCACTCATCACCTTGGTTGAGTCAGACTTTGGGGGGGGGCGCACAGTGTGACTCACTGGGTACACTTTTCTTGAGCTCAGCTCCATTCTGAGGGGATGAGGCTAGCGGGGATGGTGACAGGGACACTGAATCAGGGATGGCCTCAGTCTTTTTTTCTGGGACCCCAGGTTTGAGCTTCAAAATAGGCATTTCTACCTGTAAAGTGGAGCGCCCACTATCACCACCACCAGGCCTTCTCCCTAATTGGCCTGGGCAGTGTCCTCACTTCCTCTCAGTCTGTCTCTGCACAAGCACACACACTTCCCTTCTCCGTATGCAGGTGGACAATACCGGGGCTGGGAGCCAGGACTCCCAGGTCCTGTCAATGGCCCTGTGACCAACTAGTCCAGAAAATCCTAACACCTGATTAATGGCCTCAGTTTCCCCATTGATCCCTTTTGTCTCTTTTGGGACGTGAAGGGGGCATATTTCTTCTCTGACTGGCAATGCTTAGTTTTGGGGTGTTGGGTGTCCTCCCCCCTCCCACATTCCAGCTCTGCTCACTACCTCGTCCCGGGGACCAGCCCCTCTGGGCGGCTGACCCCGGGCCGGACGGGGGCGGGGGCCCCCCCTCGGGCCGCGTGGTGGGGGCGGGAGGGAGGCGGGGCGCTCGGGCTCCGCGCGGCCCCCACCCGCGGGCCGGGCGGCATTCCTGGGAGGCCGGCGCTCTGACGTGGACCCGGGGGCCGCGAGCGCGGCGGGGGGGAGCGCGGCTCGGGGGCTTCTTAAACCCCCCGGCCCGGCCCGGCCGGCACTTCCCGAGCACTGCTCCGCCCCCGGAGGGAGGGAGAGAGAGAGAGAGAGAGAGAGAGAGAGAGAGAGAGAGAGAGAGAAAGCAAGCGCGCAGCCGAGGAGCGAGGAGTCCCGCCGAGTCCCGCCAGCCCGCGGCGCGAGAGACGTGGAGAGCCGCGCCCCGACAGTGCCCGACAGCGCCCCGACAGCGCCCCGACAGCGCCCGCAGCCCCAGCCCGGCCCGGCCCGGCCCCTGCCAGCATGATGAACAACAGCGCCTACAACGAGGCCGCGGGCCTCGGCCTGGGCGACGAGGCGGACGACATGCCGTCCACGGAGAAGGACCTGGCGGAGGACGCGCCGTGGAAGAAGATCCAGCAGAACACGTTCACGCGCTGGTGCAACGAGCACCTCAAGTGCGTGGGCAAGCGCCTCAGCGACCTGCAGCGCGACCTGAGCGACGGGCTGCGCCTCATCGCGCTGCTCGAGGTGCTCAGCCAGAAGCGCATGTACCGCAAGTTCCATCCGCGCCCCAATTTCCGCCAGATGAAGCTGGAGAACGTGTCGGTGGCGCTCGAGTTCCTGGAGCGCGAGCACATCAAGCTGGTGTCCATAGGTCAGCGCGGGCGGGGAGCGGGGCGGGATGTTCCGCGGACGGGACGGCCCATGGGGACGGGGCACGCAGGTGCCGGTGGGAGCGGGGAGCCGAGAGAGAGAGAGAGGGCGCGGGGCAGCGCCGGGCGCAGGGAGGGGCCCCTGGCCCCGGCCGCACGGGGACTGCCTTCACGCCCCTCTCTGCACAGCGGCGGGGGCGAGGGGTGCCGGAAGGGCCCAGAGTCCCCCAGCTTCTCCCACACGCTCCCGCCTTCTCGCCTTTGCTCAGAGCCCCGCTTCCTGCCATCGAGCAACCCCAACCGTGCTTGAGAGGACAGGGCCAGTACGCATTACTGATTCCTGGGGGTCATCTTCCCCCAAACAAAGCAGCGGCTTTCCAGCCTCGGAGCAGCTCCAAGGGGAGGAGCGGGCTGAAGGCAGGTCCCAACTACTGCGGATCTCGGGGCTCCGGGGCAGACGGAGAGCCGGTGGCCCCCATGTGCTCAGCAGCGGGGCTCAGGCCCGGGGCCGGGGCAGGCAGGGCCCAGCCTCGGAAACCTAAGAAGGCACTGAGTGAGTGCGGGAGCCTTAACCCCCGCTTGTCCTCCTCCAGCTGAGCCTGCCGGGGAGGGGGTTCCTCACATCCGTGCCCGGCCGCGGCCCCGGCCCGGGCCCCAGCCCACCCCCTAAGCTGGGATTGGCTGCGGCTAACGGGTCTGTGCCGAAGGGAGGGAGGAGAAGGCCTGTAGAAGGGAGGAAGTCATTGAGTGTAACCAGATTTGGAAGGTGTGTCTGTGTTGGGTGGGGGTGGGGAGACACTCTAGGCTTGGGAGCCCAGAGGCCAAGGTTGGACTCTGAGTGGCCAAAAGTTGCCCCTCCCCTCACAGCCCTGTAGTCCTCCTTGCAGGCTGGGGGCCTGGGACAGGCCCTCTACCCTTGTGGTGATCTCTTCAGAGTCCTGCTGTGATTTAAAGGGAAGAGTCCTTTGTGGGGCGGTGCACCCCAGGGTCCCAGGAGAGGAGTTTAACTTGGGGTCAGGTGCCTCTCTGGCCAGACTGTCCCAGAGACTACTCCAGATAATCGAATATCTGTCCACCCCCCACTATCCCTCAGGGCATCTCTAGGCCTCCTGAATTAGCAGCTGAGGTCAGTCTGGGGCCCTTTGCCCTGTCCAGTCCCCTCTGTAGGCCTTACCCCCCCTTCCCCAATACTGCCCCCCCCCCACATGCTCTGGCCTGGAAATAGCCCTGCCTCCGTGACACAGCAGATGTCTCTGAGCTTTCCAGAAGGGCAAGCCTGAGGACGGGTGGGGGAGGGGCCCCGTCTGTGTAGTGGGTCTGAGGGCTATGCCAGACTATGTTTTGGGGGTGGGGGGCTGGTCAGAGAGGAGTCCGCCAGCTCTGGGGCCTTCGACCTCTGCTGGCTGGGATTTGACAGACGGGACTAGCGGTCCCAGGTGGGGTCTCCAGGAGAAAGCCTGGGACCTCACCACGACTTTATAGGAAACCGCTCTGCCTTCCTTCCCCTCCCCTCCCTGCAATGGGGCGGCCGGCCCCTCTCCAGGCCTCAACCTTCCTGAGTGCACCTCTCCCCTCCCCCATGGTGGTGCCTGGCTCCAGCCCTTTGGCTCAGCTGTGGAGGGGCCGGCTCAGAGTAGAGGGGGGAGAAGCAAAAACTGGTTTGAGGGCGGGAGGGAAGCGCTGGGTTCCTGCTGGGTTCCTGCTGAGAGGAAGGGAACCGTGCTCCGTTTGGGCCAAGTGGCTCACTCTCGCTGATGAGATAAGCTGTCAGCAATTCAGCTGCTGGGCCTGAGGCTGAGGGTGGAGGCAAGGGGGCACCAGCAGCAGGGGCTGCCCAACCCTGTGGAGATGTAAAGGGTCTCCCCACCAGGGGTGGCACCCTGCTTCCTCTAGTTCCCTCTGTTCAATGGTGGGACGGGGCTATCCAGGGACCCTCCTCAGGGCATTATCTCAAGACTGAAATGAAGCATCTGGGCACCGGGAAAGAGGTCAAAAAGACTCCCACTTCCTTTTCTAGGAGTGGGGTAGGAGCAGGGAGCTGAGAAGTCCACCTGAAGGAGAGGGTACTCTGCTTGGGTTGAAGGCAGAGTACCCTCCCCCCACCCCAGTCCCCACCACCCCCTCAGCCCCTCCGAACAAAGAGACGGATGAGGCAGCTCTGTCCCGCAGCTGTTCCCCAGTTGCTATTCCTTCTCTTTGAGCCAACAGCCAAGGGAGGGGCTGGAGAGGGCAGCAGCTGTCCTAGCCCCTCCTTTGTCCAGCCCTCTCTCCCTCCCCTCCACTTGGGGCCGGGGCGGCCTCAGGGACTGACTGTCGGGCTCCTCCCTTTGGGGGTATCCCCTGTCAGGCATAGAAGTGGTGGCTTGGGGTGCAGGAGAGGAAGCCTGGCTTGAGCCGAGCTCCCCTCCTCTGCCTGGCCTCTGAGAGAGAAAGGAAGAGGAAGGTCACTGCTCCCAGAGTGAGACTGTAGGCCCACCCCTCTCCTGCTCCAAACCAAAGTGGACCACTTGCTGTCTGGCCCAGGGCCAGTTGCTGGGGAGAAACCTATTCCTGCAGCAAATATGAAGGCCCTCCCCCAAACACAACCCCCCCTCATACTCCTTCCTCCCGCCCCCAACCCCAGCAGCCTCCAGGCCCCCTTCCCAGGGATCTGGCTCCAGTTTGCAAGAAGTAATTCTGTAAGCACCGACTTTAGAGGCTGTCAGGACTGTGAGAGGCTGTGGGGCTCTGGGTGTCAAGACTGTGTGAATGTGCCCTGGGCCTGTGTGTTTGAGAGGGAATGCACTGAAGCACCAGGAGACTGGGAGTGAGTGTGTCATGGAATCTGAAAGCTGCCAAACCATTGTGCTGCAGTGGAGCCAGGGGGAGAGGGGGCGGCCTGGGGAGCTGCAGGGGAAGGAAGGATGAATCAGTGAAAGGGTGGGGAAGCCAAAGGGGCCAGAGCCCTGGACCAGAGGGACAGAAAGGCTGAGATTGTCCCTCCTGAGGGCAGGTGGGGGTGGAGTGAGGGATGCTGGGATTGCCCAATGCTGTCCCCCAAGATCTAGGGGGGGTCTGAAAAAAATGTGTACCGGGAGTCTTCAGCCCCACCCTTTCCCATTTCTTGGGCAACACCAGTAAACAAGGCTGAGTCTTCCGCCCCCTCCTAGCCTCCTAAATGCAGGGCTCAGGGAAGCTGATGGATTTCAGGCCTGCACTGTTCCTTACAAATGAACTGGTTTCCACAGATTTATACTCCAGGCCACCCCCTGCTCCTGGATATTTCTTTCTGGCTGTTTAAGGGGCACTCGGCTCCCCAATATCTTGAGGAAACAGTTTTGGTGCATCGTATTCCTCAAAGGAGGGAATGGGTTAAGGGTCTCAGCTTCTAAGACTTGAATCCCCCTGGCTCTTGTGAAATCTCACTGGCCCCCAGCATTTGAAAACATTTTTTTTTCAAACCTTAACAGAACATGTACTGTACCCCTTCCTTCCTCTCAGAACTTTGTTCCAAAAGCCTTTTATGGCCTTCAGAATAGAATTTGGTTGGAACCAGGTGGGTCCTTCTCCTCTCCAACTTCAATTTTTTAAGTATTCATTCATTCATTGATTCATTCATTCATTCAGACCCTACTAAGTTCTAGGCTCTGTGTATAGAGAGATAAAATACAGTGTCTAAAGTGAAAGACTCCAGACAAAAAGTGCATACTGTATAAAACTCTAGAAAACTCAAACTGATCAGGAGTGACCGAGAGCAGATCTGTTGTTGAGGGGACAAGGAAGGGCAGGGGGAGGGATCGCAAAGGAGAATGTGCTAGGAAACTTTGGGAAGGGGTGTGTTTATTATCTTATGGTGACGGCTTTATGGGTGTATACATGTTGTCGAGGTTTGTTCAGTTGTACTCCGTAATATGTGCAGTTTGTGGCACGTCAAGCATACCTCAATAAAATGAAACATCGCAGTAGTGTCTGCCTCCAGGAGGCTTACTTACCAGATAATTGCGTGGATATCTATAGCCTAATAAGAGACCCACGCAAGTGCTGTGATAGAGGTGAGAGTTTCTGCTGTGGGGACACACTGGGAAGTAGCCTCGTTCCAAGGGAGAAGGGAAGGATCCATAAAGGGTCGTCTTCTGGGCCAGGCCTTACAGGAGGGAGAGAATTTGGAAGGCAGAGAAGGGAGTAGGTTCCAGAAGTAGGGGACAGGGGAGGGAGGGCGCTTCGGGCCAGAGGGGTCTGAGCAGTGGAAGGTGGGGCCCTTCTGAGCCCAAACTGTCTCTTCCACTCTGCAGACAGCAAGGCCATCGTGGATGGGAACCTGAAGCTGATCCTGGGCCTCATCTGGACCCTGATCTTGCACTACTCCATCTCCATGCCCATGTGGGAAGACGAGGATGATGAGGATGCCCGAAAGCAGACGCCCAAGCAGCGTCTGCTCGGTTGGATCCAGAACAAGGTGCCCCAGCTGCCCATCACCAACTTCAACCGTGACTGGCAGGACGGCAAAGCACTGGGTGCCCTGGTGGACAACTGTGCCCCTGGTGAGTGGGCAGCTGGGACACATGGGTCCCTTAGCCTGGAAGAAGAGTGGACGAGCTGGTGGTGCTGAGGCCAGTGGTGGTCAGAAAGCATTTCTCAGAGCTGGGGGATCAGGACCACCTGTGGGGCCGCCCCCCTTCCCCAGCTGAGAATCAGTGTTGGAGTCAGCCCTTCCTGATGGGTGTGCCAGGTTCTGCAGTGCTAGGAAAAGGTTTAGAACCCCTCATTTTACAGACAAGGACACTGAGGTCCAGAGCGCTAGTGACTTGTCCCAGATCACATAGCTTATCTGTGGCAGAACTGATCTAGAGCCCAGAGCCTCAACTCCCTGCTCCATGAGCTTCCTACTTTGCCACACGGGCACCATTTCTGCTGAGCTGGGAGAAAAGAAATGTGGTGGGACTTGTAGCAAGGATACCAGGAGTTAGACCCAGAGAAGGCTCTCCTTTGTGAAAGCCTGGGACAGCTTTGGGAGGGGGCTGAGGCCCAGAATGATATGGGCTGAGGCTGATGTGGCACTGCCTCATAGCAGGTGATCCAGCCCTGGCCTAGTCAGGAGGGGGCAGCTCAGGGACCCTGAGAAGACTGGAGCAGCACAGTCTTCTTACCCTTTCTGACCGTCATCTCCTGAGAAAATAGGTCTTCTTACCCCTGGGCCAGTGGGGAGCCATGGCCCCTTGGGAGAATCCTCTCTCAGCCTGGGGTCAACTAGGGAGCAGGGGGTGGGAGGCAGGGGCACCGGCAGCCTGGGAAGCAGTCCCAGCTGCTGAGCCATTGCCCATAGCTGGTGTGGCTGCCAGCAGTGAGCTCAGCTGTTCTGGCCAGTCATGAATTCCAGCCCTTGAACCGGCCCTGTCCCCGCCAGAGAGCATCACCCACCCTCCTCCAGGTCTAGCCAAGACCAAGCACCCCTTAATCCCTCCACCCCTTTACAGGAGTGATCTGGGGCTGCCTTAGTTCTTTAGCCAGAAGAGCTGGGTTCTGGGTCCCCATAAAGGAGAATTCATTCTCTCCCAATAGCCCCTTCAATATCTCAGTTTCCCCAAGTGGGCAATTGGGATGGAGAGGGAGTCTTATGCCCTAAGGCTGATGTGAGAAGTGCTTAGAGATATAGGGCTTCAGGGCAGCTGCAAGGGAACCTTCTAGGGGGTGGGTCAGAGGCATATGTGGGACAGGGACTTTGATCTCCTCTGTCTACCCCGAGGCAGCTGAAATGAGGTGGAGGGGCCTGGGAGGTGTGCCCTCACGGGGTTTGATGTTTAGGGTTTGGTGCTCAGCGTCTATGCTGGGGCCTGGGAAGGCAGGAGGCTGGCTGGCAGGGCTGGTGCCAGGCTGCGTCAGCCAGGACAGAAAGGCCTCATTGTTGGTGCTAGGGAAGGTTGCCTGCCTCTGAGGAGCGGTGGGCATCCCGGCTGATGGGCCATAACATCGGGGGTCAGCAGGAACCTGGCCGCTGGGAGGGGGTCTGAACCCACAGCCTGTGAGGGTGACAGATGAGCACATGCCCTGCCTCTGGCTGACTGCTTCTCCCTAATTGTCATCTCCCTCACCACCTCTCCAGGCCTCTGCCCCGACTGGGAGGCCTGGGATCCCAACCAGCCTGTGGAGAATGCCCGGGAGGCCATGCAGCAGGCAGACGACTGGCTTGGGGTACCTCAGGTACACTTGCAGTTGGGGTGCAGGGAGAGGATAGGGGGAAGGGGGCCGAGGGTGGAGGTTGGGTCCATAAGGATGCCTCGTCGGGATGTGGGTGAGAACTGGGGTTGCTAGGTAAGGAGGGCGCCCTGTAACTTCGTTCCTCCCCATGGCAGGTGATTGCCCCGGAGGAGATTGTGGACCCCAACGTGGATGAGCATTCTGTCATGACATACCTGTCCCAGTTCCCCAAAGCCAAGCTCAAACCTGGTGCTCCTGTTCGCTCTAAGCAGCTGAACCCCAAGAAGGCCATTGCCTACGGGCCCGGTATGTGTTGAGTCCCCGATAGTCCTCCCCGGGCAGCTGGGTGCCGCCAGGATGGATCTCCCTGAGTGACCTGCCTCTGCCTCTGCCCCTCAGGCATTGAGCCGCACGGCAACACCGTGCTGCAGCCCGCCCACTTCACCGTGCAGACAGTGGATGCCGGTCTGGGCGAGGTGCTGGTCTACGTCGAGGACCCCGAGGGCCACACTGAGGAGGTATGGAGAGGTCTTTGGGACAAGGGATTAGTGTGACTTTGGAACCAGAGGCCACAGGCCAACAACAGGAATGGCCTAGAGATGGCTGCCAGAGCCATCCACTGTGCTGGAGATTGGGGGAGGCTTTACCATGGGGGCCACCAGGCTCTGTGGGGTCAGGAGGAGATACAGCCACTGTGACTTCCAATCTTTTCCCTTTTCAATAGGCCAAAGTCGTCCCCAACAATGACAAGGACCGCACCTATGCTGTCTCCTATGTGCCCAAGGTCGCTGGATTGCACAAGGTATCTACCCACAGGCCCTCCCCACACTCTCCATTCCATTCACATCCTAGGCTCTGGCTGAGTGGACCACCCCTCTCACCTTAATCCCGACCCTAGGGCAGCAGCTACCTACCTCCTACTCTCCTTGGCTCTGCTCTGCCCCTTTGCCACCTCTCAGAACTGTTCTTCCCTTGAAGGTAACCTTTGACCCCTGACCCCCAGGTGACCGTGCTCTTTGCTGGCCAGAATATTGAACGCAGCCCCTTTGAGGTGAATGTGGGCATGGCCTTGGGAGATGCCAACAAGGTGTCAGCCCGTGGGCCTGGCCTGGAGCCTGTGGGCAATGTAGCCAACAAACCTACCTACTTTGACATCTACACCGCAGGTATAGATGGGCCTCTGGGGGATGTTGGGTGGGAGCCCCTGACTGCATGGGGGGTGTGGGTGGGGGATTGGGACAAGGTCCCAGCCAGAGGATGGGTGGTCTCAGGGTAAGGCAGCTCCGAGTAGCTGTGTATGTCCAGAGTGGGTGCTGACAGCCTTTGTCCTTGGCAGGGGCTGGCACTGGTGATGTTGCTGTGGTGATCGTGGACCCACAGGGCCGGCGGGACACAGTGGAGGTGGCCCTGGAGGACAAGGGTGACAGCACGTTCCGCTGCACATACAGGCCTGTGATGGAGGGGCCTCACACGGTGCACGTCGCCTTCGCCGGTGCCCCCATCACCCGCAGTCCTTTCCCCGTCCACGTGGCCGAAGGTAAAGTCCTTTCACCCGTCCCCACAATCACCCTCACCAAGGCCAGGACACAGAGAGAGCTGCCACCAAATTCTGGGTGTGAGGATTTATGGGAAATGAAGCACTAAGTCCAGTGGTGGGTGGGGAGCCAGCTGAAGTCTTCAAATGGGCAAAAGAGCAGCCAAGGGAGTGGGGCTCTGGAGAGGCCTCATCCCGATCATCTCCCCACCCCCGACGCCCGAGGTGGGTCAGGACCACAGTGAAGGATACCAGACAAGTGCCGCCTTGGAAGGGTTGACGGGGAAGTGCCAAGGCCGCAAGGTAGGGGCATTTGTGGCGAGCACAGTGAAGGGCCCTTCCCTGTCTCTCTTTGCTCCTCTGTGCCCAGCCTCTGCCATGCCTTCGTCAGCACTGATGCTGAGAGCCTAGCAGAAGTTCCTTGTAATAGGCCTGATAGGGGCCTGATGGGGGCCTGTGCCTGGCTCCCTGCCAGGGTGGCTCCCAGCAGCCCTAGTTGTGCTGGGGGTACCAGGGAGCACGGAGGAAGCTTGCATGAGGCAATGCACCTGTGAGGGCGTCAGGAGGAGTGAACACAGTGAGGTGGGGGATGAGTGGTGAGGGGCTGAGGCTCTGTCCAGGACCCCTCAGTACCCTCGACCTCCCCTCTTCTCTTTCCCCCAGCCTGTAACCCGAATGCTTGCCGAGCCTCCGGGCGGGGCCTGCAGCCCAAGGGTGTGCGTGTGAAAGAGGTGGCTGACTTCAAGGTGTTCACCAAGGGCGCTGGCAGTGGGGAGCTCAAGGTCACAGTCAAGGGGCCAAGTGAGTGCCAGGGCCCTGGGCAGGATATGAGGGTAGGGGTGGTGGGGGTGGAGGTGCTGGAGTTGGGGGAGGAGGGAGGAATGTGGCCAGGGGCTCTGAGCCCCTGAGAGCCACGACAGCCAGCACAATGTCCCCTGGAGAGACTCCAAAGAGACACTGACCAGAGGCAGGGTGGGACCTTAGGCACGCCATCTCCTCCCTGCCTCAGTTTCCCAAGCTGGGAATGGTCTGCTCTGCCCCCGGGCTGGGCCTGGGTCCCCAGGGCTCCTTGAGAGGATCGAGGAGCTGGGACTTGCCCACCGTTGATTCCCACTTCCTGCATCTCCTCAGAGGGCACAGAGGAGCCCGTGAAGGTGCGGGAGGCTGGGGACGGTGTGTTCGAGTGTGAGTACTACCCCGTGGTGCCTGGAAAGTATGTGGTGACCATCACATGGGGCGGCTACGCCATCCCCCGCAGGTAAGCACTGTGCACCCCTGCCTTCCTGTCTGGGCCCTGTAGGGTGGCGGGAGGGAGCCAGCTGCCTGGGACTCTGCGGGAAGAGAGGAGGGGGACTTCTGGTGGGGACACTTCTCAGCATTGACACCGGCTCCCTCTTTGTCCAGCCCCTTTGAGGTACAGGTGAGCCCAGAGGCAGGAACGCAGAAGGTACGGGCCTGGGGTCCCGGTTTGGAAACTGGCCAGGTGGGCAAGTCAGCCGACTTTGTGGTGGAGGCCATTGGCACGGAGGTGGGGACACTGGGTAAGTGGTTGGGTGGCAGCCGGTGAGAATGCTGGGGAGTGGCGTGATGGAGGGACAAAGGGGGGTGACTGGTGGTGGAAATGTTAGGGTGTTTTGGGACAAGACAAGGAGATGGGACACGGGGGCCACTGGGGTGGGGTTCTGGGGGAGAGACAGGATGTCCAAGCTGCCTCTAGGACTTTCTGATCCTTGGCGCCTTGCACCCAGGCTTCTCCATCGAGGGGCCCTCACAAGCCAAGATCGAGTGTGATGACAAGGGAGATGGCTCCTGTGACGTGCGGTACTGGCCCACGGAGCCCGGGGAGTATGCTGTGCACGTCATCTGCGATGATGAAGACATCCGAGACTCTCCCTTCATTGCCCACATCCAGCCAGCCCCACCAGACTGCTTCCCAGACAAGGTGCGGTCCTAGCTCCTGCACCCGCCTGAGATGGGGCCAGCAGGCCTCCTCTAGTCTCCAACCCAGCCCTCCTCTCTGGCCCCTGCTCAGGTGAAGGCCTTTGGACCTGGCCTGGAGCCCACAGGCTGCATCGTGGACAGGCCCGCGGAGTTCACCATTGATGCCCGTGCAGCCGGCAAGGGAGATCTGAAGCTCTATGCCCAGGTGGGACATTGCTCCATGTCACATTGCTCCTGGACAGGACCCTGGGGGCGGGGGGGCAGGTGAGAGGCAGGGGCCTCCAGGAATCACAGGACCCATTCTCATGGGTCCATAAGAACTATGGAAATTTTTTAATTTTATATTTCCTTACTAATAATCTTAAAAACATAACTTGATCGAAAACATGTTTTTATACTAATAACTTGTGATTAAAAGATAATTTGAGTAAGATATTAGTTTCCTAAATTAGTTTCTCAGATCGATGTTCATTGACCCCTGGTGGTTAATGAACATATCTTAAGTCCAGGAAGAAGATTCTACTTTAAAATGCTTGTTATTCAATTTTAGGAATATTGCTTTAGCTCAGCCTCTCCCTTGCTAACACATTTTAGAGACCTAGGCTGGGAGAGCAGGCCACGCAGATGGCCGAGAGCCCGGTGCCCTCGCTCCTGGGGTGCACTCTGGCCTTCAGAGCATGTGGCACTATGCTCCCGTGGCCTGAGGTCTGGGCTGGGAAGGCCCCCTTGTGTGGCGGTGGGTAAGGAGGATGACCTGAGGCCTGCAGAGGGTGCTGGTGCTCCGAGGAAGCCTGAGCCCTCTAAGAACCTTGCTTGGTGACGCCCACAGGATGCCGATGGCTGCCCCATTGACATCAAGGTCATCCCCAATGGCGATGGCACCTTCCGCTGCTCCTATGTGCCCACCAAGCCCATCAAGCACACCATCATTATCTCCTGGGGAGGCGTCAACGTGCCCAAGAGCCCCTTCCGGGTGCGTCCTCCTTGCCCTGACCCTACCCACCTCCCAGGGTCCCAGAGGGTGGGTGGAACCCCGTGCAAGAGATGCTGGCTGTCCCTGGGCTCTTGTCTTCACTCCCTACCTCCAGGGCCCCTTGCAGAGGCTGACGGTCCCGCTAAGGCTGCGGCAGGCAGTGCTGGGAAGGGGACGGGCCTCGAGGGAGGTTCACCATGCTGAGCATTGACCCCTCCCCACAGGTAAATGTGGGAGAGGGCAGTCACCCCGAGCGCGTGAAGGTGTATGGCCCTGGCGTGGAGAAGACGGGCCTCAAGGCCAACGAGCCCACCTACTTCACTGTGGACTGCAGCGAGGCAGGGCAAGGTGCGCCCAGACTGAGAGTGGGCGTGGGGTGGGGCCCGGCGGGGTCTGGCCTGGTGAGGCTAGTACTCTGGCCACGACTCTATGGGACTGGTTGGGTGGGGGAGGTTGTTCGGCCCCTGTCTCATGGCCTCATGCCTGCCTCCCCTCAGGCGATGTGAGCATTGGCATCAAGTGCGCCCCTGGTGTGGTGGGCCCTGCAGAGGCTGACATTGACTTTGACATCATCAAGAATGACAATGACACCTTCACAGTCAAGTACACACCCCCAGGGGCTGGCCACTACACCATCATGGTGCTGTTTGCCAACCAGGTACCCACTCTCAGCTTTTGGCAGTCACCAGTGGCCTATACCACTGTCCCCGAGTCCATGCTGGCAGCTGGAGATGCTGTCATTTGGGGAGGGGGGACAATTCCAAGGCCATTGATTGAGCACTTCCTGTATGTGGGCAGTGTGCCTCAGAGGAAACAAAGGGGGCTCTTTCAGAGGCTGTCCTGGCCCACCCTGACCAAACTTTTTCTCCATCCAGGAGATCCCCGCCAGCCCCTTCCATATCAAAGTGGACCCGTCTCACGATGCCAGCAAGGTCAAGGCTGAGGGCCCTGGGCTGAACCGCACAGGTAATGTCTGGGCAGGGATTAGGCATTAGGGGCTTGGAGTTAGGTGGCCACCAGGCCCTCACCTCCATCTCGGGGTGGCTCCACAGGTGTGGAAGTTGGGAAGCCCACTCACTTCACGGTGCTGACCAAGGGAGCCGGCAAGGCCAAGCTGGACGTGCACTTTGCCGGGGCCGCCAAGGGGGAGGCTGTACGGGACTTTGAAATCATTGACAACCACGACTACTCCTACACCGTCAAGTACACGGCCGTCCAACAGGTGCGCCCTGCCTCTTTCCGTGCCCCAGCCCTCCTGGCTGACGGGGTTCTGGGTCCCCTTCCTCCAGTTTCATAGGGTCTGTTCTGGATCTTGGCCCCTTTCCTGCCTCCCATTCTCTCTCGATGTGAATCTCTGAGCCTCAAGTCATGTCAGCCAAGGGCTTGTTGCCAGGTTGTATCTAAGCCACCCAGGTCTGACCTGTTGTACCCCATAGGGCAACATGGCAGTGACAGTGACCTATGGTGGGGACCCCGTTCCCAAAAGCCCCTTTGTGGTGAACGTGGCGCCTCCGCTGGACCTCAGCAAAGTCAAAGTTCAAGGCCTCAACAACAGTAAGTGGGGCAAGAGCTGCTCTGGGAGTGGGGGGTGTTTGGGGTGGGCTAGAGTCCCTGCTCATGGTGTCCCTTGCCCTCTATGCAGAGGTGGCTGTGGGGCAAGAACAGGCATTCTCAGTGAACACACGAGGGGCTGGCGGTCAAGGCCAGCTGGACGTGCGGATGACCTCACCCTCCCGACGACCCATCCCCTGCAAGCTGGAGCCCGGGGGTGGAGCTGAAGCCCAGGCTGTGCGCTACATGCCCCCCGAGGAGGGGCCCTACAAGGTGGACATCACCTACGATGGTCACCCCGTGCCTGGCAGCCCCTTCACTGTGGAGGGTGTCCTGCCCCCTGATCCCTCCAAGGTGAGGAGACAGGGCTGGTGGGTGCCAGGAGGGGTTGGTTTTGTAGGGAAGATGGGTGAGTCACAGGGGCAGAGAGCAGAGGGTCTTATGTCCCAGAGTGGGCACAGCCAAGGACCTAGGGCGAAGGCAATCCCCACCCCAGGGCCTGCTTTTGAGACAGCTTAGTCATTAACAGCCTAGCGCTGGGTCGGACCTGGACTTGAGTCCCAGATCCACTAACTGGAACAAATGATCTAATCTCCCTGTTTTTTCACCTGGAACTGTTATGAGGGCTCAGTCTGGAGTAGCTGCTACAGTGGAAGGTGCTTATCTGGGTGGGGATTCATGAAGGCCAGACACAGGTGAGGCGAGGTATAGGGAACCCATATATCTGTTTCTCTCTCTAGGTCTGTGCTTATGGCCCTGGTCTCAAGGGCGGGCTGGTAGGCACCCCAGCACCATTCTCCATCGACACCAAGGGGGCTGGCACAGGTGGCCTGGGGCTGACTGTGGAGGGCCCGTGTGAAGCCAAGATCGAGTGCCAGGACAACGGTGATGGCTCGTGTGCTGTCAGCTACCTGCCCACAGAGCCGGGCGAGTACACCATCAACATCCTGTTCGCCGAAGCCCACATCCCTGGCTCCCCCTTCAAGGCCACCATCCGGCCTGTGTTCGACCCAAGCAAGGTGCGGGCCAGTGGGCCAGGTCTGGAGCGCGGCAAGGCTGGTGAGGCAGCCACCTTCACTGTGGACTGCTCAGAGGCGGGTGACGCTGAGCTGACCATTGAGATCCTGTCGGATGCTGGCGTCAAGGCCGAGGTGCTGATCCACAACAATGCAGACGGCACCTACCACATCACCTACAGCCCCGCCTTCCCCGGCACCTACACTATCACCATCAAGTATGGTGGGCACCCCGTACCGAAGTTCCCCACCCGGGTCCACGTGCAGCCCGCTGTCGACACCAGTGGAGTCAAGGTCTCTGGGCCTGGCGTGGAGCCTCATGGTGAGTGAGACTGAAGGAGCCAGGAGCCTGTCAAATCATCAGTCAGGGGGCCAGAGGAGTCAACAGGGTGGAGGGAAGGAGGACCAAGGGCTTAGAGAGCCCACACAGGATGAAGGGAGGGCTTTGGGGCAGCCCTGGATTTATTTAGTTTGCAGACACCTCAGAGAAGGAGCTAAGGGCAAGGACAGGGCTTGGAGCTTTGCCCCTGCTCCTGTGGCAAAATTGTGTCCACTCATTTTTGGGGGAGGTACTCAACTTTCATCAGCTTAATGGGACCATGATCTGAAAAAGCTAAGAACCATGCTCTAGAGGGTACAGAGGGACACTTTGGGATCGAGATGACAAGAGTCAGGGGATGGTTCAGCTTGGTTCAGTAAATGTGTTACTATCTGCTGTGGCCAAACCCTAGGCTAGGCATGAGGGTGGAGGTGCAGAAGGACATAAGACCCAGATCTTCCCTCTAAGGGGCCACAGCCTGGTGGGGTGATTGATGTGAGCAGAACGTCACCTCGTGGTGAAGGGAGTGAAAGCAGGGGCTGTGGGAGGCAGGGCCCCTGCGACTCGCGGGGGCATGGGGTGGTCAGGCTCCAGGAAGGAGCAGCCTCAGGGCTGTGGAGGGAGTCAGGGACTAGCTACTATGTGAAGGCCGCCCCCAGCCACACTGAGCTCTCCTCTCCTGGGACCCAGGTGTCCTGCGTGAGGTGACCACTGAGTTCACCGTGGACGCAAGATCCCTAACAGCCACGGGTGGGAACCACGTGACGGCTCGAGTGCTCAACCCCTCGGGTGCTAAAACGGACACCTATGTGACAGACAACGGGGACGGCACCTACAGAGTGCAGTACACAGCCTATGAAGAGGGTGAGGGGCCAGCCTGAGCCGGGATGGTGGGATCCGATCCCAGCATTCTCGGGGTGGCTGGGAGGTGGGGCGCTGCACACCCTGACCTGCTCTGCATGGATGCTTCTAGGTGTGCACTTGGTGGAGGTGCTGTATGATGAGGTAGCTGTGCCCAAGAGCCCCTTCCGAGTGGGCGTGACCGAGGGCTGTGACCCCACTCGCGTCCGGGCCTTTGGCCCAGGTCTGGAGGGTGGTCTGGTCAACAAAGCCAACCGCTTCACTGTGGAGACCAGGTATCCTCCCCGCTTCCTTGACACTGTGTCCACCCTGATCCTAGCCCTCGCATGACTCCTTTGTCCTTCATTCCCTATCAAGGGTGACCTAGGAGCAAATCTCCCCCAGTGTCCCAGATCAGCCAGGCCTCCAGTGGCCTGCTCTCCTCCTTCCCACCTCACCCTGCTCCTCCGTCCCCACCCACTGGTCCTAGCAGAGCTGATGGGGGTGTCATCTTGCAGGGGAGCCGGCACCGGAGGCCTAGGCCTAGCCATTGAGGGCCCCTCGGAAGCCAAGATGTCCTGTAAGGACAACAAGGATGGTAGCTGCACGGTGGAGTACATCCCCTTCACTCCTGGAGACTATGATGTCAACATCACCTTTGGGGGTCGGCCCATCCCAGGTGTGCAGGGAGGGTGGGTGGGGCTCCAGTCAGGTAGCAGGATGCCTGCTCAGTGGGTGGGAAACTGCAAGGAGGCGGATGTGCAGATTCATCCCTAGAACAGGACAGGCCAAGAGCCACACCAGCAGGGAGGACACAGAGCAGGCAGGCTTGGGCGCTGAGGCCATCTCCAGAGGAAGGGCAGTGGGTGCTGTTGATGCGACCACCCCTCCAGCCATTCACAGAGGCCCAAGGCTGGCATCCTGGCCCTTTGCCTGGAGCACCGGACCTCATGGGTTCGGTCACTCAGCCACAGTCCAGGACACTCTCACTGGCTCAGTGAGGACAGTCTTGTGCCCTCTCGTTCTCTCTCTGCAAAGCCGAGAAGCCCCACTCTTCTGCAGGCTGAGCTGCTCAACATTTTTCTTCCCCTTAGCTAATTTTACTGTCAAAAATGTGTTTTCTTTTTAAAATATTCTATTTTTAACTTTTTATTAACTTAAGAAGGCCTTCTTTCAGGCTTATGGCCCAAATGAGTCAGGTTTGCCCAGCTGCAGTCGGCAGCCCAGTTTATTTATAACGATAAATACCTTTCTTACCTTTTCTTAGCAGGATCCTTAGCATTGCACATTTTGATCTGGCCTCCTGGGGGCCTTTCAAAGGCAGGGAAGGCTCCCTTCCCATTCCTAAGTGTCAGAGACCCGCCTGGTAGGTGCGGAGGGGCTGACGTCCTTTTTTTCCCAGGGAGCCCATTCCGAGTGCCGGTGAAGGATGTGGTAGACCCTGGGAAGGTGAAGTGCTCTGGCCCAGGGCTGGGGGCCGGTGTCAGGGCCCGGGTACCCCAGACCTTCACGGTGGACTGCAGCCAAGCTGGCAGAGCCCCTCTGCAGGTGGCCGTGCTGGGCCCCACAGGTACGAATGTCTGGGGCAGTGTGCAGGGAGGTGGGATGGGGTGCCAGAGACTCTGCTGACCCTGTTCACCTTGCCCAGGTGTGGCCGAGCCTGTGGAGGTGCGTGACAATGGAGATGGCACCCACACTGTCCACTACACCCCAGCCACCGATGGGCCCTACACGGTGGCCGTCAAGTACGCTGACCAGGAAGTGCCACGCAGGTGAGGATGAGCTTCAGGCTCCTGTGCCCTGTCAAGCTCTGGGCCTCTCCTGCTAGGCCATTCCTTTCGGGCCCCTGCTGGGCCCTGGGACTGCCCCTCCCACTCATCTCAGCCTCATCCTGCTCCTTCTCTGGGCTCCTTGCCTGTCTCTCTCCTGGAGGCAGCACAGCCCAGGGACGTTCCTCAGGCTTTCTCACCATGTAGCCACAAAATTAATACCTAGGGAAAAGGCGAGAGGCAGGAGAGGGCAGCCTCTACACCCTCTTCTTTAAATAAACCACAGCATCTTCTTTGGGATGAAGAAGTGTTTGGGCTCTGTCAAGGGTGCCCCCAAGTGACTCTCCCCAAGACTCAGGATGTGATCTGGGTTCTGGGAACTGGTCTGTCCTCCCTGCTCTATGGAGTCATCCCTCCTGCTCATGTCTGTGGGGAGAGACTCCCCGCAAATGAGATGGAGTGTCCCACCCCAACCCCCAACCAACTGCCTGTCCCTTCTGCCCCTCCAGCCCCTTCAAGATCAAGGTACTTCCGGCCCATGATGCGAGCAAGGTGCGGGCCAGTGGCCCTGGCCTCAACGCCTCCGGCATCCCTGCCAGCCTGCCTGTGGAGTTCACCATTGATGCCCGGGACGCTGGGGAGGGCTTGCTCACTGTCCAGATCCTGGTGAGTCCACGCTCAGCCTACCTCCGAGGTCAGGCTCTGGGAGCAGGCAGGCCTTGACCTCTGCTTCTCCCCTAGGACCCTGAGGGTAAGCCCAAGAAGGCCAATATCCGGGACAACGGGGATGGCACATATACTGTGTCCTACCTGCCGGATATGAGTGGCCGGTATACCATCACCATCAAATACGGCGGCGACGAGATCCCCTACTCACCCTTCCGCATCCATGCCCTGCCCACTGGGGATGCCAGCAAGTGCCTCGTCACAGGTGGGCACCTACCCACTTTCTCTGCCCACTCGCTGTCCAGCACCCCTCACAGCTCTTCCAGGTTCCTGGCTCAGTGTCCAGGGACCCGAGAGCCTGCCCCTCCCACCCCTTGGCCCCCAGCCCACTCCTCCTGAGTGCTGCACTGCCTCACACTGTTCTCTCTTTCCAGTGTCCATTGGCGGCCACGGCCTAGGTGAGTGGCCGATCTCTTCTCTTCCTGCTGTGGGCTGAGGTGGTAGGGGCAGTTGGGTACAGAGCAGGGCTGGGCACACTCCTCACAGATCCCTGACAGGGCTCTTCTGTGTGGCAGGTGCCTGCCTGGGCCCCCGCATCCAGATCGGGGAGGAGACGGTGATCACAGTAGATGCCAAAGCAGCAGGCAAGGGGAAGGTGACGTGCACGGTGTCCACGCCGGATGGGGCAGAGCTCGACGTGGACGTGGTTGAGAACCACGATGGCACCTTCGACATCTACTACACAGCCCCCGAGCCGGGCAAGTACGTCATCACCATCCGCTTTGGAGGCGAGCACATCCCCAACAGCCCCTTCCATGTGCTGGTAAGTGCCACAGCCGAGGCAGGACTACATGGTGTCTAGGGAGGCGGGTCAGGCCCTCTTAGCAACAGCAAGGAATCCCAGAGCCCTTGCCCGCGTCTGAAGGATTCTGGGCCCAGATGCCCCACATCCAAGTCTTTGCTTTCCCGACCTGTGAGGCGAGCTTGAGCCCCTCTGGCAGCGGTCAGCTCTCTCTGGAGGAACTCGCCATGTTTCCTCCTGACTCTTGGCCCCCGTACATCTTCCCAAGGTGGTCCTGCAGGACAGTGAAGCCCTGCAGAGGGTAAAGCACCCAAGAAACCCATCCCGCCCCATGGGCGGCCCAGGATGTCAGGACCCAGAGTCCTTCTCTGAGTCAGTGCCCGGTCACTCGCACTGGTGTGCCGGCCTGCCACATCCTGAGCTCTCGCTGCCTTGCCTCCCAGGCGTGCGATCCCATGCCCCGTGTGGAGGAGCCCTCCGACGTGCTGCAGCTGCACCGGCCTGGCGCCTACCCCACACGCTGGGTACTGCCACCTCCCACGGGGCGAGCCCTTGCCCTCCTCCTCCTCCTCTTCGGCGTTTCTTTCTTTTTTCTATTTCTCAGCAGCCAGGGCTGGGCATGATATGGGGCCATCTTAGGGAGTGGGGAGGAGGTCAGATTGGGCAGAGGGCTCCCCAAGCTGGGCATGACACCTCTTCTCTTGCAGCTGCCACATTTCCTTGCCACTCTGGTTTCACCATTAACCATCTCGTTCTTGCCTCACTTTCTCCGACTTCACTCATGGCTCAGGCCCAGCATCCAGGCCTTCCCCAGCCAACAGCTGTTCTCTCTCACCTGCCACAGGCCACAGAGGAGCCAGTGGTGCCTGTGGAGCCAATGGAGTCCATGCTGAGGCCCTTCCACCTGGTTATCCCCTTCACCGTGCAGAAGGGGGAGCTCACAGGTACTGAGGCATGAGGACTCAGAGGGAGGACACCTTTGTCCAGGCCCAGCCCCTTGTCTTAGAGATGGAAACTGGGGCCAGGAGAGGGAAAGTGAGCAACCCAAGGTCATGCAGAAAGAAAGTTGGGCAGGGCTGGAACTCAGACTCAAGCCTTCTGCCTCCCAGTTCAGGGTTTGTCCGCTGTTGCATGCTGGTGCCTAACCTCTGCGGAGGAAGCACAACCACACAGGAGTGGGGTGGGGATAGCACAGGGGTTGTGAAGGAAGCGCTGGGGTCCCCCACACAACTGGATCTGCTTGGCAGGGGAGGTGCGGATGCCCTCTGGGAAGACTGCCCGGCCCAACATCACCGACAACAAGGATGGCACCATCACTGTGAGATACGCACCCACCGAGAAAGGCCTGCACCACATGGGGATTAAGTATGACGGCAACCACATCCCTGGTGAGTGGGGGCTGGGCTGGGCTGGGCTGGGCTGATCTGAGAGCAGCCCGGGCAACTTCATTCTTGCCTGCTTTTTTTCAACAAACATCTGTTGAGTGCCTGCCGTGTGCAGACACTCTGCAAAGCCCTGGGGAATCTGACAGCCTGGTGGGAGGCAGACTTGCCCCAGTCGGGCCCCTATAACAGAGATGTAGGGCTCAGCAGGGAGGCCACTGGATGGTGCTGGTAGCAGAAGTAGGCTTGGGCAGTCTCTGTCCCCACTGCTGACCCAGCCCCCTTCTCTGTGCTCCCCCAGGGAGCCCCCTGCAGTTCTATGTGGATGCCATCAATAGCCGCCATGTCAGTGCCTATGGGCCAGGCCTGAGCCATGGCATGGTCAACAAGCCGGCCACCTTCACCATTGTCACCAAGGATGCTGGGGAAGGTGAGGGGAGCTGCAGGCCGGGGGTTGGTGTGGGGGGGGCCAGCCAGGTGCAAGGGTGAGGGCAGGGCCTTTGATCTCAGGCCCACCTCCACCTATAGGAGGTCTGTCGCTGGCCGTGGAGGGCCCATCCAAAGCAGAGATCACCTGCAAGGACAACAAGGATGGCACCTGCACAGTGTCCTACCTTCCCACGGCACCTGGAGACTACAGCATCATCGTGCGCTTCGATGACAAGCACATCCCGGGGAGCCCCTTCACAGCCAAGATCACAGGTGGGGGCACGTGAGCACATACAGTCTATGACACACACCCCAATACAACAGACATGCAAGCCCAGAATGTTCAGGTCACCGGGGCCTTAGGATAAGGCCCCTTGAGGTAGAAGTCATTTTTGGACAAATGTAAAGGACACTCTGTTCTCTACAGGAGAGACAGCCATCCACCCGCTTGCTTTGAAACCCATCATCTCATTTAGTCCTTGAGGTAGCTCTTGTGAGGTGAGAGTATCAATGACCCATTCTGATGGGTGAGGAGACCAGTAGGCACAGAGAAGCTAAGCAGCTTGATCAGAGCCACAGAGTAAAGGGTGTGCTGTCTGGTCCAGTGTAGTGTTTTGTTTCCATGAAACCATGTGTCTCAAGATTAAAATACACAAATTAGGGATTGAACACATTCAAGGCCGAGGCATCCCCAGGGCAGCTGGGGTGTGGGGCCCGTCCGTAGTCTTTGGCAGCTGGCCTGGGAAGGAAGACTGCACTCTCCCCACTCGGCCTCAGGCCTTTTCGTGCCTGCAAGCGGTTCCCAGTCTCTGTTGAGTCAGCAGGACCTGCTAGAGGTGTCCCATGAGGACAGGACCTGCCTGGAGTCATGATTGCCTGACACCCCAACTCCCCCACAAGGTGATGACTCCATGAGGACATCACAGCTGAATGTGGGCACCTCCACGGATGTGTCACTGAAGATCACTGAGAGTGACCTGAGCCAGCTGACTGCCAGCATCCGAGCCCCCTCGGGCAACGAGGAGCCCTGCCTGCTGAAGCGCCTGCCCAACCGGCACATCGGTGGGTGTGGGGCCACGGGGCAGGGCCCGGGCAGGAGGAGGGCCCAACGGGCTGGGATGCTCTGCCAGGCCCAGGGCTCCATGCCTGACCCCCCACCTCTCCACAGGCATCTCCTTCACCCCCAAGGAGGTTGGGGAGCACGTGGTGAGCGTGCGTAAGAGTGGCAAGCACGTCACCAACAGCCCCTTCAAGATCCTGGTGGGGCCGTCTGAGATTGGAGACGCTAGCAAGGTGCGGGTCTGGGGCAAGGGCCTCTCCGAGGGACACACCTTCCAGGTGGCAGAGTTCATCGTGGACACTCGTAATGCAGGTGCTTCTCCCCGGAGACCCCTCCTTTCAACTGGTGCCTCGAATGAGGACTCGTCCTTCTTTCCTGCCCGGAACCCCCTTCGTTACACCCTCCTCCCTGAACTTCCGGCCCCGTCTCTGTTGAGATTCACATTCTGGAGTCCATTTAGGAGAAAGCGAATGTCCCCATGTCAGCTCTCTCACATTTAAGAGAAGGCTCAGCTGTCCTGAGTTTGTCTCTCCCTCGCTTACTGGGACCCAAGAGGCCTGCCTACCTTAGGGAATTTTCCAGACTGCCTATACCTTGCCCTCTGGGTCAGTGCCTGACTCACCCCTCCTTCCCACTGAGCTGTCTTTCCTTAGTGGTTACTGCACACCTTGGGTGCTCATTCTAGATGGAGCCTGGGGAGGGGAAAGCAGAGTGGCAGTGGACAGCAGGGACTCAGGGAGACACGTCTTTTGTTTTTCACCAGGTTATGGGGGCCTGGGGCTAAGTATTGAAGGCCCTAGCAAGGTGGACATCAACTGTGAAGACATGGAGGATGGGACGTGCAAAGTCACCTACTGCCCTACCGAACCTGGCACCTACATCATCAACATCAAGTTTGCTGATAAGCACGTGCCAGGTAAGGCTCTGGGCTGCAGCCGGGTCGAAGGCGGGTGGTCTGAGCCACCTGACCCACCTTTCCTCTCCCTACAGGAAGCCCCTTCACTGTGAAGGTTACTGGTGAGGGCCGGATGAAGGAGAGCATCACCCGGCGCAGGCAGGCGCCCTCCATCGCCACCATCGGCAGCACTTGTGACCTCAACCTCAAGATCCCAGGTATGAGCCGGGGAGAGCCTGGGCAGGGCAGGACGCTCTGGTGGGCCCAGAGCCTGCCCTAAGAGGTTTCTGTCTTGCTTGCTTATCTCTCCCTCCCCTCTCCCTGGCTGTGTCCCCAGGAAACTGGTTCCAGATGGTGTCTGCCCAGGAGCGCCTGACACGCACCTTCACACGCAGCAGCCACACGTACACGCGCACAGAGCGCACGGAGATCAGCAAGACGCGGGGCGGGGAGACCAAGCGTGAGGTGCGGGTGGAGGAGTCCACCCAGGTTGGCGGAGACCCTTTCCCCACCGTCTTTGGGGACTTCCTGGGCCGAGAGAGGCTGGGCTCCTTTGGCAGCATCACCCGGCAGCAGGAGGGTGAGCAGGGCTGGGCCTGGGTCCTCACTGGGAGGCTGAGCCTTCTGTCCCTCAGGACAGGATGGGGAGGGTCTGGTCAGCCAGCCAGGGCCGGTCCATGCAGTGGAGGAGTGGGTTTTAGTGAGAGGGCGGGGGGCAGGCAGGTCCAGGGCCAGGAACAGCCCTAGGGTTGCCCTGACAATTCTCACCGCCTGCAGGTGAGGCCAGCTCTCAGGACATGACCGCACAGGTGACCAGCCCATCAGGCAAGACAGAAGCTGCAGAGATCGTCGAGGGGGAGGACAGCGCATACAGTGTGCGCTTTGTGCCCCAGGAGATGGGGCCCCACACAGTCGCTGTCAAGTACCGTGGCCAGCATGTGCCCGGCAGCCCCTTTCAGTTCACTGTGGGGCCACTGGGTGAAGGCGGAGCCCACAAGGTGCGGGCAGGAGGCACTGGGCTGGAGCGAGGTGTGGCTGGTGTGCCAGGTGAGGGGCAGGTGGCCGGCCATGAGGGGGATGGAGGCAGGGCAACCAGCAGGATGGGGGACAGTGCTAAAGAGACACCCCTGTCCCGCTTCTGTTTCCAGCCGAGTTCAGCATCTGGACCCGAGAAGCAGGCGCTGGGGGGCTGTCTATTGCCGTGGAGGGTCCCAGCAAGGCAGAGATTGCATTTGAGGATCGCAAAGATGGCTCCTGCGGGGTCTCCTATGTTGTCCAGGAACCAGGTGGGTGTCCACGATGGGGATGGGGGCTGGGTCTGTCTGACCTACCAGACTGGGTTTCTGCTCTGACCAGGCAGGTGGTGGCTGGAGCTACAGAACTGCTTCTTCTCTTGCAGCCCCGCTCCCTGCCCCATCTCCCTCCACCCCACATCCCTAGGATTGTGTGTGTGTTTCCAGAGCTGAACCCTGATCCAGGGAGTCTGTCCTGGAATGAGGCTGGTGGTTCGTCCCCTACCACCCCAGATTCTGGGGCCTGGGCTGACTGGCCTTCTCTCCCCAGGTGACTATGAGGTCTCTATCAAGTTCAATGATGAGCACATCCCAGACAGCCCTTTTGTGGTGCCTGTAGCCTCCCTGTCAGATGACGCTCGCCGCCTTACTGTCACCAGCCTCCAGGTGTGTGTCTGGGGTTGTGGCTCCTCTGCCACCTTGAAAGATGAGCAGGAGTTGAGGATGGCAGTCCCATGTGGCCAAGGGCTTAGCAGTGACCTTGCACTGGCCAGACCGATGTTACCCTCTCTCCCAGTATCTGTGCAATGGGGACTCCACGCCCTTCTCTGGCTGCTCCTCGGGGTAGCCTTATCAGCCTCAAAGGCCCTTATTCCTCTCATCACCCCACTAGATCTGGGCTCCATGTTCTACCCCCGGGCTCATCTTCACCTCCCTGGAGTCTTCCCATTGGTCAGCCTCCTCTAGAGAGGGCCCCAGGCTAGTCCATGCCACACAGCACTATCTTAGCACTGGCTTCTCGGCCATCAGGTCTTACAGTGTCTAGGTCTTACCCCCTCAGCCAGGGAAGAGCACATCATCCTCCACCGTGCCCAACACAGCCAGGTGGCCCCACCTCTTAGCAGGTGGGTGCTGAGGCCACAGACCCAGTGCCTGTCTCCTACCACAGCCTTGTCGAGAGCCTCCCTAAGCTGGGCCAGCAGCAGGAGCCAGGCTGAGGATGGGAGGAGGGCAAGGTTGGGCTGCAGAGAGGAGCACTGCAGACCCTCCCAGAAGTCTGAGCATCTCTGTGGTCTCCGCAGGAGACGGGGCTCAAGGTGAACCAGCCAGCGTCCTTTGCAGTGCAGCTGAATGGTGCGCGGGGTGTGATCGATGCCAGGGTACACACGCCCTCGGGGGCAGTGGAGGAGTGCTATGTCTCTGAGTTGGACAGTGGTGAGCTGGCCCTGCCCCTGCCACCCCTGTCAGTCTAAGACCTCCTGGGAAGGGGAGGGGAAGCTAAAGCCTCACCTACCAATCCTTTGCCCCACAGACAAGCACACCATCCGTTTCATCCCCCACGAGAATGGCGTCCACTCTATTGATGTCAAGTTCAATGGTGCCCACATTCCTGGCAGTCCCTTCAAGATCCGTGTTGGGGAGCAGAGCCAAGCTGGGGATCCAGGCTTAGTTTCAGCCTATGGTCCTGGGCTCGAGGGAGGCACTACAGGTGAGTGCCTGGGGCTGGGAAGGAGGGGTGGATATTGGGGTGCTCAGCCTCTAGTCCCATACTGTCCTGCTCCAGAGGCAGGAGCAGTGCTAATGAGCCGAGTCCTCAAAGAGGCCTCCCCCTAGGGAGCCTGGGCATGGCCCATCCATTTCTGGGCCCCAAACCCTTCCTATCTACAACCTTGCTACCTCTGATCCCCAGGTGTATCATCAGAGTTCATCGTCAACACCCTGAATGCAGGCTCAGGGGCTTTGTCTGTCACCATTGATGGCCCCTCCAAGGTGCAGCTAGACTGTCGGGAGTGTCCTGAGGGCCACGTGGTCACTTACACTCCCATGGCCCCTGGCAACTACCTCATTGCCATCAAGTATGGTGGTCCCCAGCACATCGTGGGCAGCCCCTTCAAGGCCAAAGTCACAGGTGAGTGCCCTGGGTAGGGGGAGGTCCCACTAGCCCAACCTGCAGCCCAGCGCACCATGGATGGCTCCAGTAGCCATTCACATCTGGATCATGGACTGCCCCAAACATCACAGTCAAGTTATCGGGAGGTACACTTAGCTTTACAGAGAACACCACCCCCCATATTCTACATGTGGATTCACAAAGAATCATTTTTCAAATCTTTATTGTTATCCATCACTTGTTTCGTCTTTACCCTATGGCAGGTCCCCAAGCTTTAGCTTAACTTTTTGCCTTTCTGGCTTCCCACGTTTCTGACTTCCAAAAAACAGAGCTCAGTAAATATTTAGCAGGCTTTCCTCTTGGAAGCTTTGGGAAGGATCAGCTGAATACATATTCCTTTTTAAAGCAAGACTCTTACCGTGTGACTTGAGTTCCCAGACAAAGCCCAGAAGGGTGAGAGACGAAGCCACCAGAGTCCCAGAATTCAGGGTACACCTGCCATGGGGCCCATAACTCAGGCTCCCTCAGAGTGGGACGTTGCTCCTAGGGTGCCACAGCTGAGGGAGGAAGCGTAGCCCTTGACTCTGTGTGCCAAGGGCCCACTGCCTACAGAGGGACAGGACTCTGACCTAGCTCATGGTGACCCGACTCTGCCCCCCAGGTCCCCGGCTGTCTGGAGGCCACAGCCTTCACGAAACATCCACAGTTCTGGTGGAGACAGTGACCAAGTCGTCCTCTAGCCGGGGCTCCAGCTACAGCTCCATCCCCAAGTTCTCCTCAGATGCCAGCAAGGTGGTGACACGCGGCCCCGGGCTGTCCCAGGCCTTTGTGGGCCAGAAGAATTCCTTCACCGTGGACTGCAGCAAAGCAGGCACGCTGAGGGGGAGATGGGCAGCCTCCTGGGGGTGGGCACGGAGGCCGGAATGGTGGGGCGGGGCCTGTGTGCGCAAGGACCCCTGGTGTGAGCCCACCCTCGCTGCCTCTCTCTCCAGGCACCAACATGATGATGGTGGGTGTGCATGGACCCAAGACCCCATGTGAGGAGGTATACGTGAAGCATATGGGCAACCGGGTATACAACGTCACCTACACCGTCAAGGAGAAAGGCGACTACATCCTCATTGTCAAGTGGGGTGATGAAAGTGTCCCCGGAAGCCCCTTCAAAGTCAACGTGCCCTGAATCCCAGAAGTGCCTCCCCCAGCCTCAGCCTCCACCTCTGGCCAAACACACACTCACGGACATACACGAATGGGCCACACCCAGATGCACACACGCACAATCAGACACTACAACACCTGCCTTGGGGTTTAAAATAAATGGCACTGCCTCTCCAGCCTGTCACGCCCCCAGGCCTTGTCTGTCTCAGGGCAGTGTCCTTCCCCTCAAATGTGACATGAGGGCAACTGGGGATTCAGAGGGTCAGGAAAGCCCTGAGTTTTCTGGTTGGGGCTGAGGCCAGTGGGGGAACACACGTTTGGGGGTGTCTACATGTGTGAGAGGGCACCCTCAAACTGTACTGCTGGCCAGGCCTCCTTGTGCTGAGGACTGCATCTGGCCCCCTGGTGGCCACAACCCAGTGTTAAGAACTTGGAAAAGAAGCACAATCCGAGGAGAAAAAGGACCCAGAACCAGCAGCAGCGCTGGCATGTAGCCTGGCCCAGGGTGATTTATATCCCAGCCAGGCTTCCTGGGGGACGGATTTCTCTCTCTCTCTTTTTTTTATGGTTGCACAGCTATGCCCCATGGGGGGCCTTTTTTACACACTGCGAGGCCCAGCTTTCTGGGGGGACTTTTGCACATGTCATGCGGCTCAGCTGGGAGCTGCTTAGGTGGAAAACTCCAAATAAAGTGCGGCTGTCGCAAAGTCTTGGCTGTTCCTTGTGTGCATGTTCTCAATGGCAATCCACCTTCTGGGCCCCTGACAATAAATCAGGCCCCAGGGAGGAGAAGGCCAGCTAGCTGTCCCCTGGAGGACTCACCCAGAATGAAGGGAAGAGCCTGGGGCAGAAGGCCCTACCTCTGGGCCATCTATTTGGTAAGGTCTGGGATGTTGGCAGGAATAACTGGGGATGGGGGTTGCTGGCTCAGGGATGTGGGATTGGTCCTCAGATTCCTGGAGAGCTGGTGGGCAGGAGGTGGAGGTAGACATTGTGGTTTAGATGTCTATCCTAGGACCACTGGGTGTCAGTTTCTATTCAGCCGATCTCAAGGATATTCTCCAAATTAGGACCTTTAAAGTGAGCGCTGACTCAAACAGGAATGCTTCTCACCCGGCAGGCAGGCAGGCAGGCAGAACCATATGCAAAGCCAGGAACCTTCACTCTAGTCAGGTCCTGTGTTAAATCAAGGCTTCCCTCCTGAACCAGCCTCTTAATCTTCCCAGCCCATCAGCCTATCCACTAGCCTCCCTGACCCATCAACCTCCCTGGCCTGGGCCAGCTGCCTCCAACCCACCCTCAGAGTGGGTCACATTAAAGGAATTATGCCTTTCAATTCAGGGCCCTTCTGTGGCTCCCTCCTGCTCCAGGATAAAGTCTGCTTTTCCTAACAAGACATTCAAGGGCTCCAGGTCCAGGTCTGGCCTTCCCACCTTTTCATTCCAGAAATCCCCCAAGTTGGGCAGTATGCTCATTCCCCACTGCATCCTTCAGCGCCAATCCCTCTTCACAGCCTCTGGTTACCAGGCACCCATGCTGCAGTTTGGGCCGCTGCTGAGGAACACCCTTGCCTCTCCACCCTCCTCTTCCTATCCAACAGGTAACTTTCCTAGACCCCTCCCAGATCAGCCCCCAACTCTCATACTCCCTGGGGCACATCTCTAGCTGCATTTACTATGAGTCCACAGGCAACCTCCCCTACCAGACTGAGCTCTCTGACCCTGGAAAGTGTGATGAATAAATAAATGAATGAGCAACTGAGTAGCCAGAGTAGGGTAAAGAAGCATTTCACTCAACTGACCTTGGACACTGCAGCACATGGTGGGTCAGCTTCATTCCCCATCCTCACATCTTCACTCAGTAGCCTATCAGCTTCTTTGCTAATTTTCTTCTTTCCCTTTCCCTCACTCTCTTACTCTGAATCCTCTCAAGACTTTCTTTCTGTACTTTCTTTCTATATGTCTTCCCACCTCCCTGTGATATTTTTCACTCTCCCCTCAGTCCTGAGGGAGCTCCTTGAAGACAATCTTGCATCCATACCTCTTCATGGACACATCCGATAAACGCTGGCTGAATGAAGTATATGATGAATGTGGCAGTCCCAGCTCCTTTATCTGATAGATCTACTGAGGCGGGATCTGTTTTTTCCTTTAAGTACCCAAAGACTCACAGCCATTAAGGGCCAGTTCCATGCAGGGCACTGAGCCAGATACTTCCACACAGCCCTCCCCTCTGCCCTCCCTCCTCCTCACCCCCAGGTGTAAGGTTTTCCTGCATGAGTTGCTGCCACCCACCTATGTGTTTACAGATATCCAGCCCTGTTGTTCTCCCCTGGCCACAGTATGGCCCTGGTTGCTGAGCACTTGGGCTCAAACTCACTCAATTCTAACAGCCTATGAGGTGGGCATACTGTTCTGTGACAAAACCAAGGCCCTGAAAAATGGTGGTGATGAGTCCAAAACCATAATTCTATACAGCAGGGCCAAGATTCAAACCAGATGTGCCCAAATCATGCAAATAACCAGTAGAGCAGACCATCTGGATGTCTCCAGTACTCTGAACTCTCAAATCACAGGCCAGACGTCAGAATGCCAGTTTGTTAAAATGGAGGAGGAAAGAGTAGGCCTTTCCTCTTCAACACGTTCACCTCATAGAGTTCACTCCCTCAGAATGTTATTCCTAGCAACCTAGCTGCCCAGGCCAGAAGCCTGCAGGTTCCCTGGCTCTCTCTACCTCACTCTCCCAACATATCCACTCCAAATTTTCCCATTGTCTCTATCTCTTGACTCCATCTGCTTCTCTACATTCGCCATGATCACTGCCTGAGTTCTGGCCACCATCAGCTCTTAGAATGGTTGCTCCTTCAGTCTTGCCTCTGCACAACGCTATCTCTAAAACAAATCTGGTGGTATCATTCTCTCACTGAAATCCTTCCATGGCTTCAGGATAACTGTCCTCACCTTCCAGATTCTTTAACTCTCTTGCCACTAAGCCTTTGCACAGGCTGTTCCTCTTTCCTGAAACACTCTCTGGTCCTCATTGTTACCCCCTTCATCCTGCTGGCAATCTTGAGCGCCCCCTCTCTGATGGGTTAGTTACCCCGATGTATGCTTCCACGTACTGCTCACATTTTAGCAATTAACACACTGCTTTATAATTGCCTGTTCATTGGACTCTACCTCATCATTAACTTGCTCATTCTTTTACCAACTGAACCACTCTGTAATGATGAACTATGTGCCATAGTTACATACATACATACACGACCCAGACCCAGACGTTGCCCTCGAGAACAGACACTATCTTCTCCTTTGGGATCTCGGGGTCTTACTGTAGAAGGCTCTAAACGTTTGTTGAAAGAACAGTCTGAGGTGCAGGTGCGAATCCGCGATGCCGCGCAGACTTCTGGAAATCGTAGTCCCGGGATTCGAGCCTCTCTTTATGGCGCAGACGCATTCCGATTGAGGCGGTTTTGCTGTTAATGCGCATGTTCCGGGGGCGGAACGGTGGAACTGCGCATGCCTAAAGGGTGGGGGGCGCGGCCGAGAAGGCGGAGCTCTGCGGCGGCGGGGCTGCGGTGAATTGAGGAGGTCGCCGCGAAACCCTGCTAGTCTGCGAGGATGGCGGGGAGGGGGAAGCTGATTGCGGTGATCGGAGACGAAGACACGGTGACCGGCTTCCTGCTGGGAGGCATAGGGGAGCTTAACAAGAACCGCCACCCTAATTTCCTGGTGGTGGAGAAGGATACTACCATCAATGAGATCGAAGACACTTTCCGGTACGGTAGCCCGCGAGGCCTGGAAAGGCCCCTCTGCTGCCTGGTGGGAGCGCTGGGAGAAGGCGGGGGCGGCGCAGGGCGTGCAGACCCTGGCTGAAGCGTAGGGTCCCTGCCTCCAAAGTCAGGGAAGTCGGTGCGCCCGCTCTTCAGGAGCAGAGGCCTCCGCGCCCCAAGTTCCCTCTGGGGGCTCGGTGGGACTAGGGCTCCCTCCTCACATGACTGCGTATCAGGAAAGAAGGGGAACAGAGCTCATGACTGGCGCGCTGCCCCTTGGTGGAACCTGCCGCTTCGTAGCTGGGTGTCTAGAGCTCCGGGGCCTCAGAGGCGGCCAGTCTCAGCTCCTCTGCAGGGGTTCTCCCAGTTCACCCATAGAGCAGGCTGCTGGCATTGCAAAGCACTCGGCTCTAGCGAGTTGACCCCTAAAGGAAACGCACACAGTGAACACACCTAGGGAGCCGTGGACTCGGGCTTTCTTCCATTTTCGTCTCTCTTAGAGGCGCACTTGCCCAATCGTCCTGTAAGATAAGGGTTATTACTCCCACCGTAGATGTGAAAACTAAAGCTCAGAGAGGTTAAAGCACACACCAAAGTCACACGATTCGGAAGAGACAGAGCAGGGATTTGAACCCAGTCCCAAACCTTTTTGCCTCTTAAGCTAGGGCCACACTCTGCCTTGTGCCGTCCTCGCCAGTCTGTCTTGGAATTTCTCTCGCTGTCCTAAGCACAGTGGGTAGATCAGGACTGTGTCCTCCCTTCTGCAGGCTTGTCTCTTAATTCAGGCATTGTCCTGGTGATTAGACTTGAGGACTTCAACCCCCTATTCTTTCTCTCACCCATTCTCTAGGGCCCCTTTTGCCAAGTCTCAGGAACAAAAAGCACTCACCTGTTTCCCCCTAAACAGCCCAGCCCTGAGCTGCAGGTTGAGACTAGTTCCTGCTGCCTGGGGTATAATAGGCCCTGACCTGGGAGGCTGACTTCTAAGCTGATCTCTGCTGTGCAAGCAGTCTGGTAAAGTGACCCAAGTTGTCATGGGCGGACAAATTTTACCCCAAGAACGTGCCATGTTTCCAACCAAAAGAAATCAAGTCTAACCTACCCTATTATCTGACACAGTAATGCTCAGTAGTTTTTTAAAAAATTATTTTATTGAGGTAACATTGGTTAATAACTATAGAAATTTCAGGTGTACAACTTTATAAATACAAAACAGTTTTTAATGAATAAGTAAATGAACGGATGGGTGGGGGAATCACAAAAAGGAAGATCCCGATACTAAGTTCTCTCTGCGGGGGGGGAAAGTGTGATTCCTTTATTATGGTTTTCCACTTCCTGTGTTGCGTTCTTGGCTCTTGCTAAACTTCCTATGATCCATCCCTACCCTCATCAGCATAGACCTTGAGGCGGTTAGTCAGCCCAAGGTTTTTTTTTTTTTTTAAAAAAACAAAGTTAATTTGTTTTCCTTTGAAAAGTTAATGAGTTCATGTGGTTTGCAAATTAATACTTAAAAGGTAAACCTCATTACCTCCCTCCTCCACGCCTATGAATAACCACTTAGTTTCTTCCTTATCTTTCCAGTTTTTTTAGTGCAAATGCAAATGGACAGACATACGTTATTCTCTACTTTTCTTACACAAAGGCAACATACAGAATAAAATGGCAGGCACCCTAATCTCCATTACCAGTCCACTTGAGAGCCTTCCAAGAAGGGGAAGTAGAAAACTGACCACCATGGCCCTTAGCTGCTGTATGAAATTGGTTCTGGAGAGAATGGAGAGTTTCATGTACCTTTACCCTTGTCCTCTGTGCTGTCTGGGTCAAGCCCATTCCCTTCTGTAGCCCAGCCTACCAGTGGGCCTGGGACTCCCTTCTCATCTCTCCCCACAGGCAGTTTCTAAACCGGGATGACATCGGCATCAT
Organism: Macroglossus sobrinus; assembly: GCA_004027375.1. Classification (NCBI taxonomy): domain Eukaryota; kingdom Metazoa; phylum Chordata; class Mammalia; order Chiroptera; family Pteropodidae; genus Macroglossus; species Macroglossus sobrinus. Next base: position 300,912 of record PVKZ01001460.1, on the reverse strand, counting down.
CCTCATCAACCAGTACATTGCAGAGATGGTACGGCATGCGCTTGATGCCCACCAGCGCTCCATTCCAGCCGTTCTGGAGATCCCGTCCAAGGAGCACCCATACGACGCTGCCAAGGACTCCATCCTGCGCAGGGCCAAGGGCATGTTCACAGCCGAAGACCTGCGCTAGAAGACTCACCACATCCCTGTGCCTCTCCCTAGGCTTGTCATCAGCCCCTCTCTAAGTTTTGAGCCTCTGATTTCCAATTCCCTGCCCTTTCCCACTCCTAGAGGCAAGGTGAGGTGCTTCCAGGTTGCTGGAGCTCTGCCATTAAAATCAAGGCTGGTTAGGGAACAGGAAGCCTGAGTGTCTTCTCTCTCCACTACCTCTTTCCCGTGCTGTTATAGTGTCATTGTTGATGTTAAATTAAAGTGGCATTCTTCTCTCCAAACTAAGCCTTGGTACTAAAAAAGACAGGTGTGGGATGAGGCTGGTGGGGGGATTAGATGGGCAGGGCTGGAAAAGGTTCTGCCAGGCACAGAAGATTTGGACAAGGAAGATTGTGCCAGGAGGCCATAACTCAAGGACTGGTTTGAATCAAAGATGACCAGTTCTGGCAGGGAGGAATGGGAGGAGGCTTGTGCCCAGACCCCTGGCTCCCCAACTTCAGTCTGTATGGGCTAGGAGGGAACCTGACCCCAAAGGATAGAAGCAGAAAGCACAGGAAACCTGGGAGCTATGTTACTGGACTGGGCCTGGGTCCTGCAAGGGTTGTGGAGATGAAGGCTCTTAGCTAGTGGGCCCTGGTCAGGGGCTGTCTCTGGAAGCAGGGCATGTGAGGTGTGCTGAGGGCATGGCAAGTAGAACCCTGGCCCTGTGTGAGGTGAGGCTTGGTTGCCTGGTGACTGTCCCTGGGCAGCCACCTGCTGTGAGAAGGAAGCTGCTCTGCTCAACTCTCAGCTGCAGCCACCCTGGTACCACTCCTTCCTTTGCCACCATGTCGCGGCAACTCAACATGGACACGGTGCAACAGAACTTCTGGAAGGAGGAGTTTCTGAGGGAGCAGATGTTGCGCTGTGAATGGCACCGCAAGTATGGGTCGTTGGTGAAGGCCAAGCAGAAGGCCAAGGCTGCAGCCCGCCTCCCCCTCAAACTGCCCACCCTGTACCCCAAAACCCCCCTTTCACCCCCACCCGCACCCAAAGCAGTCCCTTCCAGGGCCCCTAGCCCTGCCCCAGGGGCTCCTATTCAGTCAGAAATGTACCCAGTACCGCCTGCCACGCGGGCCTTGCTGTACGAAGGCATCTCCCACGACAACCAGGGGCGCTACCACTACCTGAACACCCGAAAACTGGACATGCCAGAGAGGCGCTACCTCTTCCCCGTCACCACCAACTTCAAATATGGCTGGCAGCTGGGTGAGCCCCAACCTCCCAGAAACAATTCACCTCACAAATGGGCACCTGCCATGAGCCAGATAGTGCTCTGGGCAGGAGTCATGAAGGAGGCATGGACGCTCCTTTCTGGGGTGTCCTTAAGTGCAAGGAAATATCTGAGAGGGACAAGTTCCAGATGAGACTAGAGAGTGATAAGGGGGGGGGGGGGCAGGGTGCATATGCTGCTTTAGACAGGATTGTCAGGAAAGACCTCTGGGGACCTAAAGGCTGAGAGTTAAATGATGAGCAGGAGTTGGGAGATTTATTCTAAATTCGAGGGGAAGCCAGTGGAGGGTTTTAAGCAGATGAGTGACACTCAAAAAAATCACTCTGACTGTTCTGTAGGTAATGGCTTTTTCATGGGATGACATAGACCGATAGATGAGTTAGGCAGCTACTTTGAGTTTTCCTGGCAAGAGATGATGATGGCTTGGGCCAGGGTGATTAGCAGTAGAGCTGAAATAGGTTCAGGATATGTTTTGGAGGAAGAATCAATCAATGGAACTTTCTGACAGGTTGAATGTGAGACAGGGAAAAAAGGATGCACTGGTGACACCCAGGTGTTTGGCTGAAGCAGCTGCAACAGGGCAGACTGGGAGAGGAGCAGGGCCGGAGGGTGTGTGAAGACAGGTCAGCGTTGGTCCTCTCACTGAGTGGTCTGTGAGGCAGTTGCCCTCTGGATGAAAGTCAGAACTGAGGGTGCAAATTGGGGGTCATCAGGAAACAGGTACTTTTTAAAGCCATGAGATTGGGGTACCTCAGACAGGGAGCTCTAGATTCTGGAGTCTGAGGGGATGAGAACCAGGGGACACAGGAGTAGAGAGATGGTGTTGATAGGAAAGCTGAACATCTGGACTGAATCTGCTTTTTCTATGAAACTGAGTCAATGTCATCAGCTGGAAGGGAGAGGAGCAGAGAGTGGTGTAGTTTGAGAGGAAGAGTTAAGGTGTGGGAGAAGGATCATGCCAGGGAGTGATGCAGGATGGCTGGGCGATGCTGAGTGTCCTGTTGCTCTTTGTGGTCATGAATTTCAAGTGAACTACTCAGCCATGAGTCTTTCTCCAGCAGCTGGAGCCTGCACAGAACAGGTGTATGATTGGGGATACACACAATTGAAAGTTTGCCTAAAAAGTCCCCCACTTTCTTCAGGGCTCTAAAGGGGCAGTAAAAAGAGCAATTCCAATGAAAGAAGGCCCAAATGGAGAGCAAGAGGTAGAAAAAAGCCCTACCTAGCTGTTTCAAAGAAGTCTAGCTCTGTCCCTGTGACAAGTAGGGCTGGAGGATCCTGAGGCTGGCTGTCATTTTGCCATCGCTGCTGATCTGGGCACCCAGCCCACTCCCTGTTTTCTCATAGCCCCCACTCCCATAAGAACTTTTCATGTCTTCACATTTACAAAGTGGATCCAACACAGCCAAATTCCTAAAGGCTGGGCAGGCAGGGCCTGATGTGCTCTGTGAGTTCCTTTCTCAGGAACCCATTACTGGCCTCTGACATCTTTTCCCAGGTCCCCCAGTGAAGCAAGAACTGGTCTCCTGCAAGATGTGCCGCATTGAATCCTTCTTCCGCAAGAACGGGGCCTTTGCACTGCTGGACCCCAGGGACCTGGCCCTCTGATATTGGGCCAGGAGGCGGCTTAGAGGAGGGAAGAAGAATCACGCGCCACCTAGTGGGAAGAAGCTCTTGCAGGTGTCTGTGTGTTTGGCTCTCCCAGGCCCTGGCCTGCGTTCTGGGCTTTTCTGAAACTACCTCTGACCTGTAGATTGACCTCTTGCTTCTTCCTTAACCCCCATCTCTTTAATCATCTTTTTGAAAATTCAACAATGGTTAGAAGACAGCTGGGAAGGCTGAAGGCTACTTTCCAGGCGCGGGTTCCTCAGTGCCAGGGGACCACAGTAGCTGCTGGAAGTTCTTGGTATTCCTGGGGAGAGAGTGGTCTGTCATCCCAGATGCCAGAGAAAGGGGGCCGCCACCACCCCACAAGCCTCCCCTCGCCCCCTCACCTGGACCCGAGGGCCCGCAGCCATCCTGTCCTCTTCTGGTGCATCTGTACCAGCTGCTCCCGCAGGGCGCGCCGCTGCCCCGCAGCGTCCTCCTGGGCAGTGCGGGGCACTAAGCGCACTCACCTCCCAGCCCCACAGCTCGACGTAGCCAGCAGGGGGCAGCACCGGGACATACTCGCCCCGCTCACCCCGCTCCCAGCTCTCGGTCTGTGTCTGCGGTGCACACACTTGAAAGGGAACCAGGTCGCGCCCAGCTTAGCCCAAGCCCCCCACCAACCTCTCCCGGAGGTCTTGCCTGTGATGAGAGCTGAGCCGGGCTGGATGGCGGCCCCAGGGGGTGCACCCGGCAGTGACGGTTCCTGGCGATGCTAAGACGTTCCAGGACCTGGGGGAGACGGCCGTAAGCTGTCGGCTAGCAGCTCTTGGTGCCCCGTCCGCCAACTGGCCCGCCCCGTGCGGGGACGTACCCGGAGCCGCTGCTGTTCGCAGTCCTGCCGCCGCCGGCGCCTGGCCGCGCTGTGCAGCTCCAGCAGCCGCTGCAAGGTCGTCTCCTGCTGCTCTGCACTCATGCCCACGGAAGCCTCCCTGCCGGAGGGCCTGGACCACGCACCTTTCAAGGCCTTGGGGGCCTCAGCCACTCCCTTCCTCTCTCCATGGGCGTCCAGGAGCCTCACAGAGCCTCCCGCCCGTGGCCCCCTCGCCTCGCGCACCTGCTGGACCGCGGGGCCGGGGTCTCGCCCCAGGTCTTGCAGCCAGTGCTGATTGCTCATCATCGCTGGGTGCCCTGGGAGAGCTGTAGGAAGCTCCTGCTGCTCAGAGTCCCCAGTAATCAGAGCCTCTAGCACCACAGCTCCTGGGACTGGGAGCAGCGGCCGGGCTGGAGGCCTCGCGGACTGAATGAGAGCCGGTGCTCCCTCCAGGCTGGCCCCCTGCTCTCCCACCGCCAGTGCCGACACTCGTCTCTGGCCATCGGTCTTGTCCTGCATCAACTGGGTGCTCTTTCCCCTGGAGCCTGGCCTCTCCCTTGCCCTAGGCTGCGGCATCCGTTCTCCCCGGGACCTGCAGAAGTCACCCAGAATTCCCAGGGAGTCTTCTTCCTCCTGGGGCTGTGTAGGCGCCTCTCCCTGAGCCACTTCTCTGGTTTGTGAGTCTTGGCTTCTGCCTCCGGAAAACTGAAGGATCTTCACTTCCCTGCCCTGAGAGGTCTCCTCACTCAGTTCCAAGAGGGCATCCTTTCTCTGGCACTCAAGGCAATTTCCTCTGTGGCCTTGAAGAGCATCTTTGTTCTCATCCTGAGGGGTCTTCCACCCTGGACCCCCAGAGATGACTCCTCTCAGAGCCTGAGTAGTCTCCCTCTGACTCTGAGGAATTGCAGTCCTTGGCAGTTTCTGAAGTTCTGCTCTGTCCTGGCCCAGGCTCCAGCCCAGCCCCTTGCGGGGATCGTGGTGTTCTGGCAGGCCCTTGGAAGGCAGGCCTGAGGAACCCCAGGCTTCCTGAGTGACCTTGCTCTCCTGAAGGTTCCCAGAGGATGGTGGAAGGGGCCTCTGGGTGATGGGCTCTGCCTGGCCCCTCTCTTTCTTCCTGTCCAGGTCCTGGGAAGGAAGAGCACTTTGTCTCAGTCTTGTAAGGGAATCCCTGTGCCAGGGCCACTTCCCCCAGGGGAGTCTGGAGACCCCAGTGGCTGCCCAGCTGGATCTCACTTCCATTACGCCCCTTGCCTTCCTCCTGAATTCATTAAACCCATGTTATGTAGTGTAAAAGGTGCATCAGCAATGGTCCCTTCTTCCATCTGAGCACAAGAGGTGGCCCCACCTCACCCCAGCAGCCTCCACTGAGGCTGACCCCACCCCTGCTGTCCCCAGTCTGAGAGGGCCCTTGTCCTTGACCACTTTACCTTGAACTCTGCGCTTCCTGGTTCTCCAAAGTTACTGCCGGAGGTGGGGTTCAGCTCTGGTAGGCAACCTGAGGGAGAAAGATTGATGTTGGGAGCCCTCTGCTCATGTCTCAGCTCCTCACATTCATTCTACCTGAACTGGAACCAAGAAGCTTACGGAGTCCCTGGCACAGAGCCAGGGCGGGGGGCAGTGAAGTGCCTGAGAACTGGTGTTTGAACTTCAGTTCATCATCTACCTTTATTTACATAGCCTGCTAAGTGCCTGCTTGTCAGGTTTGTCTGTCAACAGCTGACCCCATCTTCCTTATCCTTCTGTCTGAGGCAGACCACCTCACAGGAACTGGCATACCCTCTCCCTCCATCTGGAGCAGGACGGACCTCATAAAAACACCCCCACTTTGTCCTGGTGTGCCCATCCAGGCCCATAAAGAAACCTATATACACCTTACTTTATTATTATTAAGCAAAAGCCAAAAAAAAAAAAATCCTCTTTAGCTCTTTCTTGGTTTCTGACAGCACCATCAAATGAAATTCAAGAAGTGAAATTTTAGGCCAGGGCCAGGCCTCGAAACTGCAAGTCTTCATAATTAACCAAAGAAATCTAAAAAAAGAGATGAAATGTCGCTGCTCCCTTGCAGCTGTGGAGGAGGGAGAGTCACTCGGCATCCATAAAACTCGTTGAAATAACTTGATTTCATAAGGTCTTAAATTGAGAACTTTCAGAAGAACATTCCATGTTTATGCAATATGCATATGTGAATATTCATAACTAACGAAATGAGTAGGTTCTGTGAAAATAAATCTGTCTTGAGGAGTTTCTGAACAAAGGGGTCTGATAAGATTTCTGAGCCTTTAGAAATCATTGCCGTGAACTGTGAACATAACCCCCTGGCCTCCTTCCTCTGTAATTCTCGTCTTTTCTCTTACTGATCATTTATGTCTCTAGTAATAATGCTGTAATTGATCTATCTGAATTTCAAAGAGAATATACTTGTGAAAATTTCTCTTCCAATCAGAAAATAATCATTGGCACTTTCCTCCTCTCTCACATGCATGATGGAACCAATAAAAACTTATGACCTTGATGGGTTTATTACTTAACAAATCCTTTGAGAGTCTGTTTCATTTAAATTAACACTTCCAGAGCTCACAGCATCTATCCCACTGGATTCTAATCATTTGTTTATTGTCACGCTCTCTCACTAGGCTGCGGTCTCCTTGTAGATGAGGACCAAGTGACCGGGCCAAGACTCTCTTGTGCTCTGCGTATCCCCAGCGCCTGGCATAAGGGTGGCCGATAAGTAGCATAGAGCTGCTCTTCCATTCCCTCCTCCCCTGGACAGCCGTGGGCGGTCATTTCCAGCCTCTCACCCCTGAGCCCCAGCTTGGCTTCAGAATCTTCCTGGACACAGTGCCTGAGACAGCTGCTACCAATCAGGGAAAAGGCATGTAAAATAAAACCTACTTGTAGCCCCTGGGCACCCAGCACCCAATAAAAACGTATGAGAGAAGAATGAGTGAGGACTGAACTAGAATCTTGATACTCAGGGTGAGGTCTTCCTGCCTCTTCCCAATCTAGTCTGGCCACCCCAGCCCAGGGACTCCTGCTGTCCTGGCTGCAGATTCCTCCTGTCAACATACCAGGTGTGGGCTCTGCAGGCATGCCAGCGTTCTCCCGCCTTGGGTCTCTGTCATTCCCGGCTTCGCTTGGATTTGAGGCTGATGATGGGTCCGCTGCCTGCCCCCTGCAGGAGTGCAAAGGCTGCCTCAGATGCACCTCTTGCATCTGGGCTCTGGAAAGGGGGGCAGTCCCCACTGCCAGCAGGCTGTTGAGCCTTTCCACCCAACACTCAGACTCAGTCCAGGGCAGCCTGCTCCAGCCCCTGCACCCACCACTGGATCCTGGGGGTTGCCCTTTCCAGGAGTTGTGGGTGCAAATGAGTAAGAGCCCCGGAGGAGTCTGGGGTGTGAGGAGAAGGTGTTGGCCAGGGCTGTGGAAGGAGACCAGAAAGGGGCCAGTGTTTGGTTGCTTTGTGTGGCAACAGGGAGTAGACAGAGTTCCCTGGGGGAAAACCTCACCCGTCTGGGAGCTGATGGCTCTGGCTCAGGCAGTCTCCAGCCTGGGGTGATGGGCACAGCCTGGAACTCTGAAAAGTTAGGGGGCTGGCCTAGTCCCGAGGGCATCAACTCCCAGTGTGGTAGGCAGCCTTCAGGGACCCCTGTTCCTGGCATCCATGCCCTTGGGTGACGCCCTCCCCTTCCCCTCTAGGTGAGGAAGCTTGGAAAGGGGTCTCTCCTGCCCAGCCAAGCCTTCAGATGAGCCTTCAGTCCTGGCCGACTGTGTTGGCTGGACACTTCCTTAACAGTCATCATGTGACTCACCCTCCTGCTACAGCTGAGGATGCCTCAGCCCAGAGAGGGCTGCCTACCTGCCCAAGGTGCCTGGCAGCTGGTGGCTGGGCTGGGACTGGAGGTACAGGGCAGGTCAGTCACCAGCCCTGGAGGGAGAGGCCTGTGGCTGGGGCTGCTCAGCATCTCATCTCAGGAGCACTCAGCACATCAGCGCCTCTGCCCTCGGGGGCTCTGCCAGGCCTGCTTTCCTCCCCCGCTGCAGCCATGTCTAAAGGCTTCTGGGTATCACCACAGCGGATCTGACCAAGATAATAGTTAACTGTGGGATGGTAACAGAGAAGGAGCAGGCCCTGTGCTCCAGGCACAATGCTCAGGCTTTATGTGGATGAGTTCTCCCGTCTCCCCAGCAGCCCTCTGAGAAAGCTGTGTTAACTTCCCCAGTTTGTAGCTTGAAGAAATAAAGGCTTACAGTCCAGGCAGAGTGTCGGAATAGAGATGTGAAACAGATCCGCCCGTCTCCAGCCCACACTCTTTCTACTTCCCGCACCACTATGATTACCCCGATGTCACATTGAACCCCCTGCCTCAGCCAAGCGCCCGCTCACCCCCTTCATCAGTTGCTCAGAGCCCCCACTTGTCCTACCGCGGGGCTCATTGCACTGTCCCCGTGCACACCAGGTCTGGTCCCTCGGACAGCAGAACTGGGCCCAGGGAGGCCAGAAGAGGTCCAGCCCTGCCCCAGTCAGCAGCTCCAAGTCCCACAGGAGCTGAAAAAAGATGGGGTGCCAGGATGTGAGGGTGCACCCACCCTACCCTCTGCCACACCCCCACCCGGCCCGTACCTGCTCCTGGGCCCGCCGGCTCCGTTCCATCTCCAGGAGCACAGAGAGCAACTCCAGGCCTGAGGGACAGGCCCGGCTGTCTTGCACCTGGGGAGGCAGGGTGCAGTCAGGCCCCACGGAGAGCCTGCCCCCTTGAAGCCAGTGGCCCGCTGCCCTCACCTGCCGCAGCGCAGCCTGGAGCTGGCCTAGGCCTGCAGGGTACCGGAAGAGGTGCTGGTACAGAGCCAAAACCTGTTTGGGGCTACAAGGAAGCCCTAGGCCCCCAGGTGCGCCTGCCTGTGCCATGGGGTGGAGAGCTGGGATAGGTGTCCCCTCCCGGCTCTTCCCACACCACTGGAGCCTGGAGAGAGAAGGACTAGGAGCTGAGCACGGGAGCAAGGAGGAGATAAAGCTCCTGAGCTCAATAATGCAGGACCCTGACATCTGAGCCAGGGCCTGGACCCCAGCCAAGTTTTATAGAGACTCTGGTCTGACTCTGAAAAGGATTTCTTGGCCATTGGGTGGCAGTGTTGGGTTAGGATCCAGCCAGAGAGAGGTGTGCGCATGTGTTTGTCTACAGTCCCAAATGAGTATCTGTTTTATATCTACATATGTATACATACATACGAAGATGCATTACATGAGTATATACTATGCCCAGTGTGGGCAGCAGCCACCAGGAGCCGATTCAGGCACAAATGCTCTGTATATGTGACCTTCCTTGCAGCAACTCTGTGACGTAGGCGCTATCATTCTTATCCTCATTCTGCAGATCAGAAAACGGCCTCAAAGAAAAGCTGCCTTAACTAACGTGAGGCACCGTCTCCGTCATCTGGAGATGAATGGCCGTGACAAACAGGCCCTGGCAAATGGTCTCTGAGTGAGACCATAACAGGCAGGACAATGGCAAGTGTTCCCTAGTGCCGGCTCCAAGCCGTCCACATGCAGAGCACTATTCGTGGGTCACTCTGCTTATTCCTTTCAATACCCAAGATACATCCGATGAGGATAGTCTGTATAAATTCTAACTAGAGGAGGGAATGAATACATGAGATGGTCTGTAATCTTTGTAGCCTCGCCTGCGGCTGCTCAGTGAGAGAAGGGAGCCAGCTTCCCACTCCGGGCCCCAGAGAGCAGCGCCAGCAGAAACGGGCAGAGCAAGCAGGCGGAGGATCTCAATTCAGCCCAACACTCTCCCTTTACCCCTGTTGAAATATTAGGGACCCAGCAATGAGAATAGGGTCCCCCTCTATCTTTTAGCCCAGGTCTCTAACACACCAAGGTCGCACAGCTGGTAGGTGGCAAAAAGAACTCAAATTAGAGTTCTCTTTAAAATGAGATCTTTCTTTTCAAATAAATAGTTTTTCTATTTCAAACCCATGTTCTTTCCCCTACAAGGATTTCTTTGAAAGTTGCATGTGTGTCCCCTGCCCGCATACCCATCGGGGTGGGTGTGGCTGTGAATGCACACAGCTGTGCACACGTGCTGTACATGTTTATCTGGGTTTCTGGGGGGGTGGTGTACACATGCACCTGTGTCCATATTTCATCAAGGTCCTGGTCCCAGCCCAGGCATGGGGTCCTTGTGTCACCAGCTCTCAGAGTGGCCATGGAGGCAACCGAGTACTTGGTATACCCCAACTCAAGAAGAAAAAGGATGTCATGTGGGGACTGAGCCTCGTCTTCCATGCACCTCAGCCCCTGTAGGATTCCACATGGATCCACGGCGGGTCCCACATAAGGGCGCGGGCCATGCCGGCCATATGTTTTCACAGGGCTGGAACCAGGACACCTGGTCCTCCTTCTGCCCACTGCAGGGCAGCACCAGGCTGTGGCAGGTGGGGGCCATGCAAAATGCAGGCACAAGGAGTGAGCAAGGTCTAGGGACTGAATCCCCACAGCTGCTACCACTTTGATTCTGGGGACACTGACGTCCCATGTCCCAGCAGCTCGTGTCACCACCCCAGTAGGAAGCACACACACACACACAGTGGCCTTAGGGCAAGGCCCCAAGTTTACTGCTTCCGACTCAACACGGCCGGGGTCTTTGTGAGACACAGGCCCAGGCTCTCAGTGCCCAGGGGCTGTGGTGAGGGTGGAAGCTCTCCAAGGGGATGATGAGTCCTGGTGGGTGCCGTCCTGGATCAGGGTGCCCCCTGGGGCTCCCGCCTGGGGCTGGGCGCAGTGCTGGGTGGCTGAGTTACAGTGAGTAGGACTGGGGGGCAGGCCTCAGGTGAGATGCAGTGGGCTTCATGCTCCACCAGGCCTGCGGGGCACTGGCAGCCAGGAACGCAGGGCCTCACACAGTGGGCCGCCAGCTCCCCCAGGGGGACGTGCTGGTTGAAGCAGGTACGTGGACAGGGCGGGCCACATTCATCGAATACGAAGCCACGGTCCAGGGGACAGCCCACCACTGTAGGAGAAGAAGGTCACAGTGCTCCAGTTGCCCTGCTCACCCCTTGTGGCCCTCCCCGTACCTACCCTGTCCAGGCCTGAGCCCTCTGTACCCACCCCTCCCCATCTCACACTGGGCATTGCCCCCTCACCACAGAGTGTGGGGCCCCGCCAGGCAGGCGTCACCCCAGCCTGGCGACAGTGGCTGGCATAGGCTTCCAGAGCATCACAGAGGCAGGTGTCGGCTGAGGAGCCAGGGCCACAGGCACACAGGTCATACACGCAGGCGGCAAAGAAGGGCTCTGGTGGCACCACTGCATGGCAGCGACTGAACGGGGAGGACTTCAGCACCCCACACCGGGCATTGGCCTCACGCCTGGCACGGTAACCTGCCGTCCGGCATGGATCCACCTCGTGGCCTTTGGAACAGGGCCGACCAGGTCCTGGCCCCTCTGGGACCTAGGCAAGGAAAGCAGCTCTGGTGTGACAGGGTTTACTAGCAGCTAACGTTTGTGTGCTGTCCCTCAAAGCAATTTCTACCCAATGTTTTCTTTTAGCCTCAAAATCCTCAAAAACAGCAAGGGAAGCATCAGCCACTTTTCCTTTGTCCCCATTTTGGGGACAAAAATGAACACCTAGAGGAGGCAAGTAACTTGTTCAGGGTCACACAGCCCATGAGTAGCAAAGCAGGGCTTGGGGAATCAGATGATGAGACTTTTTCAGCCATCCTGCCTCCCCTAGCTCCATGGCAGGCAAGAAGCCCCCAGACCACCCTGAAAACCAAAAAGCCTGTCTTGTGTCTACCCGCCCACTCCCATTTCCATACCAGAGGGCTGCTCTGAGGCTCACGCTCAACTGTGCCCTCTCCAACCGCCCCCCGCCCCCAACCCGGGATCCTGTACCACTCACCTGCCAACTATTTCCAAATGCAGCCTCAGTGGGCAGGAGCAGCCCCTCAGGGCCCTGCAGATCATCCTGGGCGAAGCCATTGAAGTTCCCACAAAGCCCACACATCTGGCCCCGATAGGAGCCTGGCACGTTCACCTCCACCTGGGACTGCCCATCCCACAGCACCTGTGCAGAGAGGCTGGGACTGGGGAGTGGGGAAAAATAGGGACCCCAGGAAGCCCTCGGTCCATCCAGGCTGCATTCTCTGTGTCCGCCCGCCCCCTGGTGGCCGAGAGGAGAATGGGCGGATGGAAGCCAGGCTGCCCTGACCAAGGCCAAGTCTGCACATGCTCTGGGAGCTGTGAAGAGCCACCCACAGCCCCCAGGAAGGCACCTTCTCCTGAGATGCACTATCTCATGGGCATTAGGGCTTTACAAAGCACAATTAGAGTCTGGGTTGTAAGTGTAGACAACTCTTATTTTTAAATTTTTTTTTTCCTACAGCACCCAGTCTTCCTAGATGGTCTCCCATCCAAGTACTAACCCGACCCTGCTTAGCTTCCAAGATCAGATGGGATCCAGTGTGTTCAGGGTGGCATGGCCATAGACGACAAGTCTTATTTTATGAATTTACAAATTATGCTTTTTTCTGGGGGCAAGGAAGCGAATTACTTTGACATGGAAGGAACCCTGAACCGCCTAGGAAACTTTAGTTGACATTGCTATCCCTATTAACCTTCCCCCCATTTTACCAATGAGGAAATTGAGGCCCAGAGAGGACTGGTACTGGCCTAAGAGCCTCAGTGTGTTGGTGGCTGAGTCAAGGTTAGAAACCAGGCTCAGAACTCCTTTCAATCGCCAGGGTCTCTGACCCTGATTCCTTTCCTCCCCTCAGAATCTAGCAGAACTCTCTCTGCTCTCTGGCCTCATTTGGCCGGGGACATAGCTGGTATTCCTACTCTCTCTACAGATAACAGAAGCCTGAGCAGGCCCAAGGCTCCCCGGCCACACTCGCCCCGGCCGCACCTGGAGCCCCGGCTGGGCGTGCAGGATCACAGTGCGACCCCGCAGCTCCACGTACAGCAGCCGCTCCCTCAGGAAGGGCAAGGCCTCGGGGCGTCCATCCACCTGGAGAAGGGAGGCGGAAGGGGCGACCTCACGAAAGACGAGTGGACAGCGTGGGCGCCACCTTTCCCCTTCCCCGGGTCCTCAGCTCTGCTCACCGTGACCTTCCCGCCCTGCAGCAGCTGCACAGCCACGTCTCCCAGCAGCACCGTCACCTCCTGTGTCCAGGCCACGCCGCTCCGGCCCCGGGCATCGTTGGTCACGTGCACGCTGTGGCGTGAAAGGCCGGGGTTCGGTGGTCAGCGGGGATGGGAGTAGGGGGTTAGGGAGAAGGCAGAGGGAGCTGCGCACCTGAAGTCCCCTCCGCGGCAGTCCTTGGCCAGCACGTAGCTGCAGCTTCCCTGGAAGTGCAGGAGGCGGCCGTCGAAAGTGCGGTAATGCGGGTCTCCGAAGGCCATGCAGGAAGCGGGCCGGGGCAGGCAGTGGGGACAGCAGCTGCCGGGATTCAGGGCGGGGGCCTCGTCCTGGCCTCAGCCCCGGGCGCCGTCAGACGCGCGGTCCTCCGCGCGGAGCCCCACCCGGAGCCTTCCTGCGGACCCAGGAGCGCTCGTGCCCCAGGACTCACCGAAGGCGGGCTCAGGGCACCACCTCGCGGCCACTCCAAGAACTGCAGGACCCCGGTCCCCCGCCGCCCGCCCCCGGCCCCCGCTTCCGGCTCCGCGGCCGCTACCGCGGCCCAAGCCCATCCGCCTCCGGCCCTCTCAGTTGCACCAGGATGGCAGTGCTACGTGCCCACTAACCCCACCGCCCTAGACCGCGGCACTCACGGGGCCACAGGTGATCGGCGGGCAGCGCTGGCTCTGGCAGCGCACAGTGCCAGCCACACAAGAGCAGCTGGTACAGGCGTCCACGGCCCAGCCCTCCCCGGAGGCCACTTGTCGGCCCTGGTGCGAGCACGACTGGGCAGGAGCTGAAGGGACATGGCAGGGAGGGGGAGAGGATGAGCCTCCAGTCCCTCACACTGAGTCGCTCCTCCTCCCCCACATCATCTTGACCCGCACCTTGGCATTGCTCGCAGCACCTGCCAGCCTCCTGCACCTTCGCCCAGCCGTGAGGGCAGGAGAGGGCCTGGCACTCCTCAGGGTGGCACTCCACTTGGCCCCACTGAGGACAGACGACTTTGCTCTAGGGACTTCCAGCAGGGCTTGGGGTCCCTGGTCTCACACTTCTGGGGACCATCTGACTCAAGGTCTGAGGCAGCAGCCCCTTTTCTCTCTGCTCCAGCCCCACAAGGACACCCACTTCCTGCCGAAGCGGGGGATGAAGTCCAGCCCTCAGCTCTGCCCCAGTGCAGGGTACCTCTGGCCTTCTCGCCCAGTGAGGATGCCCTTCTCTAATTACCTTAAAGACCCCATATTTGCTGGCCCAGTGTGCTGAGGCTCCCCTCTTATCCACCTATAAGGTCCTCCACCACCCCCCACCCTCCCACCCGCAGCTCACATGGCAGGTACAAGTAATGCAGGAGTTGCTGGGGTCACGCCAGCTCTCACCATCCGCTACTCTCCGGCCCTCGGCCTCCACCACACATTCTGATGGGAAGAGATGGGGCTGCGGGAGCATTGTCCTTCCAGCTGCATCCCACCTCCCTGGAGGTCCCCCTGAAGGCCCATAGCAGCAGATGCCCTCCTCATTCAATTAGCACCCTGATGATGTTAATTTCTTCAACCAGCATACAGATGGCCTACTGGATGGCAGGGCTTGAGACTCTAAAGGGCTCCCGAAGCCTGAAGAGCCAGAGGCTGGAACCTTCCTTTGGCCTGCTGCCAGCTCAGCAGTCCCTGTTAATCCCAGCTGATAAGCCTCAGCCAGGCCCCGAAAATCCAGGCTTCATTCCCTGCCTCCCTCTGCCTCGTGGATCTCTCCTCCGCCCCAATGAATAGCCCTCCATTTCTACAAAAGAACAAAGCCTGCATTCAGAGTGCAGACCCTGGACTGCCTTCTTGGCCCATGGATGCCACCCCTCTTGTCTCCTTCCTGGGCTCATGCTCTGAGGGTGCAAGCCAGGGCTGGGCACTTACCCTGACACACAGGGCAGCAGCTCCCAGGAAGGGAATGGCGCTCTGATGGGGGACAGCTTAGCTCAGGACAGGCACGGTGAATGCAGAGCCAGGTCAGGTCCTGTGGAAGGGCACGTGAACACCATGGGTAGAGAATGGAAGGGAGGGTACAGAGCCTCGGCAGAATGTGACATTCAGGACAAGCAGGCAAATGTCAGAGTGAGTGGGAAGCCCAGAGATGCTGCAGGAGTGGAGTCAGCCACAGAACACAGAGGAGGAAGAAGAGGGGACTTTGGGAGTCCCCAAGGCAGGAGGGCTCACCTGGCACTGGCAGGAGTAGCAGGGGTCTGGCGGGGCCAGCTCAGAGCCCAGCAGTTCCTCTGTGCAGTTACTCAGGGCCTCTGTGGAGGCGAGAATGCAATGTGGCGGGGAGAAGGGCAGAGCAGGGCGTGAAAGCCCGGTCGAGCCCACTGACACGCTCTATCCCCAGACTTTGTGGGCCCAGGGCATACCTGTGTCCTCAACCCTTTGACTCCAGGAAGGATAAATCTCTTTTCCCTTTGGTTCAGCAAAGAAGATTTTAGACTTTTGAAAAAGAGCTTTGCTAGACTACTAGAGTGGGGACCTGCAAACCAACAACGTGTGGCTCCCTCAGCTTGAGGTCTCTAAGGACCAGCCGGCTGCCGGACCGGCCCCAAATTCCCATGTCCTTCATATTGCCTGGCTAAAAGAGCACAAGAAAGCACAAAGAGCCAGGGACCCAGGTTATAATCCTAGCCAGTACTCAGTGACTGTGCCATTTTAGACAGATCGACAAACCGCTCTGAACCTGTTTCTTCATCTGTAAAAATAATGATAATAATACCTACCTCACTGGGCAATGCTGTAAATTAAATGAGTTACTGTTTATTAGAAGTACCAAATATGGGTCTATGGCCATGCCACCCTGAACAAGACCTATCCTGTCTGATCTTGGAAGCTAAGCAGGGTCGGGCCTGGTTAGTACTTGGATGGGAGACCACCTAGGAAGACCAGGTGCTATAGGTGTAAAAAATAAAAAAATAGGGATTGTAAGCTGACAAGTTTCTTGCAATCTGTGTGGTCAACCAAGGGTTCCCTTGCCTAAAAAAAAAAGTGCCAAGTATGGTGCATGGCATGCAGTAGGCACTTAATCAATATTAGTCCCCCTCTCTTTCCTCGAAGCACATCCTAGCAGTCTTGATAAGAACAGCTAACTCCCCACCCCCCACCTCTGTAGCTGGGCCACTCACTGCCCTTCTGGTCTTGACGTCACTGCTCTCAAGAAGCCAGCAGCTGGCACAACTGCTGAGCAAGATGCTCCACAAACTGCTCCCAGCTTCAGAGTCAAGGGGTCCTGCCAGCTTCCCCAGTTCCCCTTGTGGCGGTGCAAGGCTCATCCGCCAGGGCAAGGACTTCCAGAACAGTCCCCTGGACTCAGAAAAGGGCTGGGGCTCAGACTGTGGAGGAGAGCTGGGAATGGCAGCCCTGCCCTCTTCAGGGACTCACGGGCACAGGTGGGGCAGCAGTGCTGAGGCCCAGCGGGCAGGAGCTGGCTGGCAGGGCAGCCCACCAGGCTGGGACACTGCCTCCGGTGACAGCGAAGGCTGGGAGGCCCCACAGGCTGCAGCTACAACAGGAATGAGTGAGTAGGGGGTGAGTCCCAAGCTATGGAAGCCAAGAGCCACCCTCCTCCCCTAGAGTCCATGCCCCTGCATCTGTGTGCCGCACCTCCTCTGGCATGCCGGACTCCAGTCTGCAGAGAGACTCAGTGTCTTCCTAGACATGCTCCTTACTGCATGCCCTAATCCCCAGAGATGATGTCCCTTTCTCTTTCCAGTCACTTGGGCTTGAATGTTCATGTGACGTCTGATCCTCAGGCTCTCTCCCACCATCCTTCTCCCAGACTCACTGCCTAATCTCCTGACCTATGATGTCACTGCCTGCTCACTACCCTCCCATTGGTTTCCCATTACCCTTCACCTGGAATTTCCCCAACATGGCCCCCCAACATTTCCCAGGTATCTCCCCCTACCTCCTATACACACCCACCCCACGCTCTGCATCAGTGCCCACGTCTGTGGAGGAGAGCTGGGAATGGCAGCCCTGCCCTTCCAACGTCTAACTCCAGGTTTCCCAGCCCTCCTGGCTCCTTACCCCAAGCCCCGCCTCACCTCCTGGCCACAGGGACACACTCCTGTTCCTGACCCTCACGGTGCCCCGCCCCTCAGCACGGCCCTCACCCACCTCACAGATGCACACTTCGCAGGGGTCTGCCCCAGGCTGGAAGCTCTCCCCTGGCTCATACTTCCGGCCTTCGTGCTCACAGTCTTGGGGGGTGGGGTAAGAGCAGAATAGGACCAGGGAGACTTCAGGCTGGCAGCAGCGACAGGGGTGGGATTCTCTGTCCCCCAGGTACCCCAGCCCCCAGCCTGTCTCCACCACCCAGCCCAGCGCAAAGGCAGGGAGGTGCCGCCAGGTGCTGCCTCTGTGCCGTCCACACCTACCCACTCCCCGTACCAGAGCATCGAGGGCAGCAGTCGCTGGGCCCCTGATGGGTCTGGGCACAGGAGCTGACACACTGGACGCGGGCACAGGTGACGATGCCCTTGTGACACATGCAGGAGGAGCAGGGGCTGTCAGGAGGCTCCCAGCTGCTGCCTTCAGGATGCTCCTCCCCATGAGCCAGGCAGCCTGTGTCCCAGGTGGGCAGGGATGAGCCCTGAGTCTGGGTTCTCTATGTCTGCCCCTGACCGCCCGCTCACCCTGGGTCATCAGCAGGGCATGTGGGCCTGGCAGGGGAGGGGACGCTGCATGGATGAGGTGGTAAGGTGGCCTGGGGCAGATATTCTGTCTGTGATGGAGGGGAAAGATTCTGGGTTGGGGTCAGAACGCCTGGGCTCTAATCCCATCCACGTCTGCTTGCTCGCTAGACCAAATGCCAGGCAGCAGGCAGTGTCCATTGTAGCCCAGCACCAGCAACAGTACCTGGCACACAGCAGGCATCTAATAAATACATGTGCAGTGAATGAAAGGCTCCATCACTAACCACATACCCAAGGTAACTCAGTCTCTCCAAACCTCAGTCTCCTCGAGGGCTGAGGGATGGGAGGGCTAGATGGGTGGACAGGGAGGTAAGGCAGATGGAGGGGCGGGCCCAGGGGCCAAAGCGAGGTGGCAGCCCCACGGGCCAGGCATACCTCTGCAGCGGGGGCAGCAGCTCCCCTGCTCTGTGACCTGGAGTGGGCAGGACAGGAGGGGGCACTGCAGCCGCACACAGCTGACCTGGCCGGCCTGCAAGACAAGCAGGCTCAGCGACCTGCTCCTTAGGTCCAGACCCCACACGAGCCCCCTCTGCCATCTCCCTCCCATACCTGACAGCGACACCGCTCACAGCTGCCTGTGGGCCCTTCAAACTCTTCCCCATCCTGGTGCTCCAGGCCCTGAGAGAAGCAGCCTGTGGGTGACATGCTTCCTGGGTGGAGGTGCTGTGCCACCTTGCCCTGTCCCACCTCAGGCCCAGCAGAAAGGGAGACAGGAAGGGCAGGGAAGGGCACGAGGGGCTGGTGCATGTGGAAAGCAGCTCACTGTGGCATACAGGGCAGAAGCAGGGTCCCGGGGAGGGGTGGGCGCAGAGAGCTGGAGGGCATGGCTTCTTCTGGCAGTGCATGGAACCTTCCTGGAGAGAGACCACACTGCTACTTCCTGACTCCCATGTCATCACACCCTCACACCAGGCTACACACCGCACAGGGCACCAGACACGAAACCCTCCTGGGCCTGCCTGCCAGGCCCCAACCCTGCTCCCTTGGCCCAGGAGACCTGAACTGAATCTAATCCTCCCCGCTAGAAGTCACCGGCAGAATGTACCCCATGAGACCTGGGTGGAGAAGACAACCCCTGGACAGAGAGGAGGACCAGGGATGAAAGCTTATCAAGTTCCCAAAGGGCCACCTCACCTGGCAGGTGCAGAGGGAGCAGGTGGGGTCAAGTGGGTCAGGAAGGGTCTCTCCAGGGGCAGCAGTGACCCCATGATAGAGGCATCCTGGCAGAGCAGGGAATGCAAGGGAAGAGCTACCATCGATGGAGCCCTCCGCGGCCACACACACTCACACCATACATTCACACTCACACACGTACACACTCACACATAAACACAATGTACACATACGCACATACACACACACACATGTACGCACACACAGCCAGGCCTGGGGCCATCTGCCAAAGCTTAGGGAGTCTGAAAGGGAGAGAAAAGTGGCTGGGAAAGTAAGGGGCGGGAGAGGGATGTCAGCAGAGCTGTAAGGAGTGAGGTTTGCTGTAAGTGTGAGGCAGTGGAGGCCTGGAGGCGAGACACAGGCTGCTGAGAATGTGCCGTCTGTGTGGGCCAGCGTGGGAAGACAATGTGAGGGGTGGGCACACCTGGAGAGGAAGGTGAGAGATGGGTTGGGCTCTGGAGGGTGGGCTAAGCAAGCGGGAGGAAAGGAGGCGGCCCCTTGGGGTGCACCTGGAAGGGTTTTAAGTCTGGCGATGTGATATTTTAGGAAGGCAATGAGACAATTTAAGAGCAGAAAGATCTGGAAGCACAGGGATCAGTGATTTGGTGGATGTAACTGTCCGTGAGAAGTGACAGCAGGGACAGAGAGGAGGGCATGGGTATAGTGTGCAGTATCTGATGAAAACACAGTGTGGGTTTGCTGTGCAGTTATCTCAGGGTGGCCAGGTGACTCCGAGCTGCCAGGAGCCCAGAAGGGGCGGGGGAAGGACATGTGCTGTCCTACCCTGGCAGGTGGGGCAGCAGTGCCCTGACGGCGTGAGTGGGTGGCTGCAGCCCAGAGGCTCACAGGGCCGGCGGCTGCAGGTCACGAAGCCTCCGAGGCAGGTACACATGTTGCAGGGCTCTCGGGGATCTGGGAACTCCTGGCTGCTCAGGTATGACTCCCCTAGATACTCACAGCCTTGATGAGAGGGCAGAGAAAGGCAGGGGAAGGGACAGAAAGGAGTGAGAGGACGGCAGTCATCAGCTCTGCCCTTGTGCCAGGCCTGAGTCCAAGGCCTCAGAGACCTGGCTATGGCTGGGAGGGAGGGCTTAGTCCAGGCTGGTGGGCAAAACAGTGGGGGTGGGGGAGATGGCAAACTTCCTCCCCTTTGGCCCGCCAAGAAATCTCCCTGTCCCATTTATAGGGAAAACCCTCATGAAATCTGTCAAATACCCAGCAGGCCACTGCTGGGCCAGAAGGCACCAATTTTCCCAGCCTGAGGAGAGCTGGGAATTGCTTGCAATGGCTTAGGTAGCCTGGACCCAACGTATCCCTTTCCCATGCTCTTTCAAACCCTCTGATCAAAGAGGCAAAGAGCGTCCCAGGGTGGTGGCAGCCTGCCCTTAGCAGCTGATACTTGCTGACCTCCTTTTTGAAAAAGAGAGGGTGCATTGGGTGACAATGATGGGTCAGCATAAGCTCATCCATTGTAACCCATGTGCCACACTGGGACATTGATAATGAGGGTCGCTGTGTCTGTGTGAGGGCAGGGAGCATGCAAGAAATCTCTGCACCTTCCTCTCGATGTTGCTGTGAACATCGAGTCAATAGAAAGCGAGGGTGGGAAGGATGGTGAGTCTCAGGTTCAAAGCCTTGGCAGGCAAAAGTATCTGACTAAAATTTAATATTTCATTTCTAATTGTATTCATTTCTATGGCAATATTCTAGTCCTGACAAATCTAATTTTCCATTTGCACTGTTAAATAAAGACTTCTTTCTAAATAAATTTAAACTGAAAAGTGAATTAATTTGAAGAAGAGTACTAAATAAAGTTACAGGAGGTAGAGAATATTTAGAAAAAATTACTAAGATAATACAAGAGGGAGCGAAGACTGGAAGACTGGTCTTATTCAATCCTCTTTTTTTTTTTTCAGGAGTTAAAATTAGGTTACACTTTGAAAATCGTTAAGGTAGCAAATTTTATGTTATGTGCATTTTACGAAAATTCACATTTATAAAATGTATTTTTTAAAACATTGAAAAAATTAGGCCCGGGGAGATTATATGACTTGTCCAAAATCACACAGCCAAATGGCATCACGGGCAGGAGAAAATCCAGGCTTGAATCCAGTGCTTATTTTTCTTACTGTAGTAAGTATTTTGGATCCACTCTAGGGCGGTGAGAAGGACCCAGCCCTTCTGTTCCCCCCACCCCCAGTACCCCCCACCACACCCTCAGTGCCCTGCCTCTCACCGTCACAGGCAGGGCAGCAGCCCCCCCTAGCGGGGAAGGGGCACCGCGCGGGGGCGCAGGCCCTGGGCTCGCAGCTGACGCTGCCCTCCCAGCACAGGCAGACGTGGCAGCGGCCGGCGGGCGAGGGGAAGCGCTCCCCGCTGGCAAGCTCTTTCCCCTGGTACAGGCAGCCTAGGGGCAGGCGGGAGGGCAGCGGCTGTGTCCCAAGCCCACGACCTCCCGGGCCCCGTGAAGTGGGCCCCGTGAAGTGGGCACCATCTCCCCACATTCCTAGTGCGAACCCCGACGTGGGAGGGCAGGACCACGAGGGAGGGGAGTGTCTGGGGCTGGAGAAAGGAGGACGTGGAGTGAGAGGGGGACCGCACAGGTCAGGCTACGGCCCTAACAGGGGGACGTGGGTGGAAGGGGCTCTGCAGGCCCGAAGGGGGCGCCGCCGGGGAGTTACCGTCGCAGGAGGGGCAGCAGGGCCCCTGGCGCGGGTGGGCGCACGGTGCGGGTGGGCAGGGCAGCCGCTGGCAGGACACGGAGCCGTCCAGGCAGAGGCAGCGGCGGCAGGGGTCGCCAGGCGGGGAGAAATGCTCCTGGTGGCGCGCGGGGACCAAGCCCCCCGGCAGCGGACAACCGGAGAGGGAGGCTGAGGTGAGAGAGCCTGCATCATGGGGGAGACCAGGGAGAGGCTGCGGAGGGCGCCCCCGGGGAGGAGCCGCCAAGGGGTACAGCTCTCACCTGGGCACTGCGGGCAGCACTCTCCTGGCAGCGAGACCGGCTCTGCACAGGGCAGCGGAGGGCAGCGGCGAGCCAGGCACTGCACGTTGCCGCTCTGCGTGGAGAGATGGACCAGGCAGGCAGGAAGGGTTCCTGGTGGGCGCCAAGGAGACCCCACCCCTTCCCACGCCACTGAGGTGGGCCTACCCGGGCCTCCTCAAGCCCCTCCCCGACTCCCCTGTACTCCTTCTCCCATCCAAGTGGAAGACTCACCAGACAGTGACACAGGCGGCAGGCGGCAGTGGGGTGGGGGAAGTCTGCTCCATTGGGGTACTCTTTCCCGCCAAAGGCACAGCCTGGGGAAGGGGACAGCTATAGGCCTGGGAGAGGACTTCCTTACTCTAAGTCATGCTGTCCTCCCAGCCCTAAAAGTCCACAGATGGGGCCTGGAGACTGTCCCCGCTCCCCCATCCTGTCCACCTCACCATTGCAGTTATTCTGGCAGCAGGGCCCAGGCAGCGGGTGGGCACAGGGGGCCCTGGGGCAGGCCCGAGGCTGGCAACGGGCTTGGCCGTCCTGACACCGGCACTCCTGGCAAGGGTCTCGGGGGTGGGAGAAGCTCTCGCCATCCACAAACACTTGTTTCTCCAGGATGCAGTCTGGGCAGGGGATAAAGCACAAGCAGGGACAAAGACTGACGCTGCTGGGGGCTGCTAGGAGTTCAGAGCCACTGCAGAAGTGCCCCTCGCACACTGTCCCCATGCAGGGAGAGGAGGGGGCTGTGGTGCAGACATGGTCATCCTCTGAGTACACTGCGTGTGTGTTTGTGTGTGTGTGTGTGTGTGCGTGTGCGCGTGCGCGCATGTGTGCACGCTCATTTAGTCCCCCCTTCACCTACTGGCGATGTGTGTGCCTCTGAGGGTGAAAAGCTGAAGAGCTCACGCATGCGCATGCCTGTGTTTGTGATACACACCCTAGAACATTCCCCATGCAGCCCGGGGCTCAGGCACACTGCATACGGGCACCCAGTCTCCCTCCTGGCACACTCAAATGTTGTTGCATGAACATGCATCTTACAGGTAGATGCACAGCTACATCTGAGTGGTGGGGTGTTGGAAGAGGAAGTGTAGGACGGGAAAGAAGTGTGGCATGGTGACACGAGGGATAAACATGTCTCTTCTCTCCCTCCCACCCGTATCCTTTGAGTCCCAAGCTGTGTCAGACTGAAAACAACTTGGAAGGCTGTTGCTTCCTAAGGTGACCGTTCGGCCGTGGGAGGGCAGGGTCAATCCAAGGCTTCCCCAAGCCAGACAGGTGCAGTAAGCACATACCTGGGCACCTGGGGCAGCACTGGCCAGGGCCACTCTGGGGCCTGGCACAGGTTGTGGGTGGACAGTCGACCAAGGAGCACCTCACGGTCCCATCCTAGGAGCAGGAGAGAGGACAGGGGGGTGAGCCCCAGGAGGGGTGCAGCAGGGCAGCAGTGAGCCTGGGGAGGTACCTCGCAGTGGCAAGTGTGGCAAGGGCTGTCTGAGTCCGTGAAGTTCTGCCCATTGGCATAAACTTGGCCGTGGTAGGTGCAGCTCTCACACCTGGGGCAGCAGGCACCTGGGTGGGGCAGGTCGATCAGAGACAAGCAGATCAGGGTGGGCTGAGCAAAGCAGGAGATGAAAGTTAGATCAGGGTGGAGCACTCACCAGGGGCCTGGGTGGGGTGCTGGCAGGGAGCTGGGGAGCAGAGCACAGCCGCACACGTGGGCACCCCATCTCGACAGGAGCAGGCTGTGCAGGGCTGACCATCAGGCTCCCACTGGACCCCCTCAGCAAACTCCTCTCCATTGAGCACGCAGACTACAGGAAGGGGGTTGTCACCATGGCGACCTGGACACCTCCACCTAACCATGTCCATCCCAGACCACAAGACCCTTCCCAGGACCCTCGCTTTGCCATCCTCATGGCATCCTCTGAATATACTCTGGAAGAGTTGACGGGCTTAGCAATGCCCCCCTTTATTGTGAAGGAATACCCCTCCATCTCCAGCCTCTGGAAGCAGCACCCCTTTGCAACTGTTTCTCCCCTCCCCCCCCCACACACACCTGAGCACATCTGGGGGCCAGAATCGGACAGGGTACAGGGGGCTGTTGGGCAGTCCTGTTCCTCACAGGAGACCTCGCCAGCCTAGGATGAAGACTGGGTGAGAGGCCCTCAAGGAGGAGACCGATCTGGGACTCGAGACAGCAAGACTGTACCTGGCAGGAGCAGCGAACACAGCGGCCACCCTCTTGGAGTCTGAAGGTCTCCTGGCTCTGATACTGGTGTCCCTGGTACTCACAGCCTGAGCAGGACAGGGGAACTGAGGGACAGGGCTGGAGGCTGACGGGGAAGCCTCACAAAACCCTGACATCCACCTTCCACTCTGATGAGCACAGCCATCCATGTCCTCATGGGTTCCTGCCAGCCTCTCCCAGGAGCAAGGGCCCCACCACAGTGCCCAGTTTGCCATGAGAAGGTAAGAACTCATCTCTCACTGGTGGTGACAGGAGCTTAGGATTATAAAAGATTTCTCCTGTACTTTAGTTCAAGGGGGCTTCCTGTAGGTCCAAAGGAAGCAGTCCTCCCCCAAACACACCCAGAGACTCTGGCCAGTGCCTGCGCCTCACCCAGTGACTCAGGGTCCCCACTCACCTGCACAGACTGGGCAGCACTGCCCAGGAATCCTGCCTGGGTGTCTGCAGGGCACAACTGGGCAGGGCAGAGGCTCACACTGGACACTCCCATTCTGACAACAGGGCCTGGTCAGCATTTGAGAGGCAGGCCCGGAAGCCAGGCCCTCCCGGCTGGGCGGCCACACTCACAGCACAGCGGCAGTGCGAGCAGGCGTCCCCGGAGCCCACTGGCTCCCCACTGAGGTACTCTCGCCCATTCAGGAAACAGCCTGTTGGGAAGAGAGTGCCTTAGACCCTCCTCGGCGGGGTTCCTTCACTGCCCCATGTCCTGGTCTTCTTGGGAGACCCCGGCTGGGCTGCCAATCAGCTTTCTGAGCCCCTCCAGGCTCCACCCACTGACTCACCATCGCACACGGGGCAGCAGGTGCCCGGGAGGGGCCGGGCTGGGTACGGGCACAGGCTGGAGCATTCTCGCTGGCGGCACTGAATGTGGCCCTCCTGGTCGGGGGCAGATTGGGCAGGAGAAGGGGGTCATCAGAGTTCAGCCAAGTGGCAGAAACAGTGTTTGACTGCAAACTCTCCACTATTAGATGTTAAGAGTTGAGTTGTGCCCCCACCTTACACGTAAATTCATATGTTGGCGTCCTAACCCCACTACCTCAGAATGTGCCCTTATTTCGAAATAGGTTTGTTGTAGATGTAATGAGTCAAGATGAGGCGGATTGGCCCCTAAGCCAATGACTGGTGTCCTGATAAAAAGGGGAACTTTAGACACACACACACGCATGCACGCACGCACGCACACACGGAGAGCAGCATGTGAGGATGAAGGCAGAGGAACACCAAAGCTTTCCACCAGCCACCGGAAGCCAGGGAAGAGGCCCAGAACAGCCTCCCTCAGCACCCTCAGAAGAGACCAGCCCTGCCACACCTTCATCTCGGGCTTCTGGCTTCCACACCACGAGACAACATGTTTCTGTCATTTAAGCCTCTCCGTCTGTGAAACTTTGTTATGGGAGCCCTAGGGAACTAATACAGTGTATAACCTAGCTTGTCCTTAACTTCTCCCTGACTCAGTTTACTCATCTGAAATAAAAGGGACAATAGTATTTCTGTCCTTCTTATGGGGATGAGGTAAGGTGTCTGGTATGGCCTCCACTTCCGGAAGCTGGCGGTTAATAAACAGTGGTTGTTGCTGCTCCCCATGGCCTCTTCCCGACAGACCGCAGCCCTGGAGTTCACGCCTGTCCTCAGCCCCGTTAGTGTCTGGGCAACCAGTGACTCTTCTTACCGGTGTGTGAGGGCGGTCAGTGTGAACAGGGAGGGGAAGCACAGGGTTACAAAGGAGCCCCAAGGCCTTCACAATGGAGTCCTTAGTCCTCGGCAGGCTGTCATTCATTCTGTGGCTGGCCTCGGCCCCCATGAAATACAGTCCTCCTCAGCATGTACCCTGCCTGGACACTACCTTCATCCCCCAGGCTCTGCCCTGACTGTTCCCTGCACCTGGCGTCCTAGTCCATTAGGGCTGCTGTAATAAATTCCCAGAGACTGGGTGGGTCATCAAAAACATTTAGTTCTCACAGTTGTGGAAGTCGAAAAGTCCAAGATCAAGGTACCAGCGGTTTCAGTGTCTGCTGAGAACCTGCTTCCTGGCTCATGGGTGGCTGTCTTTTGGCTGTGTCCTCACACTGTGGAAGGGGGCCAGGGAGCTGGCAGAGCACTGATCTCATTCACGAGGTTCCGCCCTCATGACCGATTCAACTTCTAAAGGCCCCACCTCCAAACACCATCACCTTGGGGTATCTTCCCCCATTTCTCTCTGCTCAAATCCTGCTCACCCTTTAAGACCCAGGTACACATTAGCCCTCCATGAAGATTTTCTACAGCTGTGCTGCCCAACAGAAATATAACCCAAGCCACATATGTCATTTCAAATTCTCTAGTAGCTAAATTTCAAAAAATAAAAAGAAACAAATGAAACTAGACTTTAATAATATATACCGCTCAACCCAATATATCCAAAATGTTATTTCAACCTATAATCAACAAAAAATACAAATGAGATATTTTACATTCCTCTCTTTAGTGCTAAATCTTTGAAATCTGGTGTGTATTTTATGCTTTTAGCCCATCTCGAGTTGAACAGCTACATTTCAAGGGCTCAGTGGCCACATACAGTTGTGGCTACTGATCAGACAACACGGTTATAGATGCCTCAAGTCAATCTGCATTTGTCCTTCCCTAGAGCTGCCACCTGTCACATCCTGCCCTGCCTCACTTCTGTAGCCTGTAAGCTCCTTGAATTCCATTCACAAACCCGTGCTCTGAACTCCTGTGCTCAGAGCTCAGTGTACAGGCGGGCACGATTCCACCCCCACCCTCACAGCACCCAGGATCAGGTCCTCTCCATCTCTGTCCCCTCACAGTGCCTTTGAGATGTGCAGGGGAATGAAGAGATACATATGGTGGGCCTGGGGGAGAGGAGGGATCAGGCAAGCCTAGGAACAGCACTGGGGCTCACCAGGCACCGGCAGATCTGGCAGGGGTCCCCAGGTGAGGTCCACTCTTGGCCGTGCTCCTGGTGAGAGCCACCTTCCGTGCAGCCTGGGGTTGGGAGAGAGATGCACCAAGAGGAGGCCTGGCAGCAGCCAGCTGGGATCCCAGCTTTAGCCCGCCCCCATCCTCCTCCATCCTTCTGAGGGTTCTCCTCTGAGCCCAGACCAGACCAGGTTATGCCTCTGCCTAGACCCCCTGGCGACTCCCAGTGTCCCAGGCTGGGTAAGGCCAAGCTCCTTAGTTTGCCCTTCCAGGCCTTCCAGGACCCAGCATGGCCAAGCCTACCTCCCCACCTCTCTCTGGCCCCTTCCCACCTCTCACTGTAAGATTAGGCCGTTCCTGTCTGCTTGCACCGTCCCGCCTAACATCCAGCCACCTCACACTGAGTGTCAATCCCAAGCCTTCGCTCTAGCTGCCCTCTCTTTCTGAGATGCCCTCTGTCCTGTTTCACCCTTCACCCAGGTAACTGCTCTTTATCCTTAAGGTTTGCTCAGGACACGCTGCCTCCAGGATGCTTTTCCTCCTTTGCCCAGGCTGGATTAGTTCTCTTTCCTCTGAGTTTCCATAGCACCTGGGGCCTGCTGCTATCTCTGCCTTTGTGACAGTATTGGTATGTGACTCGGTATCACTCTCTAGTGGTCTGCCTCAACGGCTTACTCTGGGTCTTATGTGCACAAAGCAGATAATAGTCAACATTACTAACATAGAACATCATTATCCACATCTTACAAAAGGGAAACTGAGGCAGAGAGTAGCTCACTCAGAGGCCCATAACCATGAAGTGGCAAGGGCAGAATTTGAGCTCAGTCATTCCACCTCCAGGGAAGGCAGGCCGGGCATCGCTGTCCCACCGACCAAACCCCTAGGTCAGAGCCAGTGGAGTGGGCTCTGGAGTTGAAGGAATGGTGTGACAGCTCCACCAGGGAAGGGTCAGGACTCACCTTGGCAGGTCGGGCAGCAGTGGCCAGGCCTCAGGACTGGCTCAGGGCAGGGGCTGGGTGGGCACTTCATGGGCACACAGTGAACCAGGCTGCTCTGTAATGTAACAACAGCTATAAAGTCTCTGGGTCTGCTTCCCAGAGAGCAGGGCAGGCAGGTGTCAGGCACCCTTGGAGGGGTGGGGCAAGGGTCGGGACAGAGAGTGAACCTCACTGGCACCAGGCCTTGGAAGGCGTGAGAGGGGCTGAAAGAGTGGCCCCAGGGTAGGGCGGTGGGCGTCCAGGAGGAGCAGGGCCTGCGTAAAGCTGTAGGGGGGACTCACCAGGCAGGAGCATTGGAGACAAGGGTTGGAGCTGGACAGGAAGTTGGTCCCCTCCTCATAAAGCTGCCCCTCGTACTCACAGCCTGGGGAGGGTTGCCAGGATCACAGGCTTGTCAGCAGAGAGCAGGGTGAGCAGACATCACCCAAGGGAAGGCATAACCCCAAGTAGGTACTAGGCACTCAGGGGCTAATGAGATGGAGGGACAAGGCAGGGTGGGGCGGTCACCTGGCCGACAGACGGGGCAGCACTCTCCAGGTGGGGTGTAGCTCTCCAGGCAGTTGAGCTCTGAGCATGAGGGCCCCTGGCACCGCACGGTCCCTGACTGTGGGGCAGACACTGAGCCCTCCCTCCCTCTCCACTGCCCGTTACTGAGTCACCCTGCTGGCCTAGCAGGCCTAGCAGGCTCCAGACTCAATGCCTGGGCAGCAGCAGCCTTATCTGACCACCAGATCGGGCTTGGCACTGCCAGGCCTGGGGTAGTGTGGTGGCTGGGGCCAGGCTCCGATTCCCTTACCTGGCAGGTGCAGGTGACACAGGGCTCCAGTTGCCATGTTTCCCCAGCTCTGTGACCTCCAGGGCAGCCTGCAAAATCAAGGCCAGGCCTCTAAGTAAGAGACCCAGAGTCCTGGGGCAAAAGTATCACTGAGGGTGCCATAGCGAAGGGGCCCCATTCAGGTGATAGACAGCAGAGATTTTGGTATTTACTACAACTTTACAGCAGGTGGCAGTAAAGTGTCCGACTCTTAACACATTCAGTAGATTTCTATTATTTTACAACAGATTGGAACTGTTGAGGAAGGGTGCCTTTTAAAAAAAGTTTGCCAGAGACATCATATGGGCTAGCAGTGGCCCTGAGACACCATGTGTCCCACAGACGGGGGTGTGTGTGTGTCTTTTCTTTGAGATCCATCAACTCCCAAGACTTCGTTCCTCATCTCTGACCAAGACTCCCAGGCTACATTTCCAGACATCCACCTTTCCCACTACCAGATGAGATTTTTCCTGGGGTAGAGTAGTTAAAATATAGGGCACCCAGTTAAATTTGAATTTCAGATCGCGTATGAAAAAAAGGGGATCTAACTGTGTAGGTCAGGATGGGTAGTCATGACCTAAGCATATAGTTCTTTAGTAAAAGCTTCCTCTTTGCCTTACGCAAGCCCTGTCCATTGTGTCTGTGCATCTAGGTTAACACACCTTTGAAATAAGCGTAACCACCCTCAGGAGGGCACATGATCTTAACTATCCTGGAGCCGATCCCCACCTTGCTTTCTCCTTCCTTCCTGTAATCTGCTTTATGTTCCCGCCCTAAGTTCAAATGCTTAAAGGAAACTGCAAAACTGTCATTCTTTAGAGCTTTTGAGAGCTTGCTTCCTAGCAACTGTCATCAGTTGTGGCTCAAATAAACTTTTTAAAAATTCTCTATAGGGTTGGACATTTCTTACGTTGATAAGTTAGACAACCCACACTTTTTAAGTGTAAAGATGTCCCAAATCACATATGTACAATAAAAAGTATAGGTTGTTTATCTGAAATTCAAATTTAATAGAGCATCCTGTATTTTTATTTGCTAAATCTGGCCACCCTGTCTCCCTGACAAAGAGCTGGTAATGCCTCCCGGCAGAGCATTGCCTCCACTTCCTCCCAGCTCTCTTCATGTCGCTGGCACTACTGTGCTCTTACTTTCCCACCATTCCATGGGATCCAACCAGTTACCAGCTCCTGCTCATTCTTTAAAAACATTCCTCCTTCTGCAGCCCAGTGCCATTCTGGTTCCATGCCTAGACAACTGCTGTGATAGCCCCCTAACTGCTCTCTCTGCATCTAGCCTATATCAGATGAATATTCCCAAAGCACCTCTTCGAACATGTTACACTCGCTCTTCAGCTTTCAATGGCTCCCCATTGCCCACAGAAGAAAGTCCAAATTGCAAGGCTTATAGCAGTCTGTTTCTTCCAGCCTTCCCAGACTGCCTTCCTGCAACACACCTCCCCGCACCTTGTTCTTGCACCCAGAGGGCCTTAAAGTGAAATCCCCCTTTCCCTTGGAGACCCAGCCGCCTGTCTGTAAAGCCCACCCTGACACCTAGTCTGTGTGGGCCTTGCATGCCTTCCTGCCGTCTCTTCTGACAATTAACTGCTTACTGCCTTTCTATACTTCCTCTTAATCTGTTCATTGGATCTTAAATCTTGTATTATATTAGCTATAAATCTATCTTCTCAACTAGATTAGAAGCTCCCTGAGGGCAGGTAAAAGATCATACAGGGCCTCTGTTTTAGTCCCAGGCCAGAGGCAGTATTTGCTGACTGTGCTTCGGTTTTGAAATCCCCTAGCCACTGGCAGAGTGGGCAAGGTGCCCTCTGGGCCTGTGGCATGTGGCAGAACATGGCTCTGGGGGCTCCAGAGCAAGTGCAGGAGGCAGGGCCGGGCTGGCAGGAGTCTCACCTGGCTCACAGTGTGGGCAGCATGCTCCTGGCTCCTGGCAGGGTCCTCTTGGGCATGGCTTCTGGGTACAGGTTACGGCTCCTTCCTGCGGAAAGGCAGACTGCTGGCTGTGCAGGCATTGGAATCCCGGAGGGCAGGGCCTCCAGACCCGAAACCTCGCCCCAACCTGCGACACGCCAGAGGAGCTCAGGGGATGTGAGCTGCCCTTAGTCTGAGGGCAGGAAGGAGATGTCCTATCCCCACCCCATCACCTCCTGACACTCTTGATCTCAGAAATCATTTCTTCCAGGTGCCAGCAAATTCCCAGAGTGGAGAGATCCTAGAAAGGGGACCGGGGCTTTCCTCAATAGAATGAGGAAGAAAAGACCAGAAGGTGGATGTGGAGCCAGGTGAGAGAAAACAGGTGGGTAGTTGACAGGGGCAGTTGGAGGACATCCACAGGTGCGGGGGCAATGCAGGACGGCGGGCAACACCATCCTCTCTGTCCTTCGTGCCACCATTTGCCAGGCCGAAATCATAGGGGCCCCACCATGAGCATGGGGGCTGAGCTCCAGGGAGTAGAACTACTCAGAATCAGTTGAAGGCTATGGGTTGCAAGGCCAAGGGTTGGGGAGGGGAGAGGCAGGCAGACCCCATTACTTAACTTTCGGAACATTAGGCTGCAGCGACAGGTAGTAGAGTGAGACAGACAGGTGAGGGGATAGGATATTCAGGTGGGTCACGGAACTCACCAGGCAGTGGCAGGTGGTGCAGGCATCTGGGGAGAAGGTCTCCTTATTTCTGTAGGCCTGACCGTTGTGGCTGCAGCCTGAGGAGACAGAGCTGTCATTCAGGCACTTGGGCTCATCTCCAGGCCCAGAAGGGCAGGTGGACGGCACTCACTGCGGCAGTGGGGCAGGCCAGGCGCAGGGGCACAGTGCGCGGCCCCATCCTGGCAGACGCAGGCGGTACAGGGGTCAGGTTCCCAGCGAGCGCCCTCGGGCCAGGCCCGCCCCAGGCCCCAGCACTGGGGAGAAGCTGGGCGGCATTCACAGGACTCCAGCTGCCTCACCCTCACCCGCAGGTCCTGGTTCTGGGGAAAAAAGTGAGGTGGGGAGAGGCGCTGGCTCAGCTTCCCCCAGCATCTCCCGCAGATTTACGATTTACGGGATGTGAAAACTGAGACAGAATGAAAAGGAAACCTGACAATTCCAGAGCAGAGATGGGTCCACTTCCAGTCAGCACCCAGCTCAAACAGTCACAGTTCTCAGGGCTCGGGGCCCGAACACCTTCCCGGGGGAGTGCGGAGCCCCCCAGGCCTCTCCTTTGGACAGAAGGGGACCCACACCCCAGCCCCAACAGTTAAAGACTTTTATCCATCCAAAATCTTTCCTGATGGTGCCTTCCACATGGTAGGTATCCCAGAATGCTACGTGAGAGAATGTGGAAGTCTGAATCGACAAAACAGATATCCTGGAGGTTCTCCATTTTTATGAAAGAAACGACGCTAGGAACTTGTTCAGATAAGAACCTCTCTGTGTGATTTAAAATGAAATTGTTTTAGGGTCCCCTGGCCACCCCACCCTCTTCCCTGCCACCCAGGCCTGGCCCCAGTGGTACCTGTTCTCTGAGCTCAGCCACCTCTGCTTCTAGCCTTCCCAGCCGCTCCTCCAGGGGGCGCCACTGCCCCTGGGGGGCCCCAGCAGGGGCTGAGGATTGGGCTGGGGCTTGCTGCTGGTAGTCATAGGTGTCAAGCCCCAGGGGCTCCCTGGGGTTGACCCCGCCTGAAAGCACAAGAATCACCGGTGGGCCTATGGGGGAGGGGTTAGCAAGGTTTCCTGGGTTCTGTCGCCCTGTGCCCCACCCCCACCCACCTATCCACCCACCGTCCAGGGAAGGAGGTAGGATCTATGAGGGTGTTGGACTGAACATGTGGAAGGAGAAGGGAGCCTTAAGTGGACAAAAGTGACCCAACCGGCTTTCCCACATAGCAAAAGCCTCTCCTTTGGAAAGAAGGGGACCCAATCCCCCTGGTACTGGCCCCAAGAACCCTGACCCGCTGGGGACGCAGGGAATATCAAGACCAGGGTTTCCCTGTAGCTTGCCTGACTCAACAGGGGTTCCCAGCCATGGGGAGCATGTCGGGGTCATTTATCCTCACTTAGGCCAGGGCCTTGGCCAGAGGCAGCTTTGGGGACTGACATGTCACACTGGGAGGGTCCAGAAGCCAGCACTGGCTGAAGTGCAGGGAGAGACAGATCCGTGAAAGGTGGGGTTGCTTTAAAGTGCCTGGGATCACGTGTGAGTGAACCTTGCCACGAACTGCCTGTCTCCACCTATCGGAAAGGGCACCACTTTGGGAAAATGCCTGGTGGGTGGGGGAGTGTGGGGGGGAGGGGATGCAGTAATTCTCTCTGTCCCCACCCTCAAGTCTGGCCACTGTTTCCAGGCCGGTGGCCGAGGGGCCTAGGGATCCCACACTGGGCAAGATGGGCTTCAGAAAGTGAGACTTGGCTGCATTTTCTGAAAGGTTAAGGGAAGGTGCTGGAAGGGCTCCCATTGGCTTTCAAGGTGCCGGGCTGAATGAAGACAGCCCACCCCTGGTTCCAGGTGACACTATGTTGGGGGAAGTTCAGGTCTAAGGTTGCAGACAGCTACTTTCACCTTGCTTTGATCCCTCTCCTGCACTCAGGGAGTAAAGTGAGGGGATGAGGGGGGCAGGACAAGCTAACTCCACAGACGTCCATCCCACAGACCTCCACGTGGGGTGGGCGGGGCATTGGAGAGTGGAGGAGGAGGCGAGAGGGAAAAGGGAGAGGGGAGGGTCTTTCCCACAGAGGCAGCTCACTGGCCCACGGGTGAGGCTGGCTTGGGGTGGCTAAAGGCTTTCTTGAAGGCATTCGTTTTATGAGGCACTCCCCCCACCACCCCACTGCCACCACCAAGTAGAAGGGCGTTGGAGATTCTAGTCCAAAACCTAAGTTGTCCTTTTTCTTCCAAACCTGCTTTGGCCTGAGTTCCTTGGCTTGGTGAATGCTATCTCAACCTACTCCGAAATCTGAAGTTCAGCTTCCCACTTTTGCACTCTTCCCAAATCCCGCCCGTCTCGTCGCAGGAAGCCATCCCGCAGGCCATCCCCCTGTTCGCTCCTCTCCCTCTGCCTCCACTCAGGAGACTGAAGGCAAGAGCCGTCCTCCCTGCCTCCGCCTGCTCCCCTCCCCTCCACACAGCCTTTCTAAATCACACGTATGAAAGTTCCCACCGGCAGGTCTAAATGTGACGTTTCACAAATGCCACTCACCTTTTCAGCCTGCCCTGCTACCCCCCACATTCGGGGTTCTAACGGACGCGGGCACCCAGACCTCTTGTGCGTGTTGCCGTCCCCTCCCCTGCACAGGGTTACCTGGAATGCCACCGTACCCAGCTTACTTCCTAGCCCCATGAAGGGCAGCCAAGGATCGGTCTTAAACCCTCCACTCCAGCTTGACTCTCACCCCCCTAATCCTGTGCCAGACCTGCTTAAATAAGAACAATTAGGGGGGCAGGGAGCAGCTGGCAGTCCTCTGAGACCCTCAGGCAGGATGAGGCTGGTCCCGTGCCTGGAGAGACCTGAAGAAAGAGCTTCTGCGGGCTGCACAAAGCCCCATTGCTCCCCACGGAACTGTCCTCAGTTCCCCTCCCTGAGCAGTCTATTCCTGCCTGTCCCGCTGGGTGAGAGCCAGACCGAGACTCTAAGTCAGCTCCCAGAGCAGGCCCCCTTTCTCAAGACAAATAATTAACTTCAGACTCCGGGATTCCAGGACAGCCTCTGCCCCACTGCTGCCTGCAGGAATTCCTCCCAAGGCCATAACAGGAAGCCCCTCTCTCTCCTGGACCCCTCGACTCCCTCTGCGCTCCCCCATCATGCTGGCTCCTCCACGGACTGGAGGCAAGGCGCCCCCTCAGCGGGGCCGAGAGAGACAGCTTGTGCCCTCAGACTGATCTGAGCAAGGGCCGGGTCCAGCCCAGCCACCCCTAAGCCCTGTGCGCCCCAACTTACCTCTGCTCGCACCCCGGGCTGGAGCCAGACTCATGAGCTGCAGGACCAGGGGCAGCAGAGCGTTCCTGGGCCCCGCCATGCTCTCAGGCCTGGCTGCTGTCTGTGGTCTCGGCTCAGCGGGCTCTGGGGGAGGCGGGGTGGGGACACACCAGGCCGCCTCCCATCCAGCCTTTGTTCAGGGAGGGCTTCTGGAATCTGTCATCACTCCTGGCTGAGCCTGCCTCCCTGCCGGGCACCTCGACCCCAGGGTCCCAGCCCCCTCCAGGCCCAGCCCTGGCTCAGAGATGCAGTGGCCCAGAGAGCAGCCCCCATCCCACAGGAAGCTGGGAGAGGTGGGGGGTGAAATCAGCATAGGCTGCCAGAGGAGACCCTGAAAATACATACAAATTCGTCTCTCTGGAGCTCTGGGACAGCTGGTGTTCCTGGCCCCTTGGGTTACTCCAACTCCCTGGGGTTCCCAGTCAGCTTTTTCCCTTTCTTGCCTGTCTGTAGGAAAAGCAGACTGACCTGGGTTCAAATCTCTGCTCAGTTGATTCCATATGCCCTTAGTCAGACCCCTAACTTCTCTGCGTCTTGATTTCTCTGTTTGTAAACTGGGTATCCACTTTATAGACTTGCAATTAGGATTCGGTGAGATTATGCAGATAAAAAATTTAGAGCAGTGGTTGGCATATACTAAGTGCTCAATAAACAACAAATAACAATAGATGCTACTCCCTGTCTCTGAATTCAGAGGCTCCCAGTCTGCTCTACCTATATGTTCTTTTCTGGACTCTACTCACCATCCCTGTCCACCCCAGAAGTCCTGGGACTGGCCCCAAATGCTAAGGCTTCTTTTTGTTGGCTGGTCCCAGCCCATTTTTCAGCCCCTGAGCTCAGGCCTCGCCTGTGGGGGTGAGCCTGGGGGGAGGGGCAGGGAGCAGGGCAGGGGCCAGGGCCGGGGGCAGGGCTGGGCCCTGTGCTCAGCAGGCAGAGAGGGCCAAAGAAAGGAAGTGAAGAAACTGGCCACAGGGCCCACAAGTCTGGGACACTCCTAGATGCAGCTGGGAGGCAGGGGAGGTGGGGATGGGCCCCAAGCTCATAAGCAAAGGGACTGCAGGGTGGAGCCATGAATCCCACAGAAGCCTCTCCCTCCTGCCTGAAGGCCAGCTAGTCAGGGGCCACCCCTCCCCCTAACCCAGGCAGGGACAAAGGTCCCTCCAGCCCACTCTCCCTGCACCCTGAGAGAGGGCAGCCTCTTTCCCCAGGAGTGTGGGCCCCTAATAAGGCCTAAGCAGTCGGCAGCAGCGGGCAGGGAGGCTGTGAGCCAGCGCTGAGACCTGACCTCAGCTGGCCCTGAGCAAGGCTCACAGGAGCAGAGGGAAGTTAGGGACAGCCAGCGGAAAAAGAACAGGAAGTGGCAGCTCCATTCCCACTGGCCTTAAGGAAAATGGTACCTGTTGTAGGGCAGGTCCCCTGGGAGGCTGGGTGAGGGAGAGGCTAATCAGATTCTGGAGCTGATGTTTTCTGCTGGTGACCTCAAGCAAGTCTTTTAGTTTTCAGCAGCTAACTTTTCCTAGCTGTGACATGTAGCTCTAATGGCACCCACCTCAAAGAGTGTTTGTGAAGGTTAAATAAATTAATGGTCGAAAAGAGTGCTCAGCACGGTGCCTGACACATCGACAGCAACTCATTGCTTCTCTTGTGCGCTCTCTGCATGGTCACCCCAACCATGCAGGTGGGGGCCTTTCTTCCCATATGACAGATGAAGAATGTGGAAGAAGCAGGAAACAGCTCACAGTCATGCTAGCACTAAACCGCAGAGCCCAGACTCAATGCCAGGTGCACGGCTTCCCAGGGCCTGGCCAGGCCTGTACACTGACCCCCGGCCATGACTCTCACTGGCTGACCCAACAGCAAGCCAGGGCGATGCAGTCTGTAGGAGCAGAGATGGAGGGGAATGAATGGGAGCGTGACCCTAGCCAGCCTCTGAAGCGGGGTCTGGTGCTTCCGGCAGTTTTTAGGGTCATCTTCCCTGGAGTCGAAGATGGAGGGCTTGTCAGGACCTGCATCCTTGTACCGCTCTGTAAACTTCATTATCACCAAGAGCCCAAGCCCCCAGTCATCCCAGTCACCCTGACTCCGTGTGCCCCCTACTCTACCCAGCTACCCCTCCCCACGCCCTCCCACAGTGCTGACTCCAGGCCCCCACTGCCTTTTCCGGGGCCCCTGTCAGAGCACCTGAGTGGCACCGCAGAAGGACCCACCACTTGGCTGACTGGTTTCACATTACATTCATGGCCGCAAACCTCGGTGGCCACACAACACTGCCGGAAACCCTACTACGGTCCCCTGGTGAATCTGATCTGCCACTCCCTGAGAGGAGCACCTCATACCCTCTTCTTTCTTCCTAAACATCTCGGTGGTTCTGCCCTTTCCTCCATATGACCTTGCCAAGTTATTGAGCCTTTCCAAGCCCATGTTCCTCTCCTGTGGAGCAGAGACAATAATAGTACCTCTTCATGGTTGTTCAAAGACTTGTCTTAGCCTGGATGCTCTGAAAGCAGAGCCTGAGATGAAGGCGTACACGTAAGTTTGTTTTGGAATATGATTCCAGGAAGCAGGAATGAGGGGCGGGGAAAGCAAAGCAGGGAAGGATAGAGCACCAGTACAAGGTGGTCTTGGTGGAGCTGGTCATTGCTCTGGGCATCGGGGCGGTGTGTGTGTGGGGGGGTGCGGTGTCCGATCCCACAGGACCATCTGAGCTGTTAGAAAGTAAAAGCATTTATCTGCTGGGGTCAGTGCCCCTTTTGCTAAGGGTGGCCCCTTGGAGCATTACCTGCTCCCAGTTATGCACGAGCAAGTGCAGAGTGTCCGACACTGTGCACCACAGAAATCCCAAAGCTGGAAAGGAGAACTTTGTAGACAGGGCCTGAGGCGAGGCACTGCCAAGCTGCACCTGTGCAGAGCTGCTTGCAGCTTGCGTACAACTAGAATAAGGTGAGGCTGAGAGGATTTGCATACGAGGGGTCCAGTGAATGCGGCAATGCACATAACAACCTTTTTACAGCACCTGGCACCTTTTAAGCATCCAGAATATGTTATTATTTCTGTTAACATAATCACCGTCTCCTGCTCAGGCCCAACCTGAAAAGCCAATATTAACACTTTTTACCTGCAACAGAAGGTAGAGAAGCTTCTAGAAAACTCACTCTATGAAATAAAATAAAAGCCCAGAGCCCCGAGGAAAGGGTGTGATTTGGGGAGACATTTGAGTTCCGCTGTGAGTGATCACAGTGAGCTTCTGTGCCAGCCGTGGAGCCAGACACGGCGATGAATGAAATATGGTCCTGGCCAGATGCCCGTGCCCGCCAAGGGAAGCGGGCAGGGTCCTGGGAGAGGGAAGGGCATGAGCACAGGACCGTAGGTGCACCCCAAGGCCAGGCTCAGAATAAAGGGCTCACATTTCTCTGCTGAGCTAGTGGAGTCAGATGCAGACATCCTCACCAAAACCCAGACCTTCCTTGAGAAGAGGAACATTCTGCCTACGCAGGGAAGGAGTGACTTGGGCCCGGGCTCGAGTCCTTACCTAACAGAATGGCCCCACGGACGAGTGCTGTGCGGATCTAGTGTGTGTGTGGGCCCAGTGGTGTGTGGTGCTACATAGGGCAGCAGAGGGCTCCAGGCTCCAGTGAGTTCTGAGTTCAGCTGCTCCACCGCTAGCTGCCTATGCTGGTGGTCCTCCGTTTCTCCCAGCTCCCATTCATTCTGCTCCATCTCTGCTCCTACAGATTGCATCGCTCTGGCTTGCTGTTAGGTTGGCCAGTGAGAGTCATGGACAGGTATAGAGGGCAGGAGAGGAGAGTGGTTGGGGTGTTTCTCCCCTCCTGCCTGCCATGGGCTCTGTGGTTGTGATGTAGGGACGAGGCAAGAGAACTAAAGTGTTAAATCAAGCTGCATTTGGAGACTGCAATATGCCGATCAGCCAGACCAGGACACCGGCAGAACAAAGGAAGATTTCTGCTGAGATTGCTAACAACCCATTCCCCACCTCTGTGAAGGGGAAACAGGAAAAACAGAGTCTTTAAGTGGCTGCCTTACTCAAAATTGTTCAGTCCCTATGGCTAAAACCATGGGGAGCGCATGGATCAGAGGCTGGGATCTGCCAGCAAGCCTTTCACAAAGCTACGTATTCTTACATTCTCATGCTACATGCTCTTCCCCGTCCCCTTCCTCACTGTATGTCTATATCAAAGGAAATGGATAAACTAAGTCCTTAGACTGTAACTCACAGGAACCAAAGAATGATATGTAAAGTAAATTCGGGGAACACTGGGGTCTCTCTCAGTACTTTTACTCTCTCCTCACTGTCCTTGTCTTTCTATTGTCTCTGTCCCTCTGAGTCTCTCTGTCCCTCACCCTCTGCCTCTGAGAGGAGACCACGCTCTGTCTGTGGAGTGTCACCCCCTCTCCCATAAACTTTCCTTTCGACTCTGACTTTGGCGTGTGTGTCGAATTCTTTCCACACTCTCTGCCAAAGGACCCTCTTCCCTCAGAGCAGGCCTTGGTCTGCCTGACTCAAGGAGATTTGCCCTGTCCTGCATCCCTGACACTGTTCCTTCCCCTTGTCCCTCAGCCCGGGGGGTGGCACTGCCTTCCTGCTTGGGCTGAATCTGCTTGGATTTTCAGTGTGTGTGTGCATTTTTTGTTTTTGTTTTTGCACAGAGACCAATGCAATCGCATAGCAAATCTGTTTGCCACAGCGGGGTGGGGAGGGGAATGGGGCTTGAGCAGTGGGCAGAAGATTTCCAGCGCCCACCCAGGACCTCCCCCCTCAAGGTTCTCCAGCCTCGAGGGGAACTTACCAATCACCCTTCTGCCTACTCCTGTCTGGGCTTCTCCAAACTATTTTCTGACTTGCTTTCCTTTCTTCTGTTTTCTTTTTTAAATTAATTAATTAATTTTTAATGGTGACATTGGTTGATGAAATTCAATAAGTTTCAGCTGTACACTTTAACAGTAAGGCCTATATATGTTTACACTGTGTGTTCACCTCTCATAGTTAGGTTTTTTTTCTGTCACCACATATTTGACCTCTTTACCCCATCTACCTTCCCCCTCCTCCCCCACCCCCTCCTCTCTGGTAACCATTAGTCTATAGTCCACATCCATGAGTCTCTGTTTGTTTGTCCTGCTCATCTGTTGCTTTTATGTTTATATTCCACATATACGTGACATCATGTGATTTTCAACGTTTTCTGTCTGGCTTACTTCGCTTACCATGACTATCTCAAGGTCCATCCATGGTGTCACAAACGGCAGTATTTCATCTCTTCTTGTGGCTGAGTAATATTCCACTGTATAGAGGTACCACAGCTTTTTATCCAATCATCTATCGTAGGACACTTCAGTTGCTTCCATGTCCTGGCCACTGTGAATAATGCTGCTATGAACATGGGTGTGCAATTTTTTTTTCTTGAAGACTGACCCCTGGGGATCCCATTCGGGCTTGGAGAAGCTAAAAAGGGAGGAAAAGAGGGGAGGAGATATGTGTGGCTTCCTGCCTGCAATTCTGACTTCTTTCTGCCCATTTCTCTTCTCCCTGTCCCTCCTGGCTCTACTCTCAAGCTTCCACAAAACCTCCTCTGGCGGTTCTAGGCAGCGTTACCACTTTGGACCATCAGTCCAATAGAAATGCGGTGATGGAAATGGTCTATATCTGTAGCGTCTAAAACAGTGGTCCCATGAGGTCACTGAGCACCCGTACTATGGCAAGTGCCATTGAGAATCTGAATTTTTAGTTTTAATAGAAATAGACATATGTAGCCAGTGGCTACTGTACTGAACAGCACATCTGTAGACCAGAATGCACTTTTGTGCAAATTAGTGAAACGTGCAGCTTCTCAAGACAACTTCTTTCCTTCCGCTGGCTGGGAAAGTTTTGTAATAGATCCACAATGTCTGAGATGTGAATGAGGCCCCAGAGTTGTGCAATGCACAGCCCTGGCTCCAGGCCCCAGCCCCCGAATGGCAGTGATAATGACTACTGTGCTGGGAGTACTCAGTGGGAGCCAGGACTGGCCAGGTTGGTCGCACGGATTATCGGGTTCATGCTGACAATGCTCTAGGAAGTAGACACTCTGATGGCCCCCATTTTATGGGGAAGGAAACTGGGGCTTGGAGAGTTTAAGCAGCTCCACCAAGGTCACTCAGCTGGAGAGTAGGGAAACTGGCACTCCACTCCAGCTCTGACCCGAAACCGCTACAGAGGGCTATGCCTGCTCCTTTCCCACCGCCCAAGACTCTTCTGCATACTGAGAACAGCTTCTCCGAGGCTTCCTCCTGCAGCAGCCCTGGGTCTTCACTCTGTTACACAATTCAGGCTTACTCTCCCATGCTCATGAGGCTGGGAGTGCCCCTGGGGTAGGTCGACCTTGCCAGCTCTGCCCCTCCTTGCTTTAATCTCAGGGTATTGCTACTGGGGTTGTTTGGCAGGTACCAGTAGGTAGACACACTCAGAGATCTCCCCTCCCATTGCCTCAATCCCACTATAAAATCCAAGGATTGGGTGGGGGCTGCTGAGCCTCAGAGGTTCCTTTGGCCCCGGTCCTTGTGATCCTGGTTTAGGCCCCGGGATTCAGATCCCAGACAAAGGCAAGGCCTATCAAACTGGCCCAACTCTGTTCGTGGTTCTGAGGGGCAGGATGGAGGCTGGAGAGAGCTCTGCACGTGCCCATGGCTCTGCTTTGGGTTAGCTCAGCACCCCTCAGGCATTCCCCTGGCTCCCTTGGCGGTTAGGCTTGGAGCTGCCTTCCCACACACGCAGGCAAGAGGAAACACTATCTCACAGGAGTTTGGGCCAAAGGACCTCTGGGCAAGGGCCTGCTCTTGCCCAGCACCATGGCCCCAGCCCACAGTTTAGAGACAAACAAGACCTGAGACAGGAGCTGAGGGAGGGGGCATGGCGGCTGCTCCTTCCAGGTAATATGAAGAGAGGGGTCAGGTGGCCAGGGGGCAGAGGCCAGTGGATCAAAGCCACAGCTGGGCTTCTTGAGGTATCAGATGTACTTGGCTCCTAATAGTGACCTCAGTGACCTCCCATTTTTTAAAACAACTTTATTGAGATATAATTCATATACTATTAATCCACCCATTTATAATATATAGTTCAATTGTTTTATACATTTATGGAGTGGTGCAACCATCACCACAATCAATTTTAATACATTTCATTCATCCCAAAAAGAAACCCTGTACCCTTAGCATTCACCCCTGTTTCCCACCACCACCCATTCCCCGGCCTTAGGCACGCACTTGTCCACACAATTTCTCCACGGATTTACCTATTCTGGACATTTTCCATAAATAAATCATACAATATGTGGTCCTTTGTGTCTAACTTCTTTTACTTAGCACAGTGTTTTAAGGTTTATTCATGTTGAACCGTGTATCAGTACTTAAATCCTTTTAATTGCCAAATAATATTCCATCGTATGTATATACCATATTTAATTTATCCATTCTTCAATGGATAGACATTTGGGTTGTTTCCACTTTTTGACTATTATAAATAATGCTGTTATGAACATTCACGCACAAGTTTTTCTGTGAACATATGCTTTAATATCTCCTGGGTATATAACCAGGAGTGGAATTGCTGCATCGTATGGTAACTCTATCTTTGATCTTTTGAGGACCTGCCAAGTTGTTTTCCAAAGCTGCAACGCCATTTTACATTCCCACCAGCAATATCTGCAGGTTCCAATTTCTCCACTTCCTTAACAACACTTATTATTATCTGACTATATTATTATAGTCACCCAAGTGAATGTGAAGTGGCATCTCATTGTGGTTTTGATTTGTATTTCCCTAATGACTCATGATGTAGAACATCTTTCCATGTGCTTATTACTCATTTACATATCTCGTCTTGAGAAATGCCTGTTCAAATAGTTGGCCCATTTTTAATGGGTTATTTGTTTTGAGTTATTTGTCTTCTTATTATTCATTCATAAGAGTTCTTTATATATTCTAGATACCAATTCCTTACTGGGTATATGGCTGGCTAGTCAATATTTTCTCCTGTTCCCTGGGTCATCGTTTCATTTTCTTTCATGGTGTCTTTCATAGCACAAAAATTTTAAATTTGATGAAGTCCAATTTCTCTCTTTTTCTTTCATTGCTTATATTTTTGGTGTCACATGTAAGAAACCACTGCCTAAACTAAGTTTAAAAAGTTTTATTTCTATATTTTCTTATAAGAGTTTTATAGTATTAGCTCTTAGATATAGGTTTTTGATCCATTTTGAGTTAATTTTTGTATGTGGTGTAAGCTATGGTTCTGTTGTTAGGTTCATATATGCTTATAATTGTCACCTTCCTGGTGAATTACTCTATTATCATTATAAAACATCCCTCTTTATCTTTAGTAACCTTTTTGTTTTAAAATCTATTTTGTCTGATATTAGTATAGCTCGTCCAGTTTTATTATGGTCACTGTATGCATGATATATCTTTTTCTGTCCTTTCACTTTAAATTTGTTTTATTTATTTATTTATCTATTTATTTATTTATTTTTAACCCCTTTCCCCCCTACAACTTCTACCCCTGACCTATGGATGTTGCCGTCTCCCCTTAAGAACTGGATCTCTGAAGGCAAAACGACTCCTCCCATGTGCTTGCTGCACACACCGGGGGCCTGGCACCCCCGGTGCACTCAGGGGGCCTGGCGCACCTGGGATATGGTGTGTGGCTCCATCTGGGGTGCGAACCCAGGACCTTCTGTATATATAGCAGACATGCTAACCACTACTCCGTGAAACCACCCCTTTTAATTTGTTTTAAATCTAAAATGTGTACCCTATGGACTGTATATTGCTGGATCTTGTTTTTTAATCTGGTCTGATATCTTTGTCATTTGATTGGACTGTTTAACCCATT
Organism: Macroglossus sobrinus; assembly: GCA_004027375.1. Taxonomy (NCBI): domain Eukaryota; kingdom Metazoa; phylum Chordata; class Mammalia; order Chiroptera; family Pteropodidae; genus Macroglossus; species Macroglossus sobrinus. The sequence continues at coordinate 257,204 of PVKZ01001460.1, read as the reverse complement.
CACATTACTGACAGAGTGTTATTTACATTTACCATTTTACTTGTTTTCTATAAATATTTGATGTTTTTTGTTCCCCTGTTTCTCCTAGATTGCTTTCTTTAGCATTAAGTGAATATTTTCTAGTGTAACACTTAAATTATTTTTTTACTATATTTTTGAGTTAGCTTTTTAGCGGCTGCTCTACAGTTTACCTGTGGACAGCTTACTGTACTGCTTTCCGGTCCCACCAGGTAAGCTATCACCAGGAAAGAGTCTGAGTAGAGGAAAGTTGCCTGAGGAAGGACGGCCTTGGACTAGGAGGCCACAGGGAAACAGATTGAGGCACTGGGCTGGCCACACGGTGGCCCCAGTGAGCCATACAGAGGCTGTAGTTTTGCTGGAGCTTTGTGGGGTTGCACAGCCCTCGAGGTCACCTTGGATTTTATGAGTCAGGACAGATGTCTGGGTCCAGGAGAACACATATTCTAAGGTCTGGGCACAGCTTATGGGCATCTCTGTGGTCAGGCTGCCTGGCAACTGCTCCTGCTGCTCCATACCTCCAGTGCAGACCCCAGAGCTGGCCCACTTCTTCTTTGCCCCCAGGGACCAAAGGGCTGTGAGGCAAGGCCCAGCGAGAATGGTGGCTACCCTCCCCTTCCTAGAGGGACCAGCTGGAAGGCAGACAAAGGGATGAAGTGTGGAGTCGGGGGATCTGAAGATGAGGGATACTGAAGAGTGGAGAAATACTGAAGACTTCTGCCTTCCTGGTTCAGCCAGCGGCGCTGATGAGTAAGCGGAGGATTCCTATTGGAATCCCACTGTGAGTGCACCTGGACATCATCAGGAATAAACCAGAGAGCAGGGAGCAGGTAGAGCACTGGACGAGGTGAAGACCCAGGGTTCCCTACACACCAGGGGTCGGTTCCCTCACTGGAGATGGGCCTTTTGACACTCGCCAGAATTTCACAGGGTCCTAGACTGGGTGTTTTAGAGGTCAGAGTTCAGGCCTTAGGTGGTGGAGGCAAAGCTGCAGCATAATGAGGGGCGCTCTACCCTTTAACCCTCATCCCGGGCTGCTGCCCCTCACTCCGGCTGATGCCCAGTAGCCAGAGTTGCTGCCTGCCAAGCTCCAGTCCGAAGGAGAGGTGGAGGGTATGATGTCTGAGAATTCTCAGAAGAGACCCTCAGCCCAACCCCAGGGCTGGCTCTTGCATCTCAGAGACTCCGAGCTCCTCATAGTAAGGTCTTTCCTGTGAGATTCAGGCCCCCCCCCACCTCTCTGCCTCTGCACCCTTGACTCTACAACAGTCTTTGCCAAATCCCTAGCCCCACAGAGGGGTGCTCAGGGTGCAGGAGGGGTAGCCAGACCATGGTGAGGCGAGCGGGACAGAATGCACATGCACAGGGCTCTCCGGCCCTGCCAGGGGCTGAGGGAAGGCCTCCCCTTCCGCATCAGACTGCCACCAGCCCCACTTCCCAGGGCACTCTGAAAACAAGCTCAGTCCCAAGGCCAGGCTCTGCTCCTCCCACCAGGAGGCCCGCATCAGGGAACATGGCAGCTGCTCTGCAGATGTGCTCAGCACACTGATCAGAGTAACAAGTCCCTCAGTCTCCACCCTGCTGTCCCTCAGTCTCCCCTGAAGCACCAACACCTGATTGAATGCTGTGAACCCAGCCTGTGTCCCCTCGTGGCCCAGAGGGAGAAGGTAGGGCCAGGGGGAGCAGCCCCTGAGTAAGTTTCCAGGAAGGGGGTGAAGAGGAGCAAGGCTTCTTATCCTGCAGGACCATGCAGGTTCCCCAGGGCCTGGTGGCTCGCCCTGCCCCCATCTTGCCCACCCCACACCTCTGCTTCTCTCACTCAGGGTCCTATATAGGTCCCTGAAGTGGGTACTTAAGAAATAGTCCTTAAAGGCCTGGAAAAGTGGGAATCCTGGGGAAAATGAGCCACCTTGTTCTTAGTGTTGATAGGAACTGACCTCGTCTCATTCATTCCGTCACTCATCTATTTCCAGATCCATCATTCATTCATTCATTCATAAACTCCCAGCCTGGAAGAGGATGGCTGTCCCTGAGGAGAAGACCAAGGTAGCCACAGACCCAGGGTTTGCCCCTCATTCCACCATGAGAGTCCTCCCTTCCTTGCTGCTCTGGTTTCTCTCCACTTGCCACCTCCTCCCCTAGGCACCCTCTGACACCAAAGTGATCACATGTCATTCATGGTTTAGTCTAGTTCAAATTCCAGTGCCTCATTTTACTAGTTGTGCCTTGGGGCGAGCTGCTTCACTTTTCTGAACTTCAGAGTCTTCACCTATAAAAATGAAGGTAATACATACTCCTGCCTTGTGCAATTGTCATGAAAGTCTAATGTGACCGCAGTCTTTGGTGCAGAGCAGATTACACGTTAAATAGTGTTATGGGTTGAATTGCATTCCCCTCCACTCCAAATTCAAAGGTTGACGTCCTAAACCATGGTATCTCACAATGCAACCTTTTTGGAAATAGAGCCATTGCAGATGTAATGAGTTAAGATGAAGTCACTGGGGTGGGCCCTAATCCAATATGACTGATGTTCTTCTTATAAAAGAGGACATTTGGATGTAGAGCTATGACGTAGGGAAAGCCCATGTGAAGGTGAAGGCAGAAATCAGGGTGATACTTCTATAAGCCAAGGAACACCAAAGATAAAACAAAGAATACAAAGAAGTAAGCTGACCAACTCGTTCAAGTTCAAGAGGTTAGCAAGTTACTCAGGTGGCTTCTTTGTAAGTGGAGATACTAATAATGCCTACTGGTTATGGCAATTAAATGCAATAACGTGTGGAAAGTGCTTAGCGGTGTCTAGCGTGTACTAAGGTCTCATTAGTATTATCTGGTTGTATTGGCACCTCCGGTCAGCCCAGCATGTGCCCTGTCCCTTCCAGAATGACACATTTATTTCCAGTAGGGCCTTAACTAGCATGGCTTCTCAGCCTTAGGCTGCAACCTGGCAGCGATCACTTCTGGCTTCTCTCCTTGGGGTGGCTGTTCCTCTGCAAGGGGCCCACTGCCCTACCCTCTCTTTCCTGACCCCCGTGTCCCAAACTGCAGCGACAACACAGGATTAAGCACATTTGCTCTCTAGACAGCTGAGCTCCAGGTGGGCTCTCCATCCCCTTGCCCAGTCCTTTCGGGCACTCCTGTGACCTGTTACTGCAAAGCAAAGCCTTCTTGGAGAGTCAGGGGCTTGCAAGGAAGCCCCTCTAAGCTTTCTCCTGCCTGAGCATGAACCTCTTTCCTCTTCCTATCTTGCCCCAACCTCCACCTCCACGATGGCCCTTGGACAAGCTATGAGGCCATGTCAGCCTCTGAGGCTGTGGAGGTGCTGCTCCAGGAGAGAGGGAGGAGAATTGGGGGAGGGAAGCAGGGGGGACATGGTGCTCAGACTGGCACAGACCAGCAGAGATCCCCGGATCGCACATGCCCACCAGCACCGGGTTGGCCCAGTCTGCCCAGCATGGGAGGCTGGGTGGGCATCGGGGTTCTAGACGGCTCCTGGCTAGGAGAGCTTTGAAACACTGAGGTTCCAGGACACTGGCATGGTAAGAATTTTCCTAAGACTCCCCTCCATCAAGTCCCGACAGCTCCTCTTCCCTGGGAGGGCCCAAGGGAGCAGAGTGGGCCTTGCCCTCTGGGCCTCCCAGAGTCTTTTGGTCCCCATGGGTCTCTGCTTTCTTGACTGTTCACCCCAGCATCAGAGGCTATAGGAGCAGCAGCGCAGCCTGGGGGACGCCCCACCCAGTGTCCCCAGGCCTGACTCACACAAGGTTATTTAGCATTGGCCCCTGGGTACCTGGCTGGCAGGAACCAAACACCTGTCTCGGCAGTTCTGTTTGGCTGTCAGCCTTCAAGAGCTCCCTCCCCTCCCTCTACCACACCCACAGAAATCTCAACCCAACACCCCTACCCAGCCCTCCCCTTAGGAGGCCAGAGCAGGGCAGTTGGGCCATCCTCCTCCCACAGAAAGGTGCTGAGGAGCCTTGTGGGGCAGCTGTCATGCCCCTTTGCCCCCTCCCATAACCTCAGCTACTCTAGGCCAGCTTTCTGCAGAGACCCAGAGCCACTTCTGAAGTCCCCTCCCATCCAGAGTGTCTCTGTCATCTCCTCACCACCCTGAGATCCTGATGTGAGCTGTGCCCTTGGTCTGACCCTGACATCCTAGACAGAATTAAGGCCCTTCTTTTACCCACCTCAGAGGGGTGAAAGAACTGTCTGAGGAGGATCCTAAGCCCTTGTCCTAAGCTCCAGGGGCTTAAGATGAATCTGCTTGATAAGCACTTCAGAGCCTGTGGCCCCTTGTACCCCTCATTAGTGCGGGGTGGACTTCATTCACCTGGATGGGACCCCTCTCTCCCCTGGGACCCCTCTCTCCTCTGGAGGTGACACCTATGGACTCTGAAATCCAGCCAAGTCTGTTTGGGACAAGAGAAGACACTGAGGTCCACATCAGGATCTTGAGTTGACAGGGTAGCCTCTGTCCCCACAAAGCAGGACCCAGCCTTTCTGATTGTGGGGGCCCCTGTAAGGCTGGGGTTTCCAGGGCAGAATTCCTCCTCTTTCTTTTACTCCTCGTCCAGGTGTCTTGTGGGCTGTAGCAAGTCCTTCAGACAGGCAGGAAGGATCAGGGCCTTCACCCCTTCCGTGACAGAGCCCAGCAGAGGGAAGTGGTTTGCGTGAAACGCTGAGCTAAGCAGATTTTAGGAGTATTTGAATCAGCCCAAGAGCAGCCCATAGGGACAGGGTGGGAGTGAAGATGTCTAGATAGAGGATGTGCGTGGGGGTGGAAATCAGCAGGACCAGTGATGACTGCACTCAGAGGTAGGCCAGGGGCGAGGTGGCCAGGGGTAGGGTGAGGACACTGCGACACTGAGCTGAGCTAGGTGCGGAATCCCAGGGCTACGTGAGAAGTCTCCACCACAGAAGTTTTCACCACAGTTATTTAAAGGGGACGGTGAGAAACCCAGGCAGCTGTGAAACTCCAGGATCTGAGAGTTTAAATGAGAAAGAGACACAGAGACCAGAGTTTTTGAACAGTTCCTGAGGGTGTCAGGGCCTGCTGGAGCTGTGGGTCCAAAGTCCAGAGCAGAATCTATGGAAAAGTTTGGGAGCCGGGTCGCAGGGGATCAGAGAGAGGAAAGGTGCTGACCAGGAAGGGAAAACGAAAGTAGTATTTATTCTTAACAGGGCCAAAGGAGCAGAGGACCAGGGCCTGAGAAGGATGAGGGCATCTGCCCAACTTTCTGGGCCTCAGACCACGGGAAGAGATAAAAAGAGATGCACGTTGGGAGAGGGGGACATGAAGTCTAGAGATTGTGTGACAGTGCTGGCTGGCCAGATGGGGGACTTCCAAATTGTGCCCAAGAAAGCTCTGAGGAGGCGGCAGTTACTAAGCACGGGGGAGGAAGTCCCAGCTGTGGTGTCTTGGTCATCGATAATAATGAAGCTAATACTTATGTATCAGAACTGGTATGCTCTTTACAGGAGCCAGAGTGGCTGAGATAAACCTACTTCAGAGCACGTCATGCTCTGCTCAGCCTGTACAACAACCCAGGAGGCATCCCCTGCTTTTGTTACTAACGCATCTGCCGTCTACTTCACTCCATAGAACAGAAGCTCCAAGAGGGCAGGAGGGGTTAGACAAAATAGACTTTTTGTTTGCCACTTTATCCGGGCATGTAGAGATGTTCATGGAGCATTTGCTGAATTTAGGCCAGTCTGTGAAAGTGTTCTTATTCTCACTTGATAGGCTGGAAGTGGGGGTTCCCAGAGGGTCTGTGATTTGTTCAAGGTCACGCAATGCCTGATTCCTGGAACCAGAGTGTGACTCAGCACCGTCGAACTCCAGAGCCCAGCGTCTAGCCAACAAGTTCCCAGAAAATAGGAGGTGTCTGGGGAACAGGCTAGCGTGGGGAACCCCAAGAACCAGGGTCTGAGGGGGTGTGTCTCCTGGAGGGGAAGTGTAGGTCAAGGCAGCTGTCATCTACACAGGCCTGCACTGAAGGGGGCAGCTACAGAGTTGAAGGTGGGGAGGTCTTGTCCAGCTTAGACCTCTGTCTTCTCTCCCTACCACTGGACTTCTTTCAGTTCCATGTGGTGATATTCTCACACACACACACACACACACACACACACACACACACACACACACACACAGGCCTCTAACGGAACCAAGCCTTTCATCACACCCTCAATCTGACGCCCCAGCCAGGGGAAGTGGGGGCGGGGACTGTCTCACCATCGGGAGTGAGAGGCCTGGACACATATCTCCGTTGAAGCTCACAGAGCTGTGGAGGCTGCATCTCTCTGTTTCCTGTGTGCCCCAGGGGGAAACTGGAAGCGATCTCAGTTAAATAAAATGTTATTTGTTGGACTAGAAAATATAGCTGTGCTTGTGCTTCACCATAAACATCAGGATGCACGGGGACCTTCCATTTTGGAAGAGTGGTTCTTGGCTCTGGTTCCCCTAATATGGAGAAGGTAGGTCCCCAGTCAAGCAGAGCCCCTGAATAGCCTCCATCCCTGGAGCCTCACACCTAAACTGTGGGCACAGTAACATCATCTCTTTACAGACAGGGAATGAGACGCACAAGACTGGCCTAAGGTCTCTTAACTCACACACAGCAGAGCCAGATGCAAGCTCAAGTGCGGTGCGCCTTCCCCTCTACACAGCCCTGAACGGTTCTTAATGAAGTTCAGCGTCTCTAAGGGCGGGACCTCACCTGAGCAAGGGGGACAGTGTGTGGGGCTGGCAGAACGCAGAATCCTAGTCTCATGATCCCTCAGACCATGTGGGGGGCATTTGACAATAAAAGAAGGTTCTTCTTGACTATTGTTCCACCTATATTTTCTAGTCCAGCAAATAATATTTTCTATTAAGCATTAACAGTGAAAAAGGTTCTCATCTTCAATTAAACAGCAGTTTCATTTTTAAAGAAAGAAATACAAAACAATACACCTATCTACCTTTTCCCCACTGACACTTCAAATTTTAAAAATATGAAATGGTGAAATACTCAGCAGATACAAATAGTAAAATATAACTATATTTCCACTTCATATTAGGGCTACAAGGAGTGAGGAAGAGGGGGAGAGAGGCAGAAGTAGAAAGGCAACTGGCAATGAGTGATGCTACAGATCCGGGGGTAAAGGCCAAGCCAGGTTTTCCTAGAGGGAAGGAGAGGTTAAGGGAAGGTCAAAGAATTTGTTATAAACCCGGGCTCTAAAGGGCAAATCGTACTTTCTAGAACTTATATATTTTTAGTCGTTATCTAAACTTTAATCAGTTAACTTGGAAATGTTCTTCATTTAAAAATATTTTTATTGAAAATTACTATAGCAACCAGTGAAAATAGGAGTGGTCCCTGAGTAAGTCGAATCCAGTGGGAATCAGACATTAAAACCATAAGTGAAACCATAAGCGAGGCCGGACTTGGGAGCTCGGGAACCTGACCCAGGGGGAGAAGCTTTCCAAGGAAGGTGATGCTGAAACAACATCTGAAGCACAGAATATTCCACGAGAAGGAACAGGGCGTGAGAAGGTCGAGGCCCGCCAGCTAGACCCGCTTAAGCACGGAAGAGCGTCCAGCACGGCAGCGGGTCCGGGTAGCGGTGAGGGAGGAGGAGGGACGGGCGAGCACGGCGCTGACGGAGAGGCCCTGAGCGACCGGGGCGGGGAGCTGCGCCAGGCAGGTGTGGGGGTTCAGAATTAGAAAGGGGCCGAGTAGCCTGAGGATCCCGATCTGCAGGCTCGTCCGGGACGCGGTATCGGGGTCCGGGCGCCAGCGGCTGGGGGCTGGGGCGACCCTCGGATCGTATCCGTCGCCCCACCGCGCGCCCGTCCGAGGCTCGGGCCTGGGTCTGCAGGGATTTGAGCTCCCGGGGGGGCGCGGGCTGGGGCAAGTCCCGGGCCCGACAGAGCACTGAGCGGGGCTGGGGGCTGGGGGCTGGGGGCTGGGGGCTGGGGGCAGGGGCTGTCGCACGCCTGTTTTGCAGGTCCAGATGCCGAGGGCCCGCAGCCGTCGGCCCAGGCCGCTGCTCTGCCCGGCGAGTCCCCGGGGGTCGTGCGCGGCGGGGGCCCCGGTCTGGCCCGCAGCCGCGCGCGGGCCCGCGGCCCCGGGGTCCGTGCGGGGTCCCGCGGCCCCGGGGTCCGTGCGGGGTCCGGGGGCGGCTCCGCGCGGCGGGGCGGGGCGGGGCGAGGGGCAGGGGCGGGGGCGGCGACGCGGAAGCGCCGGCCGCGGGCGGGACGCGCGGCTCGCGGAGCGCGCAGTCGGCCCCGCCGCGCGGCGCGTGGACCTGGGCGCAGCTCGCGGGCGCCGCGGACAGGTACGGCCCGACCGCCCCGCGCTCCTGCGCGCACCTGCGGGGCGCCGGCCGGCGGCGGGCGGGGACCGGGGAGGCGCGGGCGCGCGGGAGGGGTCGGCGTCCCGCCCGCCCGGAGCCCGAGCTCGGGGGGCGCCTACTGCAGGGCGCGCCCTGCGGGTCCGCCGGCCCCAGGGCGCCTCTCGCGTCCCGATCACCACAGGGTGCCCCGCACCAGCCGCCTTCGCGCCGCGGGCGCCGCGGGAGCCCCGAGGCCGGTGGCGGAGTCGGCACCGCTGCCAGAGGCGCCAGCTCGGCCGCTTCTCCCTCCGCCTCGCGCTGGCGAGGATGGGGAGCGCCCGGGCGCACGGCTGGAGTGTCTCGGGGCATGGAGAGAACCCCGATTTCTCCTTTCCGTGCGCTTCCCCGGGCACCCCTCACCCTTTTCGGGTGAGAGGATGAGGGTTAAAGAGGTCGTCCCCCCAGGATCTTACGGCCAAGGGCAGGAATTCGGGCAGAGGGTGTGTGGGAAGATGGTGTCAGGTAGAGGCGCGGTGTTTTGACTCGTGGCCCACGGAAGAAGGCGCTGACCCCCCTAGCAGAGGAGGAACCACGGGACCTAATGCTTCTTGGACTAGTTTCTCTTCGTCTTTCTCTCGAGCTTAAAACCGAAACAATTAAGCATCTCAAAGTGGGGGGAAAGAGACTGGTGTGGCCGCGGGGTGCAGTGAGAGATGGCGAGTACGTGCGCCGGGCCCCGCGCGGTGGTCTGCAGGACCCCCAAGGGCGGGAGCGGGTGCCCCGGAACCCGGGCGGGGATGGGGGAACTTTCCTGGCCTCGCCACCACCCTGGGCACAGCAGGGCGGGGAAGAGGGCGGAGGTGTCAGCCGCCAGAGGAGCTGTCCGAGAGGCAGACCCCGAGCCAGCGTCCCGGGGGTGGCTCCGCCGGCAACCCGCTGCGGGCGGAACCTGCAGGGCTGTCCCCAGTGCGGGGCCTGGACTGGACTCCTGCGCGCCGAGCGGGGATGTCACCAGGTGGAGCGAAGACGCGGGGTAGGGCGGATGGAGGAAGCTAGAGGCCCTCCGAAGGGAGCAGCCAGGTCAAAGGCAGAGGCCTCGACCTCCCCTGAACTACTGGCCCGGGGCGCGGGGACTCCCAGCAAGCCTAAGGAGGCACTTGGAAACCACCGTTTTTTACTAAAGGCCCGACTCCGGGGTTTCCCCTGCGCTTTGGCCTTCCCCCACAGTGCTCCGGGAGGAGACTGAGAGGCTTCTTCCTGCGGCAGCTGTCGCCCCCAGCCTTCGCGGGTGTCCGGGTGTGATCTGCCCCCAGCCTTCTCGGGTGTCCAGGTGTGATTGACTCACCTGGAGGGAGTGGAATGTAGGGGATCGAGGGTGCAGGAACCCCCATGCCTCCTCCCTGAGCTTGGTGTGGGGCTTGGGGCGAGAGACGATGTGAATCAAACTCGGGAGGTGGCAAGGGGCTTGCTGCTCTGCCCACAACCAGGGGGCTGCAGTACTTCCTCTTCTAGGGGCCCCTGGTGCCCACAATGTTCCACACTCCTCAAGTCGCTGGCTCCTGGGACGTCAGGGCCCGGGCATGAGTTGTGGGGCTACCCCGACCCCAGAGAGGCTGTTGGCTGCCCCACTGGATGCTTCCTGTGTGGAGACTCCTTCCGGTCCTCAGCATCCGCTTCTCTTTTAGCATCCCCATGGAAGCTGATGCAGGCGCTGCTGGGGGTTCCCGCTTTCCAGGGCTCAGATCCACAAAGCTAGGTCTGAGGCTGCAGAAATTTCACCCCTGAGATGGCAGACCCCTGGCCAGCCCCGCCCTTCTACATCCCTTTCCAGCCCTGGGGTGGGATGTAGGAAGGTCTTCTTGAGGGCTGCCCTAAAGCTTCTGGGGTCCCTTGGAAATCTGGGCAACTGTTTCCATCTGGAGGGAAAATAGGGATAGGGCACAAAGGCATTGGAATTCAGAGTTCCTGATGTAAGGATGATCTGCATCAAATCTAAACCCACCTTGGGGAAGGAGGAAGCCACCTTGGGAAGCGGATGCTGACCCTGGTCCTGCTACACCTGGCTTCAGGCAGCACCCCTGAGGCTGAAGACCATTCTGTGGTTTGCTGCACAGGCCCTCCCTTGGCCCTGCCTGGCCTGCCTGAAGGGGCTGTGCCATGCTGACATGACGCCAGAATTAGAATTTAAAAACCTCTGTATTGAACTGCAGTGCTGGGCCGGCCAGGCAGTGGGACTCACCCAGATTTCCTCTTGCTCTGGGCACAGGAGTCGGCCTTGCTGGTCTCCCAGCTGCACCACCCCTGGCACAGCTGTGGACCCAACCACATGTGTGGGGTCTTTGGAAAAGATTGCCTTCCCTCTGTGTCAACAGAGCTTTCCTCTGTCCACCTTCACTTGCCTGTTCCTGGTGACTGTCTCCCCTCTATTCTAAGACCAAGGCCTTTGGGAGGAAGGCTACCCCATGCTATGAACCACACTAAATGTATGGTGACCGCCAGCAGACTTGGGGGGTGGGGGCTGGGCTACAGGGTGAGAGATTGAGAATTTGATTTGGGGGACCCAAATGAGAATTTATCTCCATGTCCCTTCCCTCCCCCAGCTCACAGTGAGTCAGGTTTCTGAGTTGTCTTGTCTGGCCACTTTCATTTCCCCTGGGGCTGGGTGGAGGCTGGTGAAGAAAGGGGAACCGAGCCATCCATCTTCTGAGGCCTGGGGGCAGGGCAGGAGCTTTCCCACCCTCCCTGGCCCAGCCTGGAGCTGGGCACTGCTCTAAGGATGGAGACTTCTTAGCAGGATGTGGCACTTAGCAGCCACAACCCAAAAAGGTACCAGGCAGAGAATTTCGGGGGAAACTGAGGCTCACTGTCCCACAGCCAAAGCAGACCTGTAACAACAGAGGGCAGGCAACCTTCCACCCAGCAGGCCAGGAAACCCACTGCGGTTTGAGGACCTCCCCGGCAGCAGCCCGGCCCTGGTTGGATGGCTTTAGCTGTTAGAAAGTTCTTCAAGATGGGTCATCTTCCTCAGTGAAGGCTATCCTGGTGTTGACTCAAACCATAGTCCCTTTGCACACAGTGGTACCTCAAACATTAAGGATAGTTCTCATCCCCCATCCCACCCTCGAGCGTTCACTTCACCAACCCGGATACCCCATTTCCTTCAGCCATTCCCCCCTGAGAAACCTGCCAGCCTTGGACCCTAGCCGGCACTGGAGCCTCAGCAGCCTTCCTCTTGGGTCCAGTCTCACTCCCTTTGACCCGGAGGAGGGTCCTGGAGAGAGCAGGGCTGGTGGCGGGAGGTCAAATGGAGGACAGAATGCTTCCAGCATCTGGGGTGTACCAGCTGGCTGGCATTTCTTAAGTCCTACTTTGGTCCAGTGAATGGTAGGGTGCTGGGGTGGGGGGTGTGTGGGAGGAGAGAGCAGGAGACAGTCTTGCCCTTGGGGAGGCTGCCTGCCCTCCTGGAAGGTAAACAAGACGCGGGGAGGGTCAGTGCGAGGTGGAGTAAGAGTCCCAAACCCACTGATCTCAATGAAAAGAGTCCGGGGCCACCCCTGGTGCCACGGAGAGTGGAAAGTGAATGCTGGTGTGCCCACCCCACGAGGGCAAGTATCGACACTTGTCTGCACGTCACCCTTCCAGGCAACATGCCCACCCATCCCTATGCCACCCTTATTGCCACCACCCCCTCTCCTTACTTGTGAGGGTCTTTTGAGGGGATGGAGGTACCAAGGATGTGGGAGAGAAGCACGGTCCCAGGGCAGTGTGCCCTCTTACACACACACGCACCAGCCACCGACTCACCTACCAGAGCTCGGCATGGAGGCAGGGCTCTCATCCTGCTCAGCCCTTTGTTCTTTCCTTGCTGAGTGACAAGTTCCCCTCAGTCTTAGGAGGGGTTGCTCTGTGATGGATCAGTCCTTTCCACCCCTGATTCTGGGCTTGTGGGTTAAGGGCGAGGGCAGGAGAGAGCCCACCAAGGGTGGAACTGAGCGTGAAGGGCCTCAGGACAGTGAAATTTCAGGTCTGGAGAGGGGCTGGCAGATGGAGGGAGGAGACATGGGTTCTGTGTGGCCCACTGGCCTCTGACTAGGGAGGCAGAGACTGGCCTGGGGAGGTGGCACTGGGTCCCTGTGGGCACTGGGTATCTGTAGTTCCTGCAGCTCTGGGCAGCACAGGGCCTGGCAAATGTCAGGTGCTTACTAATAGCTGAATGGTCAGGGGGAGGGACCAGAGTCTAGGAATTTGATGGCTTTGGAAGGATAGGCTCTAAGTCTGGTGACCACTGTCCTGGTGATACAGGAGGTAGACTGAGTTGACTGATGAGATTTCCCTCAAGATGTCCAGGTGAGGCAAGCTTAATTTCTGAGGGAAACTGAGGAAGAAAGGAGGCTCTGAAGACTGGGTGTGGAAACCCTCCCTCCATTCACATGTCTGCCTCGGTCTTGGGCCAGGTTTCCTGGAGGGTGCTTTAGTGAGGGAGCGGGGAAAGCTAAGCAGGGATGTGGACCCCACTGGAGGCTGGCTTCAGCCTGACCCCTCAGGGAGCTCTGGAGCACATGTAGCACCAGTTTGCTCACCTGAAGCAAGGGGACCGGCCTTTTGTCCCTGTGTGTCAGTCACTCACTGGCGCCTGGCTGTCCCCTGTGGGGAGGGGTGGGCAGTGAGGGCAGGTCTCTCAATGGACAGCTCTGTGCCTCTGTGCTGTGCCAGCCTCACGGCAGCTGGGGAAGTGATACCTTGCCTGGGAAAGGATCTCTGGGTGGGGAACTCACAGCATCCACTTCAGCATAATGCCCTCCTTCCTTTGTGCCCAGACACAGCATAGATGCAGGGATCCTGTGACAAGAAAGCTGAAGGCTGGAAAAGGGAATTGGCCTTGAGTACCTGGAGGGACAAGAGAGACCCCAGCCCGCAGTGCTGAAAGGAAATGAAAGCCCTAACAGCCACTGGCTGGGCGCCACCCCCCCAGCGCCCCCACACCCCTCTGCCAGAGGACCATTGAGCTGCAAATCTGCTGATACCCCGCCCTGCTTTCTCCTGCAGACCATGAACCAGCCTGCCACAGGTGCCCTCCCGCCAACCCGCCGTGTGCGGCTGAAGCCCTGGCTGGTGGCCCAGGTGAACAGCTGCCAGTACCCAGGGCTTCAGTGGGTCAATGGTGAAAAGAAATTCTTCTACATCCCCTGGCGACATGCCACGCGGCACGGCCCAAGCCAGGATGGAGATAACACCATCTTCAAGGTAAGCCTTGGATGAGGGACTGCCTGGACCTCTGAGGCACCCCCTCCCTACAAGAGGACCCCCCCTCCCAAATCTCAGACTGGCCACTCAGCTGCCTTGCTGCAGGTGATCCTACGCGTGGACTTAGGGGACCCATGCATAACCACAGGGTATATCTTGTATATATTTTCTAACTTGCTCCCCAAGAGGCCTTCTTGTAACTCCTCCTCCCCCTCGTTCTTGCCTCGTGCTCATTGCACGTGAGTACGCGTGCACTGAGCACTTTCGGTGCACGTGTGCTGGAAGAAAACAGCAGAATTCCCCTGTAATTGTATCACTAAGAGGTAACTACGATGACCATTGTTTGCTTATATTTTCAGTCTTCTGCACATGTGTTTTCACGAGATACAAACATAGAATCAGACTGTGTATTCTATTTCGTAACCCACATTTTTCACCCAACATCGGGACCAAATTTTCTCTCCAATATATGCTACGTCACTTTTAGTGACCGCTGAAATTCCCACTGGAGGGCTTTAGCACAGTTTAGTCACCCAGTCCCAGGTTTTGGATGCTTTTGGTGTTTCAGTGTTGAAGACCACGTTGCCAGGAATACCCTCTAAACTCTTACCTTTGTACATCTTAAATGATCTTCTTTGCGGTTAGTTCCTAGAGGTATACATTGCTGGGTCAAAGAGAAAGCTTATTTTTAAAGCTCTGGATGTGTGTTTCTTAGTTTTTGCACTTGATAGTTACCTTTGCAAGGTTCTTTTCAAATCTGCTTCTTTTTGAATAGATAACCCAGTTATACAACTCAAAATTTAAAAAGCATAAAATAGTTTGCAGGAAAAAGTCTCCCTCCTGTCCCTGTCCCCAGCCAGCCACCCCGTCCCTGGAGGCAGTAAGTATTATTAGTTTCTTGTTTATCCTTTGTGAGAGTTTTTTGTACATAGACAAGCAAATATGTACCTATCCTTCCTTCCATTTTCCACAAAATAAGAGATGGATGCATATTCTCCCATAGCTCATATAGCTTGAAGATTACAACATGTCAGTATATCAAAAGCTCCCTCTTTTTTTAACTGCCTAGTATTTTCATTCTTAGAATGGGTCGTAATTTAACTGGCACTCGTTGATGGGCACTTAAGTTATTTGGGGTCTTTTACTTTCACAAACAGTGCTGCAATAAATAACCTTGTATGTGCAGAATTGTGTCGATGCTTCTGCATCTACAGGATAAATTCCTAGAAGTCAAATGGCTGGGTTAACGGGTAAAAGCGTTTGTAATCCTGACAGCAACCAAAGTGCCCTCCAAAATAATGATACCCATAGCTACAGTGTACGGAGCCCATCCTAATGCAGGCGCGGTTAGCTCTGAGAGCGTTACGGGCCCTCGAGTCTTCACGACCACCCTGTGAGGGGGGTGCCATGATGGGGAGACCAAAGCAAAGAGCGGCAAAGTGATGTGCCGCTGGCACCCAGCCGGCGGGTGGCAGTTTCCGGATCCAAACCCAGTCCTGCTCCAGACCCACACTCTTGTCCACCATGTTGTACTGTCCTCCTTAGAGATCATGCCTATTCACGCTTGCAGGAGCGGGGAATGCAATGCCTTTCAAAGCACCTCGATTTCCCTGAGGGCTGGGAAGGGCTGGTGTCATATCTCTCACCTTGCAGAGGGGCGCTCAGTGTGTCCGTGGTCTCCCTGCACAGCAGCAACTCCCATCAGCCAGGCGGGGCCAGGCCTTGTGAGGGGCGAGGTTCTCTGTGGTTGCCTGTCTTCTCTCCCTGCCCCAGGCCTGGGCCAAGGAGACGGGGAAGTACACCGAGGGGGTGGACGAGGCCGATCCGGCCAAGTGGAAGGCCAACCTGCGCTGTGCCCTTAACAAGAGCCGTGACTTCCGCCTCATCTATGACGGGCCCCGGGACATGCCGCCTCAGCCCTACAAGATCTACGAGGTCTGCTCCAATGGCCCTGCTTCCGCAGGTATCCACGCCTCCCTGTGTGGGCCACGTAGGAGGCGGTGCAGGGAGGCCCAGTGCCCTCCACTGTGCAGTGGTCGGGCACATGCTCCCAAGGAGGGGTTGGGGATAGGCCACTCGTGGAGCCAGGAGGCTTGGCATGGACCAGGGCCTTAGGTCCGTCTTTCCTAGCCAGCCCTCGTTCTTGGCTCTCGGCTCCCAGTACAGGTCTGGTGGCCTAGGGAGCTGAGCGCCATGGGGTCAGAGAGGTCCCTACAGATTCCTGATGGCTGAGCAGCTACAGTAGGAGCTGCCAAGTGGAGCCCCGGTGGCCCTCCTCCTCCTCTTCCACTGACTCCCTTCCCGTCTTCCTTTTTCTCACCCTCCGTCTGCAGAGTCACAGCCCAGCGAGGACCACACTCATGGTGCAGGAGAGGAAGAGGAGGAGGAGGAGGAGGAAGAGGTGAGCGGGGGCTCTGCCTGCCCCGAGGTGGGCCTGGCAGGGGCGTTTCTCTAGGACCGGGCAGCCCACACCTCTGGAGCCCTGCTGCTCTCCCTGCAGCTCTACTCTGGAGTTTCTTCTCCGGGATTCTGAGGATAGAAACAGTCACCACCTTGATCCCTCGGGGGCTTTGTCGGTACAACACGTGCTCACACTTTGATTGACTGACCCTCACAAAAAGTCGGAGCTTAGTAGGTGCTACACCTGTTCAGAGGGCAGATGTGGAAACTGAGGGACTGAGCCGCTCACTGGCCTGCTGCCTGTGACGGCAGACCTGGGGCTGGAGGCAGGGTCTGGCCTCGGCTAAGCTGAGGACCAGGGAATTACCCTGTGGTTCTCATGTGTTTTCTTTAGCATCAGATCAACTTAATAACCTGTCCTCCCTTCTCTCTCTCTGGCTTCTTCCCTCCTCCTTTGTCTGTGTCTTCCCTTCAGCTCCAGAGGATGTTACCAAGCCTGAGCCTCACAGGTGGGGCTGGGAGGTGGCATGGTTGGGGGCCTAGTATACGGAGAAGCTGCAGGTACCATAGGTACCTGGGAGGGGGTTGAAGGGAGGCTACGGGGGGAGGTCCAGGGCCGGGAGTAGGAGAGCCTGGGAGGCAGCTCCTAGAAGCTGCATTAAAGCTCTCTCTATCCCTACCCTCTCTAGAAACAGTACAGCCTGGTCCCCCCGGTCCCCCTATGGCACCCTATTCTTTACCCAAAGAGGATGTCAAGTGGCCACCCACTCTCCAGCCGCCTGCGGTGCTGCGCCCCCCTGCTTCCGGCACCAACCTCCTGGGCCCTGCCCCTGCCTATGGGGAGCTTCTCCCTGAGGTCCTGCCGAACCTGCAGCACGGGGCCCTAGACGCCAGCCTGCCCCCTGCAAGCGAACAACTCCTGCCCGACCTGCTGATCAGCCCCCACATGCTGCCTCGTAAGGACCCAGGGGCTGACTGGGCAGGGTAAAGCGGTGCTGGGGGTGGTGGTGGTGGTGGTGGTGGTGGGGCTTGGTTTGCAAAGAGGATGGAGGATGATGAAGAAAAGAACACAGATGCCCGTGCTAGGCCCTCCTTGGGTGGGGGGAAGTAAGTGGGAGTGCCGAGCAGAGGACCTAGCCACTGGGCAGAAAAAGGCGGTTGAACTGCACTATGGGCGGTATGGGGCTCACAGACAGGAAGTCCTGCCCCTCTGCCCCACAGTGACTGACCTGGAGATCAAGTTCCAGTACCGGGGGCGGCCACCCCGTGCCCTCACCATCAGCAACCCCCATGGCTGCCGGCTCTTCTACAGCCAGCTAGAGGCCACCCAGGAGCAGGTGGAGCTCTTTGGCCCTGTGAGCTTGGAGCAAGTGCGCTTCCCCAGCCCCGAGGACATCCCCAGTGACAAGCAGCGCTTCTACACCAACCAGCTGCTGGATGTCCTGGACCGCGGGCTCATCCTCCAGTTGCAAGGTCAGGATCTGTATGCCATCCGCCTGTGCCAGTGCAAGGTGTTCTGGAGTGGGCCCTGTGCCTTTGCTCATGGGTCACACCCCAACCCCATCCAGCGAGAGGTCAAGACCAAGATCTTCAGCCTGGAGAATTTTCTCAACGGTGAGGGCCCCACATTGTGTTTCTCCTGGGCTCCTATGATCAGGGGCACGGATCTAGCCTCTGAGGGTCCTGATCTCGCTGTAGGGCTCATCCTGTTCCAGAAGGGCCAGACCAACACCCCACCGCCGTTTGAAATCTTCTTCTGCTTTGGGGAGGAGTGGCCTGACCGCAAGCCCCGAGAGAAGAAGCTCATCACTGTACAGGTATGCTACCATCTCCCCACGCCCCCAACCCCCAGCTCTGCTTTGGCTTGAGTAAAGGGGACTCCTGGGACAAGCCCTCGCCCCACAGTGGAGACTCAGGGCTCTCTGGGCAGTGTGGACTTGGTGGCTGGAGATCATCAAGGCCCAGGGCTGTCCACACATAAGTAGCCTTTGTCCAAAGCACATATTGGTGTCGCTTCTTCCTGGTGTATGCGGCCCGCCACCCGTCCCCTGGTGGATGCCCTCTCGCACAGCTGGATTTGACCACCCTGACAAGGTTCTCCATCTCCTGGATCTTCTTTGCCCCCCAGGTGGTGCCCGTAGCAGCTCGGTTGTTGCTGGAGATGTTCTCAGGGGAGCTCTCCTGGTCGGCTGATAGTATCCGGCTACAGATCTCAAACCCAGACCTCAAAGACCACATGGTGGAACAGTTCAAGGAGCTCCATCACATCTGGCAGTCTCAGCAGCAGTTGCAGCCAGTGGCCCAGGCCCCTCCTGCTGGCGGGGCCTGGCCCATGCACCCCGCGGGCATGCAGTGAGGTTGCAGATAGTGACTGAACTAGGCTTCTTGGGTGGCTACATGGATTGATGTGGAGGTGTGACGTCCCCAGGGGGCACCTGACTGGCTGGCTGCAGGGTCCTATCTCTGGGTCTCCTGGAAGTGGATTTGGGGCAAAAAGAAGGAAAGAGAGGCCTGAATTCCAGGTTCTCCCTGCAGACAGAAGGTGAAGGAAGCTGGAAGCCAGTTTTGCTATAGGGGCTGTGTCTTCTGGACATGCCTCTCCTCTGCTAGCCCTGGTCTCCTGGCTCTGGAAGAACTCAGCCATCAACACCAGTGAGCAGGCAAGGAACTCTCTCGACTCCGGGGGCCTCGCTGTCCAGAGGGAATTGCCCCAGCATGCCCTCGTTTCCTCTGGCAGAAAGAGCCAAGTGCTCTGGGCCTGGTCCCCCTAGCAGGGCGTCTGCAGGGCATGGCCCTGATTTGGGGGTTCCCTAGTTTGAGCCTAACTTCATCTTTCTCCTTCCTAAGACAGATAAGAGCACTTAGGTATTATTCCAGATACTTAAGGCTGGCAGCTACCTCTTCTTGAGAGTCCAAGAACCTGGGGTAGAAAGTGGAGTTTTGTATATTTTTGGATTAATAAATGTTAAAAACATTCAGCTATTCTTTTACTTTTTCCAGCACCAGTTCCTTCCATGCTATTCTACTAGACCCTATTTCTGATGCCAGCTGCCCCTTTCTCCTAGCACCTGCCCTTCATCTCTGGTGCCATTGACACAGAGAGGGCCTGCCTTCCAGACTGATGAGTCAGTGGGGCCTTCATAAACACTCACCTGGCTGGCTGCTTTCCAGGAGGAAGCTGACTAAAGCAAGGGTACGGATTTTTAAATGAGTGCAGCATATAAAATCCTGTCCAAATCAATTTTCCCATAAGAAATGATGAAAAAGGGCTGGTATTTCAATTATATCGCAGTCTTTATCTTTCTGTATATTTGCACGCTATTAAATATATTAGGACAATGAATGTAAATTGGTAGCTCATTGTTTGAATCTGGCTCATAGATATAATTTTCTGGCTTGAATAATTTTGTTGTTTATCTTTTTATTATGGAAGATTTTAAATATTTGTGAAAGTAGGGAGAATGATATGAAATCCCCATGTAGTAACTTCAACAATTGTCAATTCGTAGTCTTTCTCATCCAAACTACCATCCACATCCCCACCCTGAGGTTATTTTGAAGCCAATCCTACCTACACATAACATTTTGTGTTGTCAGCATGTATCTCTAAAAAGACAGGGACGTTCTGAAAAAACAAAACCACAATATCATCACATCTAATGTGAAGACATTAACTTTTAAAAAATACCTATTGTTTAAAAATTTAAGACTTTAGATAAATTTTATTGCAATTTAATGGAAGAAATCGAATTGTTCTGCATTCTGCTTTTGCCTAGATGCTGGCTACTCTGCTATTAATGTATTTCGTCTTCTGTATTTCCTGTAAATTGGTACTTTGATCTAGACTCTGAATTCTAGAGGCTCAGTTGAGTGCAGCTTGTTTCAACTACCTAGTTTTAGGTATTTGTCTCCATCTTTAGTTATTGTACATCATGCTACAGTGAAGAGGCCTGTGCATACTCATCTTTTCATATTTTTGCCAGTGTATCTTTGGGATGGAGCCCCAGAAATGGGATTCCTGGGCCAAAGGAAAAATATGTAATTTTTCTAGATATTGGCAAAATCCTATTAAACTTGAATATGCCTGTTTCCCCAATCACACCAACAAACTATACTAACTTTCTGAGCAAGGCTGAGCATCTTTGTGTGGTTAAGTGGCCTGTGCAGATTTTAAAAAAATTTTAGACTAGTTTTAGAGTTACAAAAAAGTTACTTGACAGTTTCAAATACCTCATACCATTTCCCCAATTGCTAACACCTTATATTACGATGGTATATTTGTCACAACTAATGAAACTGTATGAATACACTATTATTGACTAAATTCCAATCTTTATTCAGATTTAATTAGTTTTTATCTAATATCCTTTTTCTGTTCCAGGATCCCATCCAAGTTATCACATTACATTTAGTCACGTCTCCTTTGCCTCCACTGGTCTGACAATTTCTCAGACATTCCTTGTTTCTGACTTTAAGGGCACACCTTAGAAAGTGCCCTATTTTGGGTTTATCTCTTGTGTTTCTCATGGTTTTAGTAAGGAAGACCACAGAGGTGAAGTGTCATTCTCATATCATCATGCTGAGGGCACATAATACCACCATGATTTTTTCGTGATCACCTGGCTAAGGTAGTGTCTGCCAGGCTTCTCTACCATAGGTGACTCCTCTTCCCACCTTTTCCATCTGCACATACACATAGAGGTTTCAGAATTGTTAACCCATACCCTTTAAGAACTTTACCAACTAGAATGCAGTACTTATGTATAGTTCCTTTTGTCTTTAGTTTTCAATCATTTACCAAAGTTAGCAGTTTTCCCCCAGGTCTGTATAGCTCTATTTCTCTTTAGATTGAAATAAGTTGTCAACACTTTAAGATTAGTAGATGTCACCCACCTGATTTCCAGCTTCTTTCAGAGAATTGGCAAATATAGAAGCATTCCCATTACATTCCCCGATAGCAATAATGAGCTGGAACTTTAGATGGGCGAGTTCAGTACAGTCCTCTCCCAGCCTGCTTCCCTGCTTTCACTGCCTTGTCCCCGAAGGCACTTGGGTTTGCAACCCTTGTGAACAGTGGAGCAGGGAGCCCGAGAATAGATGAATTACGGAATCTTAGAAGGAAGATCTGCACTAGGTGATGACTTGTAGATGGACCTCTCCAATACTGCAGGAAGCTCAGTGGCTGCTGAAAATCCTCTTTGGGCTTCTACTTACTTCTTAAAAAATAAAACAAAAATGAGAATGAAAAAACAGCATACCTGGCGGTCATTTCATACATATCTGTCACAGTAGCCTGTTGTGGATGAACACTACCTCAAAGAAACAACAGACGTTAACTCATTCCAGAGGTTAAAGACAGGATAATACGTGTTTACTGCTCCTCAGCTCTGCTAGAATTCTGCTTGGTGGTGGCCTTTGCCTGTGCTGGTGGCCTCTGCTAGGGTTGAAGCTGGAATCCATTAGAACACTGATGTCTGTGGCCCTGGGGATGAACACATCCCCTAGTACCCAACATAAAATTTCCCCCTCATTTCCTTCCTCCAAACCCTTCCTCCCAACAGAGTTCATCCTTGTATCCGACTAAATATTCCCTTTTAATTCAAGACTCCTTCCTCTAATTTAGCTTTTCATTGACACAAAGAAATTTTCATTATTCATAGAGTAGGAGAGGATATTGATGGCTTTTTTCATTTTTGTAAAAGGAACGTTCTTGGAAGCAGCTTTCTCATTTGTTAACGTGTCTCAAAAAATCAGGCATGCCTTACTGCATAATCATGGATTATGGCTTTCATCTTTGCATAATTCAGTTAAACTGGGGCCACACAAGGTGGACACATACGCAGCGTTTATGAGGTACCTGATGCCATTCAAAAGCTCAAGTTTCTTAATGTCCTCCATTCTGAGTTACTGATCTTCACAGAACATGACCATAAAAATTACAAGTTACTTTTTTTTAGTATTAATCTTGCTGGGTACAGCCCCAGTGGGTGATCTATGGTCCACATAACGATGACTAAAATTCCCTGGCTACGCCAATATGGAAATCAGGGAACAGACAATTGTGTGCCTTAGGTAAGCTCAGGGGCAAGACTCATTCTTACACTAGACATGCAGGAAAACACTGAGGGGACCTGATCCCAAAGTTCCCTTTTAACTTAAAATTTAGGTGGTTATTCTTGCTATGACAAAAATGACTGTTTATAAGAACTAGTCTGAAGTGATCTGTAACTTACAGGAAGTAGTGAGGCCCTGACACCATTAATGAGCTAAGCGTTGTTTTCCAAAGCTATAGCTATGAAGATATTCTCAACATAACTGGGATATGCATTCCACGTGCAATTTTTCAGTGGCCAGGGAGAATTGTGTTAAGTCTTCTACATGTTTTTCCAGTTCCAGATACAACTTTCTGTGACAAAAGCCAAATCCTTAAACAAAGCAGAGCAAAGTCAACTGGCTGTTGCAAGAACCTAGGATTGGACCAGGCTTCAGTTTTAATTGAAAATGAGAGATGGCTGGGGTACTGTGCCGATGCCCAGAATTTGATAATCTCACTAGAACCACTGTTCTACATTCAAGTTTTCCCCTCCCCTTCCAATAATGCCTCTTTAGAGAGTAAAACTCTGAGTACCATCAATGTTAAGCAGGAAAGTTTCACCAATTCCAAATAGCAGATGCAGGTCTGTAGTCAAGTGTACTAGCTCAAAGCCCAATAACTATAACATACTATATGATCCCATTTATTTAAGACTTCAGAAAGTGGAAACTAATCTGCAGTGACAGAAAGCAGACCTGTGGCTGCTTGGGCATGCAGGAGAATGGGGAGAGGCATGAGGAAACTTGGGAGTAAACAGGTTCACTGTCTTGACTGTTAATGATTTCATGGGTGTATCGTATTGTCAAAGCTTATCAACTGCATACCTTAAATATGTGTAGCTTACTGTACGTCAATTATACTTCAGTACAGGTTCTTATTTTTTTTTAAGACCAAATACTCAGTAGGTTAGTAAACGTCAATCTACCTGGTGGCCACTGTGGAAAAAATACACCACATTGCTGTTTACCATGCCGAAGAGACCCATTCTCTTTTCTACTGAGGTTATATGAAAGATACAATGTAATATGGCAGAGTTTGGGGGCGAACTAGAATAAAAGATGCAGAATGAGCAACTCCCCTGGGATATGAAGTGTCTGTGGCATGAAGGACAGGGGCCTGCCTTTTAAACTCCAAACTCTGACTATGTGATAACAACTAAGACTGTTCACTGAAGTGGTCCAGTTGTACCATTTCAGAACTACGAGGCAGTGAAAGGAAATAAAACAAACACTGATTAAATTTTAAAAATTTATTTTTTTCTTTTTTCTTTTTTTGTTGTTGATTTGTTCTTGAGATGGCTACAACACCAGACAGAACAGTGCCCTCATGTTTAGTGCCTGTGCAGGGCTGCAATGCCTTTAAAACATTAAGATCTGCTTTGGGCTTCCCTTTCTCACCTCATCCCCATAGAGTCAAATAACTTCCATATTTTTTAGTAAAATACAGTTAGCCCTGTAAACACTTTTTTCCATATTCCCACCCTCTTTTTTTTCTTTCATGTCTGTGGGTGAAATATTAACTAAAAAAATTTTTTAAAAAGCTAAAACTTAGAATATACATTTATATCCCACTCACCCCAATTTTGGCTCTTTTCTGACAACCTCATGTAGATTGGAAGTGGATCAGAGACTGGAGAGGGTGGTCAGAGTTGGGACGTACATGAATTTTGGCCCTGGCAGGTCTTACCATCACTGATGTGACCATGATATAAGAGAGAACAGGCTCTGCACTTACTCCTCCCTGTTCAAACAACTCTGAAGGTGGTAGACACCTGGGGGCGGTGGGGAAATTTCTATTCGCTTTGTTAAAAGAGGAGGGGAAACAGGAAAGAAGGGAGGACTAGAGGGAGGGCAAAACAATAAAGAACCGTAAGAGATGATCCTGACCTTTATCTTCCATTGCAGCTATTTATCTCATCTGGATTCCCATTTTCCCTAAGTAACTGTTTTTCTTGTTTCACAGAAAGGTTGTACTTTATTTTTTCTGTGTGCATATGCATGTTGCATGTGTTAGCATGTGTGTGGGTATGTGTGTGCATGTATGTGTGTGTGTCATTTGCTACCAGGCGAATGTTTCAGTTCTGGTTTAAGTTTAGTTTTCCTTTTTTTATTTCCTTAAAATTATTTTTCCTTTTAGAAACAAGCTCACCAGGAAACCAGCTCCCCTCCCACCGCGCTGGACAGGCCCGCAGCCATCTTTTTAAAAACCGTGCTGATTTTCCCTCACACCCCCAAACAGGAACTCCTCAGGATAGCCTCGGAAGGCTGGAGTCTCTCCCTGTCTGGTGGGCGCCCTGGTGGCGGTGAAGGCCCCTCTGCCACAATGGAGGTTTCTGATTGTGGGACACAGTCTGGTTTTTGTTTTCTTCCTGTCTTCTAATTAAAAAAGACATTCCTGACAAAAGAGAGAAGATAGTCAATACTTGGGGTCCAGGAGACAGTAAGCATTTTATAAAGTCAAGGCAGAAGTTTCTAGACTTGCTGAAGTACCTTATTCTGGTCTCTGCCATAAGAAGTCAGTAAAAAAAAGAAGTTCAAGTTTTACTTGTAATTTGAAGGGAGCTACTGCTTTAATGAAATTCTATCTGCAGTGCTTTTCCAATCCTGAGGGTCCTGTGGAAATTTAGAATGGTATGTGGGATAAAAGGTGAGCCAGCAGGTCCAGGCTACCCACTCTAAACCAACCAGGTCTCCACTTCGGTCTATTTAAATATTAGGGTTTCACAAACAAAAGTTTAAAAACCAAGGATTTAGGCTCTCTGGAAAGAGTACTCCTGTAAAGTGCTGAAGTGAGTGGTTAAAAATGAGGACTCTGGCACCAGAATGTCTACATATGAATTGTGCCTCTATCAATTACTGAGACATCAAGCAAATTGTTTAACGTCTTAGAAGCTCAATTTCCTCATTTGTAAAATGGGAATAATAACAGTAACTAACCCAGGGAACTGGGTGAGGGTTATCTTAGTTAAAACACATACACCACTTGTAGTATCTGATACATAGTAAGGACTCCATGAATATTTGCTATGAACATTCACAGTTCATCCAACATGTATCAATATTAGCTTTTATAGACACTGTAAAACCTGAGGATCCAAAAGGCTATCACTACTTATTAAAGAACCAAAGCACAGAAATAATTTCTGGTGTGGTGAGGCACTGCTGAACAGCACCTTCACCTACTAATGCATTTCATCACAGAAATTACCAGAGTCCTATACATGCATCGAGAATTGCTTCCTGACAGAATAAACTCTGCTTAAAATGTCAAAGGGTGGGCTTAGTGAAAGTTGCCTTTCTTCTCTCAGTCAAGAAACTGGTACCCAAGTCCCTCTACCCAGTCCTTTCTTTCCTTAGCTCAGCTTCTTGCTTTGCTTCAGAAATCAGGAGATAGGAAGCATATGGAGAAAACTGATGATCATGAGCTAGACAGAGATGTCAGCTCCTTTCCTATGCCTCCTGCCTGAGTAAAAACCTGGCATTTCAGTGTTCAAATTGTAAAAGTGATAAGAATCATTAAATCTGAAAGGTTAGTTTTAGGTGAGTCGTGCCATGTACCACGGTCAACTTTATATCAGCACTGTTAAAAAAAATATGTTTGTTAACCATACCCACTTACCACCCTAGAAGTGTCTGTAAGGTAGAGAGAGGAGTTTTTTGTTTTTTTTGTTTTTTGAGACATTCCACAACAGTAACTTTCTTATACAAGTGAAAAGGGCATCCAAAAACAAGCTGACAATTATCTGGCTGCCATGGCTCAAGAAAATCAGGACCCTGAATCTCCTAGCTGTACAGCAGGGTCAAATTGATAGATCCTTCTCTGATTCTAGCTATAGTACTAGTCCCATGATAGGCATTAAAACATATGCCCACCCCCAGCCCAAGCACTCCTTGCAGTCAGGGGAAAGCTCGGAACGACATACCACTCACCTGGGTGACAGGCACAGTGCAGGAGTGAGCTATCGAAACAACCTGGTGAAGTCTCGCAAGGCCCAGCAAACTTGTTTACATTCCTCAGCACTAGAAAAGAAAAGGGAGATTGGTCCCTGACTGATGAGAAAGATATAATACACTGAAAAACAACAGCAACATTGACTCTGCTTCCAATTTTTCTATAACTCAAGGGTAATTATTAACTATTGGATATGAGAATAATTATAAGCCAGCAGTATGGTCCTTAAAAAATGGGCTTATAGAAAAATTGCCTAGGTTTGAATCTTGGCTCCACTGTGTCCTTGGGCAAGTAAGTTATCAATCTGCCTCAGTTCCCTCATCTATTATCCACCTCATAATGTTCTGAGAATTTAATCAGTTCATATATGTAAAATGCTTAGGATAACAGCAGTGAACAAAATAGTATTCAACAAATGTAGGCTGCTGCTACACCACCACCACTACTGCTTGGTTAAAATCTCTGACATAAAAACAAGTAAGCCAGAAGCACCAAAGTAAAAAAGCAAGCATATTCACCTAAGGCTGATTATTTTAATTTTACGAGCTGAGCTAACTTAGGTACCCGGGTTTCCTCATTCTCTTCCAAAGGCAGATTTTGTTTACAAAGCCCAGTGCAGCAACTAAGTCTCTATCAGTCATCGATTTTCTAGCTGAACAGGCTGCTCAGGGTTTCCTCCTGTGGGAGGAGGAGGTAGAGGAGAGAGGAAAGGGTTAAGGCCTATAGAAAGGGAGGAGGAGGAAGCAGAACTTGGTCCTCAGGCAAGCACTGAGATGCTTAGGCAGAATAAATAGCTCAATATTCATCTGACCCTGTTTCTTCCAAAGGCTTCCTTTGTCAAAACAGTGGAAAAGAAAGCACTTCCTAATACGCTCACCCTTCTGTGGTCATCTGTGGTCCAGAAAAACTCAGGGACTACTGCCTACAGCCTAGGTGGGATTCAGTGTAAGAAAAGTTCCCTCTCCTCAGCGGAGGGAAATGCTAACAGTGATCCAACAGAAAAGGAGATATGAGAGCTACCCCTTAAGTCCCCACATCTGGATTTCCCTACCTACTACAGGTCTGAAATATCATTAAGAACCTTGATTGAGACTCTAGGATTTGATTCAACAGAATATCCTAGACCACTTTCTTTTAGTTGCTCTGCATCTGAAAAATGTCATGAAAATGAGGAAGGTCTTGAATCCTGCCATTTGCTCTTCATGAATTTAACATGCTTCAATAAAGGTACTACATTTCTCAGTGTATTTCCAAATCGATAATGACTGTTAAGAACTTAGCCAGTGTGAGTGAGCCCTTATCATTCATGCTCCCAATGTCAGGGAGGAGGAAGACATGGAACCCGAGAGAAGCCACTGTGTGGTGTGTTTTAAGGGAGCAGGACAGTAAGATACAGTTAACCTTAGGACAGGGCTGGAGAATCAAGATTCTTTTGCTATCCTAATGCCTTGCATGTTTTAAATTCTATCCTTCAGAGATCGTGGTTTAATCTGGAAGGGAAATAACTCCATCCTTCGCTTCTTTTGTGACACATGAGAAAAAGTATTGAAATCAAATGCAAGAGCAAGAGAACTAGATGGAATGAGGAACAGGCCACAGTATCCCAAAATCATCTCAGCTCTGTTCCCAATCCTGTCAGCAACTGCTTTAGTGTCAAGAGCTTCAGCCAAACATTGAACTTAAGTGTCCTTGGTGATTAAGCCTAAAGAAGTGAATAAAAACACAACACAACACAACACAACACAACACAAAACTCCTAAAATCTAGAAGTATTTTCTGCTTTTCTGCTTTAATCCTTTTTCTATCTCTATTTATTTAAAGCTGTCACTATTTTTCTAGGCTCTATTTTCTGGCCTCTATTCTCATAGTCTCAATCCATTCCCCATACTTTGAGAAGAGTCAGAATAAACACTAGGAAATAAATGGAAAATGATGGCACGATTTCTTCTAGTCATAATTAGTGGTGTCTGGAAAGCAAAAATGGTATTTCAGAATGAAAAATCCCAGCTTTCTTCAAGTGGACGAACTGAAAAAACCCAAGAATTAATTACCAGCATCATCTGAAAAACAGGCTTGGACTTGCTGAAATGAAACTGAACCAGT
Source organism: Macroglossus sobrinus (assembly GCA_004027375.1). Taxonomy (NCBI): domain Eukaryota; kingdom Metazoa; phylum Chordata; class Mammalia; order Chiroptera; family Pteropodidae; genus Macroglossus; species Macroglossus sobrinus. Next base: position 229,078 of record PVKZ01001460.1, on the reverse strand, counting down.
TCACCCTCCCTGCTAGGATGGCAAACAAAGCAGCATGTTGAGGCAGGAGTTATAGGACCTTAAAACCAAAAGGGAGACTGAGTCATGCATGGAGTAGAAGATTCAAGGGCAACACACATACTAAAGAGAGAGAATTATTAAGGGGAGGTGAGCAACCTCAAACCTTTTCTCTAGCACCTAACGTAAATTACCTCTTACTTCTGTTCATTTCCCACCATTATAGCACAGCTTACTATAAGGAGCTGCAAAACTCGTTTAGCAATAAAAGATCAAGTAGGCCAGGTTGGTAGTGCACCTTATTTTCCCGTACCACAGCACAAAGATCACTGATATTTTTGTTTGAAGCATTGCATTATCTGGATTCCTCTCCTTTGCCCCAAGATTTTACTTAACTTAGAGAATGTCCATAACTTTTATTTCAGACTTACTCTATTGTTCTGTCATGTAAATTAGTCCGGATGAGGAAATATGGGCTTGGTGGAGAATGTGTGGGTGGTTGCCTTAGAGCTGGCAAGAGACAAGCTCCATCTAGTTTTGCAAGTACGACATTCTGGCAGGTTCTTTTCAAAAGAGAAAGTTAACATTCACTGATTACCTACTATGTGCCAGATCTTTAGATTTCTACTTAGTAACTCAAAATAACCCTCTGACATAGGAATTGCTAACCCTATTCTACAGATGAATAAGCTGAAGTCAGTGGGAACATTCAAACTAGCATCCTTGACTCTAAGCCCAGTCCTTTGTGGGTTCTCTGCAGGCTCCCATTTGCTCTAAGGAAATCAGAGCCAATACGACCCTGCCCTCCGACTGATCAACACTAGATGGAAAAGAGCAAAATTTTAAATTTTTTTTCCTCCCTGAGACAGCTTGTAGATGGACTACTACTTATACTGGGAGGAGTCATAACATAAAAAAATAAAATAATTTTGTAAGGTCATCCCAGCCAATATATGCCTACCTAATAGAGGGGAAATTCCCTCTTCTGACAAAATATGTCATGAAGACAGGCAGTTACATGCTATTTTCCAGTCATGCATGTCACTTGACCTATGACCAAAAGTCAATTACTTCTGGGGCATGAAATTAAGCAACTTAGTAAGCTATAAGATAGCACTCAAAAGGTTTTGTATTTTAACATTAACAAAACTATTAGGAATAATCTGGGAGGTGAGAAAGTAAACCAATTTATAAGGTGACATTAAGAAATCAATTCTGAGAAAAGGTTAGCTCTTACATCACTGCCTAAAATTTATTTTATTTTCTCTCCCTTTTAAAAACTTGGTCTGGTTTTAATTATAAAAGTATACCACATGCTCGTGAAAGAAATGCAAATAGTACAGAGGCTGAGAAAAGAGAAAGTCTCTCTCCCCTCTCATCCTGATCCTGTGGTGTATCTTCCCAGAAAAGTAGCCTGTATAGATATAACATTTATAATAAAAGAGCTTTTAAAAGTGCATGTTGGCTCATTTACAATAGTGTCAAAAAGAATAAAATATTTAAACTACAAAATGTTGCTGCAATAAACTGAAGACACCAATAAATTGAAAGATAATTTGTGTTCGTTGGTTGGAAGACTCAACATTGTTAATATGTCAATAGTATCCAAAGTGATCTACAGATTCAATGCAATTCCTATTAAAAATCTCAACTGAATTTCTTTTTCTTTTTTTGTAGAAATAGAAAAACCTTCTAAAATTTATAAAATTTATATGGAATCTCAAGAGAGCTTGAACAGCCAAAATAATCTTGAAAAAGAACAATGCTTAAGGTCTCATACTGCCCAATTTCAAAACCTATTACAAATCCATAGTAATCAACATGATATGGCACTGGCAAAAAGACAGAGATAGACAGGACCAATGGAAGAACAGAGCCCAGAAATTAAACTCTCATATACGTGGTCAAATGATTTTCAATAAAGATGCCATTCAATACAGAAAATGGCAATGCTGGGAAACCTGAATATCCACATGCAAAATAATGAAGTTGGACCCTTAACATATATCATATATAAATATTAACTCAAATGGATCAAAGACCTAAATTTAAGACCTAAAAATATAAAACTCTTAGATACGGAGAAATGAGAACCTTGTATACTACTGGTAGGAATATAAACTGGTACTGCCCCTATAGAAAGCAGTACGGAGGTTCCTCAAATAATTAAATATAGAACTGCCACATAATCCAGCAATTCCACTTCTAGGTATCTATCTAAAAGAACTAAAAACAGGGTCTTAAAGAGATAAGTGTCCACTCATGGTCACTGCAGTGTTATTCATAATAGCCAAGACCTGGAAGGAATCCAAATGTCCATGAATAGATAAATAAAATGTAGTATATACGTACAATGAAATGTTATGTAGCCTTAAAAAGGAAGGAAATTAACACATGCTACAACACAGATAAACCTTGAGGACTTTTTGCTAAGTGAACCAAAAAAAGAACAAATAAATACTGTATGATTTCACTTATATGAAGTACCTATCGTAGTCAAATTCATAAAAACAGAAAGCAGAATGATGGCTGCCAGAGCCAGGTGGGAGTAGGGAATGGGAAGTTATTGTTTAATAGGTATATATTTTCAGTTTTGCAAGATGAAAAATTCTGGAGATTCACAACAATGTGAATCGTACTTAACACTATTGGACAGCACACTTAAAAATGGTTAAAATAATAAATTTTGTATTTTATCAAAATTAAAAACACTTTAAGCGTCATCTGGGTCATATAATACTGTTACTTTTGCCTTTTATATCTTATGCTTTTCTGTGTTGTGCATTTTTTACTTCCTTTTTAGTGTCACTTACTGGTATAGACATATTGTTAATTATTTAACTATCCTCTTCTGATGGGAAATCAGAATATTACCAGGTTTTTTTTTCCCCCACTATTACCAACTTCATTGCAACACCCATTCTTGGACCTATAAATCATTCAAATGGTATGAATATAAGCCATTACCTAAATTTCGTCCAAATTTTTAAGACTATAGAAAAAGGAATATCGGGCAAGGTAACATAAAGTTACAAAATCCAATTTAAATTGTGTCATTAATATTATCAAAGTTCATAATCTTTGATTTAGTGATTTTGAGGAAAACAGTCAAAAAGAAGGAAAAGGCTAGACTTTCTATGTTATCCGTAATACTGAAAAAATGAAAACAAACAAACTAAAATAAAAAACAAATGCCTATTAACAGAGGCATACTGTAAGGAAATTAAGCAGCACCTGTATAAAATAGTAATTATGAAGACTTATGTAGCTATTATTTAAAATGTTTATTATAATCTTCACAGCAAAAAAAAACTTATATACACTTAACATTTTAATGGGGTTACGTGTAAGCAAGTGGCTCATGGGCCTAATGCATCCCAGAGAGGTGCTTTATTTTAGTCTGCATGAAATGTGAATTTGAGTATCTTTATGCATGCTGAAAACTCTCCAATTTATTGCATTCTGTATCACCCTATAATGTTTTACAACCAATGCTTCGCCTATTTAGGCACCGGTATTCTTGACCTCTGAATATGGATGAGAACTGAGAAGGACTTCAAAAAGGAAAAGACTGATCTCCTACAGGGTAATGGGCTGTCCAGTGCATCTTTCTTTTGAAAGAAATAATGCTTCCACTTACCCATTAAGATCTTACTGCAACTAATACATATGTACAATAAAAATTATAAGCACATATACTGCACTGGTATTTTCCTGAGATTGGTTTCCAATGCTAATTTGTGCAAGTCAAGGCTACATGGACACTAAAATGTGAACATAGATACATTGTTTCTACACACCCCAGTGGCTGTTCACATCTTTACAAAACAAAAAATAAACAAAAAAAAACCCACACCAGCATCACTTACCTAGTGACTTGTTTGTGGAAATCTGTTAATTGTTTGTGTGTCACTGTGACAGCTCCAACAGTTGTCTCCTTTGGCAAACCTTTCAAAGAATTCTCTAACCATCGACAAAAGGTCTGTACCAAGAAGAGGGATGAGATTTTTAAAAGGGAGGCAAGAATTACTCAACTGGGACTCTACAGGTAGCAACAAAACCCCACAGGTTTTCCTTAGTAGCATTAGTTCCCCCAGACCTGGAACCAAGGATAGGAATTAATAAAAGTACTATCTTTAGACTTTCCAACCCTCTAGGGGTTAAAATAATTTATAAAGGCGTGCCTAGGGGCAGCGGGCATCATTTCAGACAGAGCCTTTCTACCTTGGAAGGGAAGTCTCTTCCGGATGATGCTATTGTTCTGTATCTGTCATTAAACTTATGTAATATTCTAAAATTAAACAGCAGCCAGAAAACACTTGAGTGTAAAGATCAAAGGCAATCCAAAACAAAGGTCAGTTACTAGAAAGAGCAAAAAGTTGAGTATGTAAACATGTCAAAAAGTAGGTATGTAATATAAATCCAGAATCTTAAGGCTTATAAGATCATCTCTCTCCAAAGTCATATTGGTAAGATCCTTTGTGATAACTGACAGGCTAAAAAATTTTTGTTGCTCACTCCTGTTGCTATTGAAAAGAATTTATTTATATCCAAGTATAGTCTCTTTATACCTTTCATATGCACAAAAATTGCTTGTCCTCACCTCCCCCCCATTACTTCCTTCCTCTTCGAACTAAAAATTAAAATTCTAGAGACTTCTTCTGGGTTCTTATTTTTAGCTAAATTGTTCTTTGAGTCAGCTCTAATTTTTCTTCACGCCTTTCTTAAGTAGAAAGTATAGTTTGGTCATAATTTTAGCTAAATTTTTTTTACATTATATATTTTCCCATTATGTTAATTTATGATCATAATAGACCAGAGCAAAAGTAAATATTCCACTATAAATGCTTTTTTCAAGTACTGCATAATTCTCCAAATGCTGCCCCCAAAGATAACAACTCAGACAAAAACAAGCAGGTGTAAAAGATTCAGGAAGAACCCTTAATTGACAAAGTTTCAGCATCCCAAAACCACCCATGATTTAAACTATAGTATCCCCCCAAACAAAAACAATAAGAAACAAAAAAGCAAAAAATGAATTAGCTAGCATACAATGGGCCTCCAGTAAAGAAATCTTAGAAATTTGGTTGAAAATACTGAATAAATTTGTTACAGATGGGTATACAACAAAGAAAGGAGGGAACAGAATAAAGGGCTTTAATTTTAATAGTTCATTCAAGTGAAGAAACAAAGTTGGTATGTTATCTTCTATACTAAAAAATCTGTGTTGAACTTTGAAAATGGTGCAATTAGGAAAGTGCTCAAGAATGTAAATTTTCTTTAGACTTAAATCTTTAATTACAACAATTTAAATTGGTTTGTAGGGTATAGATAACCCAAATTTATGTGAGTTCCTTTAGAAAAACTCAGTTGTAGTTGATTTTATAGAAAACAATCACTTTAAATTACTTGATAAGTCATAGGTACATAGTAAACTCTTAAGAACACCTGGCTACCTGGTTTCTATTCCTGTCCAAACTTGATATTTTCATTTTCTTGTTCGTTAGCACACAACTGTATGCTTACAAGTCTAGAATGTTTTTTAAAATTAAATTTATATAAATCTTTTGTTATCTGGGAACCAAATATATTTGTAAAAAAGTGAAAAAGTAAAGAAATTTTATTTTTCATGTCAAAGACTTTGGGGGTTGAACTTGTTTGTCTCTGGAGCTTGCAGAGGAATTTCAGAAAAACACAAAAATATTACTGTATTATATTGAAATAGAAGATATGTACTGAACAACTAGCAATGGAAACTATTGGTACTATTCACTTCTGAAGTACTTGAACGTATATGGAATATCTGTAGAGCTATTTGATAAAACCAAAGTAACACAGGAGCCTCAGAGTTTGATGTGTAAGAATTAAGTTTCATGTGGCTGTTCCTAAAGTATAAACCCAAAGAAAATGTTAGAAACCTATTAAAGTGTCCTTATATGTGACTGGTTTTTGTCTGATGGGCCAAAGATCAAGTAAAGCATATGCCAACTAAGACAATATACACCAGTCACAACAGCATTTTTGAGATGAACACACAATCCAAGACTAGGCAGAACTTCTGGCTCAGTCATATCAGAGTCCAGCAGTAAAAGTGCCTCCATGTTGTGAAATTGCCGAAATTGAGGCTAAGAATTGTCATCGAGGATATAAAGTAGCAGACACCACTCATTAGGATATAGATGGACTTAAAAGTTTTAAGTTACTTATGTAACTGGACTTTTCTGTTCCAGAAGACGGCTCACTTTAACTAGGTCCAACTGTGTACTTTTCTGAACTGCTTTATATTAATATTAAAAATAACAAATCTGATTTTAAAAATAATTTATAGGCTATGGTATACTTTACCACTATGCTCAAAATTTTCATGTAGTACACTTAACCTGATTTATGATCATGTGGCCCAGCACTGAAACTACTTGGAGATTACTGGATAGCCTAAAAAAATTTCCATGCACAGGTGATAAAGAACCAGAAGAACCTGGTTCAAAGGGGAAACAAATCCAAGTACATATTGAGGTCTAGTTTTATACCTATATGCCTCCAAATGCTTTGGCTAGGGAACCATACAGTGCTAAGGAGCCTAAAGCGAACACTTCCTGAATAAACTGTTAACACTATATAACTGATAACATGGGCATGTCTCACAAGTGAACAAATTTCTCACTGGCCAGCCATACAGCTAATTTCAGTGCTTAGTATTCATTTCTGTAATAAATACACCCTATGACAGTGATACAAATACATTTTTGAGAACACAATGATAAATTACTGCCCTTCTAAAGGCCCCTTCATCTAACAATTAAACCTAGCAATGTGCCTAAATTAGGTTCTACAATGTACAACAGGGCTAATTTCAAAGTTATTGTAGGCATCAATGAGCCAAAACTGAGGACTAGGAGAATGTATTCCTTAAGAAAATAACCTCACCGGTCTGTCAACCTGCATGATTTCCCACAGCACTTCGGCCACATCTGGTAGGGTATAGGGCGGGAGACAAAAGCAGCATGTATGGAGCAGCTGGCTTACAAGTTGCTGTCCAAGCTGATTCATCACCTGTCCAATCAGTTCTTTCCGTAACTCAAAGTCTTCTTCATGCTGTAAGAAAATAGGAGCCCTGAGTGAGTTTTAATTTTAACTTTCCAAAGACCAAGTACTTTTTCCCCTTTAATCTTGCAATATCTCTTTCCTGGATAAAGAATTATATTATAAAACATTTGTATTCACAAAATCCACTAAATGTCATTAGGAAAAAAAAATGTTGAGTTTAGTATCAGGGAAATGGGCATGGGTTTCAGCTGAGATGACCTTAACTCTTAAATTTTTCATGCACAGAAGGCAGAAGACAAACAGTGGTTAAAGATGAAGGGTAGCAATTTCCTTAATCATTTTTCTGTGAAAAGGTAACAAAGTATCCCTTTTTCCTTTTTAAAAATCAACTGAAATAAGAATCAAAGACTTGTATCAGGTATAAAATACATCTTATTTTTTTTCCTTTTTATATTCTTTGAATACACGTATTTCTAACCTCTTGAAAAAAATTTTACTTTTTTATTCTAGCTATTTTTATCTCTCTCCTTTTATTGCCAAACTTCTTAATAATAATTAAGCCTAGTCACATACTTGCTTACTTGTTCACTGTTCTCCCTCACCTTCAATTCTACTCCATATCTAGCCAAATCTAACTTTGAAAACTTTGTGAACCACTTTAGTACTCCAGCCAAACAGGTCTCTTAATTGTCTACTAACACACTTAGCGCTATCCTGACTTTCTCTGCTCATGATTTATACCCAGTCAGACTTTCCTTCCCACTCCAATCCATCCAAATTCTATATATAGTTTATGGTGCCACTGAGGTCCTTCCTCTGCCACAAAGTTATCTCAACCCACTTCTTTCCAAAGAGCTTTTCCCCTTTCTGATCTCATAGCAATCATGACTTATCAACTCATCTGACAATCAAATACACCTTCTTGTTGTCTTTATCCCTTCAACTAGACAACAAATGGCTTGGTAACAGAAATAATTTTAGATTGTTTTATACAACTTACTGCATTTAGTATAGGTTGTCTTAAATCTAATAGTTGATGTTTTTGTTAGTGAACGATCCACTATACTACATGCCAACCAATGCAGATCAAATAAGGAGATAGATATCCCTAAGGAAAAGAAGAATAAATATGAGAAGATAGTGAGCTGAAAAGTAGATAAGGCACAATGTTTATACTCACATCATTGGCTACCCCTGTATGGATGAGGTCTCGTAGGAACCGCATGACGCTACAATTGGCATCCCGGTGGTCCAGGGTAGTAGAGGCAATGGCCCACTGTAAGATAGGGATGACCACCTGGCTCCTCAGCAAGGTAACAGGGCTACGCTGAATAAACCTGGTGTGGAAAAACAGGCTAGGTATAAATGAGTTATAAAAGTAGCCAGGGTAAAAGGCAAAACTATGGAGACAGTAAAAAAATCCATGGTTGCTAGGGTTTAGGGGTGTTGGGGAGAAAGGGATGAACAGGTGGAACACAAGGGATTTTTAGGGTAATAAAACTATTCTGTATGATACTATAATGGTGGATACATGTCATTATACGTTTGTCCAAACCCACAGAAGGTACAACACCAAGAGTAAACACTAATGTAAACCACAGACTTTGGGTGATAATGATGTGTCCATGTAGGTTCATCAATTCTAACGAATAAACCATTCCAGTAGGGGATGCTGACAGTAAGGAAGGACTGGGTTGGGAGAAGCAGGAGATATATGAAAACTCTATACTTTCCACTCAGTTTTCCATAGGCTTCTTAAATCTTTTAACCTCCAATAATTTAAAAAATAAACAAATAAATAAGGAAGGAAGGTAAGGAAAGAAGAAAAGGAAGGAAGGAAGGAAGGAAGGAAGGAAGGAAGGAAGGAAGGAAGGAAGGAAGGAAGGAAGGAAGGAAGGAAGGAAGCTCTTCAAGGAAAAAGTTGAGGTAAAGCATGACATCACAGCAGCATAAAAAGTTACAACTACAGGGGATTTTAGAGACTATCTAGTCAAATGTTTCTACCAAGCTTATTTTTACTGTCTTTTGCATGTCCCCTGTTCATGACAAGAACTCAGCTACTACCTCTGCTCCCAACCAACTCCTCTTCCTCACTTACGGCAATTGGAATTCTGGTTCAAAATTTAACTTCGAGTTATGAATTATTAATCTACCTACTCCATTTACCTCATTTCACAGAGAAAGAAACAATCTGTTAGGTGACAAGACTAAGCAGTGACGGGGATGATCAATAAAAGAAAGGGTTGTTCTTTAGAAGGACTGACCTGGTGGCTAGCCTGAACAGGTCATCCACGGTGTCAGGGTGATTCTGGAGCCCATTCTGTTGTTCTAGGAGCTGAAATGTGGGGATGCACAGTGCCTAAAACAGAAGTGATTTTAAAACAAATGCTTTGTAGATAAATGCCACAGCACTCAGACCTCTTAAATGTCACAACATATCCAAAGGGAACAAAGAGGGGAAGCACGAACAGGAAAAGACAAAGACTGTGATGAGAATCAGATCAAGAAAAGGAAGAGAGAAATATTTCTCAGTTGATATAAATAGTTTTCACATATGAAATCGACATTTCAGAAATGGTAGCAGGTATAGATATTAGCTGATGAAAGCGTATATATTTCATTTCAAAGTTTCAGAAGTTTCTAAGTAAAACTATGCATATATCCTAGATATGGTTAGTCCACTAAGCGAATAGATGTGAAATTTTAATCATAATATATGAAATAACAGATGAAGTTTTAAAGGGAAAGATATCGTGGGAAAAGGAGCATCGTTAATTTAATTCTCTAATATATTTTTCCCCTTCTGCAACTAGGAAGGGGGAAAAAGAAGTACATGAGTCTTTTCCAATGCTTGCTATTTACCTTAAGTTCACTCCTGCTAAACTATTTTATTGGCTGTTTCATGCAGGAAATTAAAAATAAAATCATGCTTGAGCTTAGAGATCCTTTATTTTAAATCCATTTGCCTACCTCTCCCCACCCACAAACACCTATTTCTGGAGTGCATAAATTAGGCAGTAATATCTGTAATGATCATTATATCTGTGTGGTCAGTCTCTCTCATTCTCCTAAGCAGGCCTGTCCAGAGAACAACTAGGATGTTTTTCTACCTCTCTGTTATTAGGAAATCAAAATGCCTGGGGGTGAGGGAGCAAAGCAGCAACAGAATTAAAGACAGGTGAAGAACACACTGCTGGGCCTTTAGACCCTCCGAGCCCAACACATCTGTACTCTCCAAAGAAAATACACCTGGAGCATGTCTAGGAGTCCCTGCCGACAGCCCTCTTCCATGCCATACTCATCCACGAGGATACTTCCAAGGTACAGGAAACAGGAATGCTGATGGACATGGTACACATTCACCATCTGCCAAGGGAAAAACCAATCAGTTCAATTCTTTACTTCTCAATAAATACCAACTAAAAAGCTGTCTAGAAGAAGAAATTTAAAAATAGAGTGGTCTCTTCTCTTTAAGACAACATACTGAATAAAGCTTGTTGGCAACATTTTTTGAAATTGAAACAGGGTTCACTTCCTCAATAATTTTCAAGTACTCGAGACTTCTTTTGAGCATTTGACCTTTAATCTTGCCAAAATAGTACAAGAGAATTATATAATACTTCAAGCTATAAGCAATTAAAGAACTATTATCCAAGGCTTGTGTAATATTTATAACATTATAGCATAGTATACTCTAATATTCTAACATCTAAAGGTTGCTCTTATGTGCATTAAAAATAACTTAAAAAAATTAGTATAGACATAGCAGAGACAAAAATATCAAATGCCCTCAACTTAGAGAAGATTGTGAAAGTGTTGTTTGAATTGTGAGTTACTCTTAAACCCCTCCATTTAATATTTTAAGTAAAAAACAGTATTTCCAATTAAGAAACCCGAATTTCAAAAGAACAGAAATTTTAACACAACATACACATTTGAATTGAATAATTTGTTTAGGAATTTTACCCTATTATCCTCCAAAAATTAAAAGGCTTCTACACATGCATCTATTTATAATGACATTATAACACATGTATTGATTTTATTACATAAATTCAACTCTATGAACTTGATAGGGGCTGAAAGGTAGAGTAACTGACTCTTACCAGCATATACCACGGAAAGAGCATAAAATAAGAAAACTATATGCTCTACTTAATGAATAATGATCTAAGCCAAGGGTTGGCAATTTTTTTCTTAAAGGGGCAGATAGTAAAATTTTAGGTTTTGCTGGCCATACAATCTTTTAACTACTCAACTTTGCCACTGTAGCACAAAAATGGGCAATAGGCAATACATAAATGAATAAGTATCCCTCAGTAAAACTTTATTTACAAAAACTTAACTTATAAACTACAGGCCCACTGGCTGTAATTTGCTGATCTCTGATTTATGGTACTTTTAAGAATAATTTTCATTTTTGTCACATGTGCTGACTTTAGAACACACTTCTGTATAACGTGTTACCCTACTCTATTGGGTTGGTCACATATTTAACTAGCAGGGAAAAAATTAAGTCGTGAGGTATCCTCCAATAACAAAGGGGCATTAAATCAAGTTATATTGAACCCAGAATGCATTTCACCAAAGAGGACCCTACACAGCCTAAATACAGACCTATACTGTTGTACTCAGGGTATAGTAAATATAGAAAATCACCAGAAATTAAACTAAATACCCATACAAACTTTAATCAAATCTACAATTTAAGGAGGCATGGTTGTACAAGTGCCAACTAACAATGAACCAGCATGATCCTGGCTGAGGATAAGTTTTTCCTTTAAAATGCAGAATTTCAGGGGGCGCTCACTATCAGGGTCAGCTCCTGAGAGTGTTCGCCTCCTAAAATCTGTGCTGTTGGTGCCCTGCCAAAATGGAGAAAGGTCACTTCAGGTTGGGTGGGTGCAGTCTAGCCCAAAGCCTTGTCGTTTTCCTCACAGAATGAGTACAAAATTTAAGGTCCTTGCTCAGAGTCCTGCAAGTGAAAGACTGGCACCTGGTCTTGCGTCCCTCAATTTTGTGCCCCTTGCACCTCACTTGCCTCAATCTTGTTCTGGCTCTGCTATAAAGTTAACATCAACACAAATTACTTAGTGAACTAAGTCACCAGTCATGAGTGTCTCATATAGAGAAAGTCTAGATATGATCTTAAGAGAACCTCATACAGTTGAGTCACCATCATAATAACATATCAATCTTGGTGATTAAAAGAGTCAAATTTATATCCTGACAAATAAGAGACTTATGTGAACAACTGCCTATAGTCAAGACAGAAGAAAATCCCTTTGGGTCAAAAAATAGCAAAGTTTGACTTGCCACATTTTATAAAAAAAAATTAATATAAAAATATTTATCATTGCTATATAAGAGTTGAGCATTAAAGTCATTCTCTTTTCCTAATTTTACACCGGAATATACTGCTAATTAGACTATCCTATACAGAATATACAGGCTGTTTCCCTCATAAGACAACACACCTACCAAAGCCACTATTTATCTCTTTCAAATATTTTTTCATTCATATTTGATAAATACAAAGTATTTCATATTTTATCAGCAGAGTTTTTGTTCTAAGGCTCCTATTTCATTCTGCACACTTTACATTTTCCTCTTGTAGAGAACTTACCTGTGTGACTAGTGGCTGTAGCAAGGCTGCAGATCCTTTGCCTACACAGCGAACAGCAAAGCGGAGGCATCTGCAACAACGCTCTACAATTCGATTATCAGCCCGGTGCTTATTTAGAGTCTCAGATAAAACTGGCCATATCTGAGTCAAAGGTAAAACAGGACAAGACAGAAAATAATGAACAACTAAGAGCTGAAAAAAAAAATGCTCCCAAACTGGTAACATTTAATTTGGCTTTTAAATAATTTTGAAAAAGCTTCCTTTTATAGGCCTGATTCTGGCTGGTGGGTATGTATACACATGTGCAGAGGTTAAATACATTATTTATCACTAAAACACAATCATTTCTTATGAGAAGCATGGTATATCTTAAGAACATGTGTATCTTTACCCAAAAATAAAGATACACATTTTCCTAAACTTTCAACTTCCTGATTTAGGATGGGAAGAATTAGTATGAATTATAGAGGAAGAGATGTTAAAAGATAGTTCTAAGAGATGGAAGACCTTGAACAAGAGAACTAGAATTAAGAAAATGGTATTTTTTGATATCGTTGAACACTTAAGGACATCTGGTGTTTCCTCCCAGAACCTGAAAAACATTCTCAAACCATGCCTTTTGATACTCACATTACCCTTAGTGGAAAAAATATAAGGGAAATACGTTATTGGTGGGGAAATCAAAGCCATGACGGTTAACTGGCTTTGTCAGAAAATTTTTGCTTGTCTTGATCAGGCCCCCTAGTAACTCTAGGATTTTCACAGTTCATCTCTCTCTACTTCTTTGGCTTCTCAATGTATTTCCCCATAGCCAGTTTTCCTATAAAATCTAAAATCAAAAACATTTATTTAGATTGTTCTATTTTTCTTTTCACTGGTATTTAAATCGTATCAACAAATTGACTCTTCCTCTGAACCTAGAAGAAAGTGCCTTCTCACTTTAGTTACCCACAATATCGTAAAGAAAAAGGAAAAAAGCCTTGTTCCATAGGCATATGTTAGCACTTACTTCCTGTATGACTTTTTGGCACGGATGATTCTGTCCATTTTCCACAATGGGATTGGTGTGTCTGGTGGAAGGCAATAGCTCAAATCAGTGAAAGAAGAGCAAGTTCACTGAGGACCCAAAGCCCTGCCCATGAGTTTATTTAGTACCAATTTCACCAAAACAAACAAAAAGCAGGTAGCAAAGTTATTTTTATGACTCAACTCCTTTTCTTTCTATTCCACTGAAACAAACATGAGCACATAGTTTAAATCTTTTTTTTTTTTTTTGCCATCTTTAAGCTACTTCTACCAAAACATGTAAACTCAAACTAACTGCGTCATGAATTATGACAGTGGAGCATTTACAATTATCTTTTTCATTTTTTCCTTTATAAACCTGAATATGAAGTCTTTTCCAAATTAATAAATATATACAAGTTGTCTGAATCCACTGAGAAACCAAGAACTGCTCCATCCTCAGAATTAAGTCAAAAGCTTTAGGAACTCTATAGTCCACCAAAGATGTTTCTCATGATTCTAGTCTGACCCCGAGGATACACAATATGGGCCCACCTGCAATATGTTATATCCAACTATTTGTCTAGTTTTAGAATCCACTCATTTGAAGGAAAGCAGGGGGGAAAACTGTATGATTGATTACAAACCTCTTTATAAATGAAAGAAACTCTTTATACAAGAAAAGCATTACACCAACTCAGAAAAAGATACCTGTTGACAAGAACTAATAAGCTAAAATAATGTTTATTTTGATGTATTTCACAAAGGCCTTTATGCAACTATTACCCTGATAGCCCTATTATACCTGTGGGTCTCACAAAGCATAAATTATGTAACTCAAGATCACTCTTTGAACATTGTCATTCAAATGCTTTTCTAATCATAAGGCTCCTCTTGATTTCAAAGAAGGATTAATTTCACCTGGTCACTGAAGAGGCTTATTTCTTTGTACTCACACACTATACAGTGTGTCTGAGTGTGGTCCTTAAAATAGCAAGAAGCAGCAGCATCACTTGTGAAGTTACTAGCAATGTAATTTCTTGGGTCCTACCCAAGATCCAATTAATCAGATTCTCTGGGAACAGGACCTAGCAATCTGTGTTGATAAGCCCTAGTGACTTTGGTGCATGTTAAATTTGAGAATCACTCATCTAGAGACCAGAAGAATTAATTACATTTTAAAGGTCTTTTGACGAAGGTCTACCAAGAACAAATTCTTAAAATTTGCCTTTGCCCCAAGACTTCAGGTAATGGCCTTAGTCTCCTGAGAGATTATAGGAGGTACATAGAAATTTGAGGGAAAAAAAAAACAACACTTGCTAACTTTAATAAATGGTCTAATCTGAACTTAACCCAAGGCAGGCCTTCTTACCTAAATATTACTGCAAGACGATCTAAGAACACAGTGGGATCTGAGGATATGCCGTTGCTGGGCTCCTGAGACAAAAGCTGAAGAGACAGACATTAAAACATGGTTGTTATACCTGGAAACACTCAAATGGTGCAAACTTTTAATTAATATCGCCAAATTACTTTCCTCCATCTTACTGCTTCCTAAGACTAAATATTACTAACATTTTACTATATAATCATTGTGTAGTAGAAAACATCATTTGATTCTTTTCCATTTACTTATTATGATTAAGATACTACATATGTTCTACATTAAATTATAAATTATATATAAAATGTATTATATAATCTATTATATTCACATTTCACTTTCTATTATAAAGTTTTAAAATTATAGTTTTATATTTCAAGAGATAAAGCAAGTTGCCCCTTATTCTTCTTTCCTAAAATTTCTTAAAATACTTCCACCAGCATGACATTAGAGATGAACTCTAGAATCATTTTGTCATAGTCTCCTAAAAATCCCATTAGTGTATTCACTGTTAATGAACTATAATGAAATTTGAGAAGAGCTGACATCTTTACAATATTCTTCATGGATATTGGGTAGGCAATGGTTTTGAATGCTAACTTGAATGATATTTTCTCCATTATATCTTTTAAATAGTATTACTGGTATAGTGAAGATCTACTGACTTATAGACTAGTTATTCCATGTATACAGTTTTGACAGACTTTAAGTTTAATAACTTTTCTGTTCATTGTCTTGGCTTTTCTAGGTAGATAAAAGATCACTTGTATAATAATTGTCTTTTTCTAAAATGTAAACTTTTTATATTTATTTCCCCCCCTTACTTAATTTGACTCACCTTTTTCAATGCCATAACCTGAACAGAACATAGTTCACTAAGACATTCAGTAATCTTATCCAAAGGTAATCTGGCTAGAACAAGTGCTGTCCCTAAAAGACAAAGGAAGATAAAAATGAGAAAAATAAAAGCTGAATTAAGGTAATTCATTGGTCTACATCATATGGTTAATGAAAAAGGCTAACTAATCCCATTCTTTTAAAACGATCAGCACTGTTTTTTCAAATCACAATATTTTGTTATTGGTGGTTGGTTTTTCTTTCTTTGGTGTAGCTAACTATATTTATTGATTTTCACAATGACATTTACAACTTAAGTTAATATTAAATTATTTCTCTTTGTTAGCCTATCAGTTTAAAAATGTTTAAATATATATCTCCTTTCAATTCTTCAAAGACTTAAAATTTCCTTCATAAAGCCAATGCCAAAGCTATTTTTATATAGCACAGTACAATAGTTCTCGAATTTCCCAGAGATTCTGATTTAGTGGGTCGAAGAGAGCCTTTATTTTTGATAAGCACCACAGCTAATTCTTATCATCAGAGAAGTTGGAAAAATACAAATAATTTTTTTGAAAGAATGGGCTGAAATAAGATTTAATTCCAGTTCTACCATAACAGAATCTATGAACTGGATAAGGCATTCTCTCTGGGCATCAGTTTCTTTATCTGTAAAATGGTGCTAAAGCACTTCCTCCAAATCCAAAGGATGACGTATGAGACTAGGTCCCTTCTAGGACAAAAATGCCTTCAGTATGATTTTTCTCATCTCTTAAAATTCCATTTGACAAAACAGTAATCAATCCATAAATCTTCAAACCTAAATAAAAAACTGATCTAATTTTTCCTGACAGTCTATTAGCCATGGATGTGTAGACTTTTATTTAAAACTCAGGGGGAGAAAATCTAACTGAAATATAATTTTTCTCCTTTTAATTTATTCCTAAATAAAATACTGTTAACTAAAAGTCTTTTGTGTTATCTAGAAGATACCACTGAAAACTGGGATGCCACACACTATTACCGGTCAGACATCACTTGAGCATCAAGGTTAAATTTCACTAGAAACTGACAAAATAGCAATGATAACCACAGTAGTAGTTACAAAGAATATCTGAATTTGATTTAATGCCTTATTACCTTTGCCTATGAAGGGAAACAACAAAAATTCATGCTACCAAAAAAAAAAATCTGTCTTAGAAAATGCAGTTACACTGGCTGTAAAGGAACTTAGACATAGAAGTGAGAAAGAACAGAGCTAGTTCACATGTAAGGTCATCCAGTCTTGCCAAGGCTGTTTGCCACTCACAGAGGCTTAAAAGATGCTGCACAGATCATTTTACCCAGTCTTTTATTTGCTATACCCCAGTCCCCTCTCAACTATCAGCTGTAAAGACTTTACTACCTCTCAAGATACCCCAATCTGTTTTCAGAAAGTTTGGTTAGAAAACATTTTCTTTTTAGGAGCCAGTAAATTGTCAACAGTTGATCATGCACTCATAGAATAAATCTATTCCCTTTTTTTATAACATAATATTTCAAATATTTAAAAATAGCCATCATGTTAAGTCTCTTCTAAGCCTTTTCTTCTAACCTTAATATCTTGAGCTCCTCTATTACTATGAGCTTCATCACCTCTCTGCCTCTAGATAGGCAATCACTCACTAATCTGATCAGTAATGGTTAAATACCACTGAGAGACCAAGACCTTTGGCTTCTACTTACAGAACTGATCCAGGCACACTACCTTTAAATTTCCACTTACCTCTTTGGTATGGCAATACTTATATGATCTCCCTTTTTATTCTTCCTCCAACTCAAAAAGGAACTATTTTTAGTTTGAATGTGTTATCTCCATCCACCCAAAATCTAGGTCTGTGCTATACATACTGTAAGCAGTTTGAATTAGTTATATAGCTTTAAAATAGTCTAAGAATTCATGTACACATAATCAACACCCTCCCCTCGAGTGGAAAAGCCACCTTCCCCATCACTAAGTACATTGCAACTGAAAAACCAGGACATGATTGATGTAAATTAACTCCCAGAAGTGGCTTAGAGGAAACTCTTCCTGGTTAATAGCTTAAGTAAATACCTTTTAGCAAGCCCACAGCAGCTTCTGGAGACAACATGAAGGAATCGAGGGAACGCGCAATCTCCAGGAGTCCATTAAAGTGCTGAGCCATATGATCTCGGCAGACAGAGCAAATGTTATGAATGGCTTTGGCTGCAGCAGAAGCCAGAGGCTTTTCACACAAGCCTTTCATCAAATAGCCCAACACAGGGTCTAAGGAGAATAGCCACATAGTAGAGATTAAATATTTGAAACTTAAGGAAAACTTCTAGTTTGTTAGAACAGAAGTTTTCATTCCCTTCTAAAGCAAAAGAACTATTTGTAAAAATAAAATGTGTTTAAACCCCAATACATAAAATATACAAAAATAGAACTGATCTCACTGACATGACGTCAGGGAGCCCTAAATCTTATCTATACATCTTCCATTTCTTTTCTCATGGCAGTCAACTACTGTTCGTTGCTAGGGCCTCACAGAAGACAGTTTGAAAACCATTGGTAGATATGATCATCTAAGTATTAAGAATAGGGTAATGAAAGAAAGAATGTAAAACTCAGAGAGCTACCATTATATACAGAGATAAATCACTTTGTAAAAACAGCGTACATTAATCAGGACAATGACAGTTACTCAAAGTTGACACTTTTAAACTTACTCTTTATAGTTATAAAAGGCCTTAAGAACTTGCAGATGATCTTTAGCACTTCTAAAAAAATTCATTCATTTTGCTTTATCAAATGTAAATAAGTATTCCAAGAAAACTGATTATTAAGGTGAATTACTATAAAGCAAATCCTACTTATCTTTTACCTTGCTTTACAAAAATGTTGTTCTATGAAAAATCATGTACAAAAACAAACAAAAAAACCATGTCACTTTTTAAGCAAGAGTTTCAGCCAATAAAAAAGATCATGTGTAAAATAAAATAAAATCAAAAGGTGGTGATTTAATAAAGATAAAAACAGGAAGCACATCAAATTGAGTATTTAACACTGAAAACCCCTCTTCTTTGCTTCAGCATATTAATTGCTTATAAGTTAGAACCATACAAGAGTCTGATTAGCTCAAGCATATACCAAAGGCTAAAAAAAAAGGCAGAAATGTTCGTTCTGAAGCAGAGAACTGGCAGCAGACTTTCCCCTATCTAGAGATTTAATTTTTTTAAAGGTCTTTTCTCCAAAGTCTGATCACATTATGTTTTATCAACTAAGCAATAACTTATAATATTTACTCTTGGCATCTAAAAACATTCTACCTATCAGTAAAAGGGAAAGCAGGAAAACAAGAGCAAAAATAAGAGTAAAAAGAAAATCAGAAAAATCAGAAGCAGCAGCTGCTTAGGAGAGAGTTCACACATACCAAGGAATTGAGGATTTCGATCAACCACTTCGCTCATCTCTCCAACCAATTCAATGCTGGTGTACCGCACAGCTGTATGTACAGTCTCTGGGAGACGAACAACTCCTTCTAAGACTTCCACAAGTGTTGGATTATTCTCCCTGAGAACAGAAGGCAAGCACTCACGGTTATTGATTTCAGAGGTTAGGTTCTGGCCAAGTAACAGGCTGCAATGACACAAATCATTGCTAAAGGGCTTCTTGCTAAATAAATAATCATTTGGATATAAGTGCTTAACACTTGGTATGAAAGTTTTAAATCCTCAAAAAAGGGGAAAAGAAAGAAATGGAAGATATCTTTGTTTTAGGAGAAGCATACTGCTCCATAATCTTCTGAAAGCCAGTGAAGTGTCTAAAGACACAGCCTGCTATCAAATAAGGCTCTTCGAATCCGTTTTATTTATTCCTATATCTGCAGCACCTAGAACAGTGCCTGGCACATAGTGGGCACTCAATAAATATTGCTGAATGGCTAAATAATGAATAGTTCTCATAGAGTATTTTCTATTAGTTATTATTCTACAAAAGATTCCTTAAAGCTGGATACTGGAAACTTTAAGAATAGGTAAGCATGGTGGGCCAGCTCACTAACTAAAGGAATAAGAACACAAGCTGGAAGAACAGGTGAAAGTATCCTGACTTGAAATATGAGGGAAAACTAAAGTTAACCAAATACTTTCCACAACTCCATGAAGTTAATTTTTCCTTCTCTTTTTTCATTCCCCAAGAATACTAGCAGAAGTTCTTTAAGGAGAGTAGAGGACGCCTTCAAAGTGGTAGAACACAATCCAGAAATGAAAGATGTTTAAAATATAAATAACATGCTGGATTAGAGCAAGAGCATTCCCTGCTGATAAATTAAGTCTTTTATAAACACTAAAAAATTACAATCATGCAGTTGGCTTGAAATGTAGATAAGCAAAAACCAAAATAAAATCTAGTGTCATTTATTTCCTAAGAACACTAAGCTAATTACTGATACCCTCTACCTATCCTTTTTCAAAACAACACTTATCAGTTAGAACATTAGTGATTTTAATAATCTTCAGGCTGTCATTGAAGGTTCCAAAAGACACCGAAATGGGTTTAAGAGCCAATAGTATAGTATGTAATTCAGGACCAGAACTTTTTAATAGAGAAAAACAAACCTACCCCGAGTCCTTGAATATATATACTGGATTATAAACAATATAAGATTTCACTGACTAGGCCTTGTAAGGCAGATAAGAAAGAAATACTGTATTTTACACAAATACATACTTTATCCATCTCTTAAATCAAAGCCCTGGGTAGAGAGCTCGACTGCAGGTATCTGATTATAATATAAGAAAACTTGACAAATATTAGAATCAATTTAAAAACTCACGGCACAAAGTAAACTGTTTTTAAGAAGTCATGTTAAAATCATAAACAGAATTTCTATGCCAAGCAATGAGAAATCAAATTCTAATAATTTAAAATTTCCCAATGACAATAACAAAAATAATAATTGCCCTTTAGATTCTGCTACTCTTTTAGGTAAAACAGTGCCTACGTCTTGCCTCTCTGAAACTCACAAATAATTATCTAAGACAGAAAAAAGGAGAACAATGTTTTTGATTACACCAACTTTCATAAAGGATCCTCGGTTGGAAAAATAAATCAACATTCTTTTCCTAGCATCAAGAACAAAATAATTTTAACTCTAGGAAATGTGGTTTAAACATGGATATTAGCAGTGCATGCTACTCTGGACTAGATCTGGAAGTCAGAAGACTAGATATAAATTACAGAAGTTCTAGGAGTTTCCAAATATATACTGCACGAGAAAAATGGTATAATTTTCCTTCCTTTGATATTTAGAGTTCCCAGCAAAAGACTTATTAGACACTCACGGATCAACACTCTTTGCTATAGCAGCCATGATAAAGAGAACCGCTTCTGTCACCTCCCAGGGTGGGTTGCCTTCTTTCAGAGTAGAATATAACTAGAGAAGAAGAGGTGGATTACGGATCCATTAAAAGGAAAACAGAATAGAATTCCAAAACAAACAAAACAAAAAATCCTGTTAAGTTAAAATAAATCCAGCCCCTTGTTTCTAAATCTAATAATTAATTGTCCCTTGGAGCCAGGGGAGAACATTATTTTCACTTTTCACAGCTTCACTAATTATTAATCTATAAGTAACTTCTAATTTAATATTTGAAATAAACCCATTTAGGTTCCCAAGATTATACCAAGATTATTGTCTGCCCCCAAAATTGATTATTATGGAAAAAACAAAATATATTACATGAGTGTCTTTTCCTAATAATACCTGATAAATACATAAATACACTTAGAATTGAGATACAATGTAAATCCTTTATATGTACATTGGCTTTACATTTCTACTGTTTTTTTTGACTACTCTGCATCAACACTAATAGTATAGATTAAATTCCTAAAAAGCAACTGTCTAAAAGAACCTATTCACAATATCATGTCCAAGCAAGGAGTTGGAGGGGGGAAGATCAAGCAGAATATTCAGAGATGTCCAGAAATTTACCAGGGATATCCATCTGTGGAATGTGACCGGGCCTTAGTCTAACTAGGATTTCAGTAGTCAAATAACAGAAACTGCTAAGTAAAAATTATTGTTATAGGACTTCACAGAGCCTTTAATCCACTTTTAAGTAGTTTCCCAATTTTAATTGATAACAGAACCTTTTTTTGCCAAAGAATATCTCATGAGACTGGTATCCCATAGAACACATCCTGGACAATATTGATGATTTATGTAAATCTGTATACTGAGGTCTAGAGAAGAATAAATTAACTTGCTCAAAGCCACAAAGCTAATGAGAAAAGAGCTGAAATCTGAACACAGTTCATCTGAACCCGTTTTCTAAGAATTCCCCAACCCTCTGTAGTTACATCTGTAAACATATTTTGCTTAATATAAGGAAAAATAGTTATAATTTTATTAACTTTCTAAATCAGATTATGCCTCAAAAATATACAAAATGGTTGGGTTACAAAAAAATTAAGTTAGTTCAGTATTGTTGATAAAGCATCAAAAGGAGTATTTCAGAGCCCAGAGCATGATTGAGCAATATGAAAACCACTTGAAATTATGCTTATGTTAAGTGATGTGGAATGGTGATGATTGCGACCCTATGACGTAAGGTGTTACTCACTGATTCTCAGGAAAACCACAGGACTATGAATCTTCTACTCTAGTATAGTCACTCTGGGATGAAACTGCACAGAAATCTAACCATAAGTGTGGACAAAGGAAATGCCAAATAACTAAAAGAGTTGCCAGGAGCTGGTACATAATCATTAAAGCAGAAAAACTTGTTATTTTTCCTGGGTAGGTCCAAATTCCCTATAAGTATCCTGGGGGCTTTAAAGTTTATCTATGATCTTCCACTCCAACTAAACAAGTGGAACAGCTCTCATTATCAAGAGTCATAGAACAAACCATAACTGAACCATCCAAAGACAGCAATTAGCTTTTAAGATAGTAAATAAACAGAGCTACTATATGCCAGGCAGTGTGCTAGGCACCTGCATATCTATTATCCTACGTAGCCATCGAGACTAAAGAAATAGATGGAACATTTACAGAAGACACAGAAGTGAATACAATTAAAATGATTATTAAAACTGGTAAGAATCTCCAAATGGCTTACCTGAGCAAAACACTCCATAGACCCAATCAGGAAAATCAAGTCTTTCACCAGGTCTGATACCCTCATCCGAAACTCCCCAAAGTCATCAGTCTCCTCAGGAACCCCCTCCTGAAATTTCAAATCAGATAACATTTATTTTAAACTTACTGAGACTTTCACTGACCTCTACAAAATCAAGAATAAAGAGGAAAAAGCCATTAAGCAGTCCAATCCCAATGAACAAAAGATAAGTCACCTAAATCACAAGGACATTTTACTACAGATCGTCTCCCAAACTTTTAGGGTATGTCAAGTCAGTATAACCTATTCTCTACCAGCTTCACTATAAAAAACTCTATGACTTCATTTCTTTTTTTTCATTTCCAAGTGGTAGGGATGGGAAATGACCTAGAAGATGTGGTAATTTAAGAGTTAATAAGCTTATCTTGCTAGCCTTTTAGTACTAAATAAGCCTCTGAAGCTTTATGAGATCTACTAAAACCAACCATTATCACAAACTTGATACAGAACAGAATTTTAAGACTTCAAAAAGAATTTTAAATAGGTGAACAGATATATAATAAAACAAGTATTATAAAATTTTAATGGCAGCATTTAGGTAGTAGGTATATAGATATTTACTATAAAATCATTTCACCCTTGCTTATTGAAATTTTTCATTTAAAAATACAGAGATCATTTACATTTAAAGTTTCTTAAATATTTTTTATTCTAACATACTCCTATGAGTAAACAAAGGCTTACCAATTGTGAGATGGTTAAAAGCATGTATAAGAATCTTGGCCCATAAAATCTGAAAAAAAAGCCCTTATTACTATTGAGAATTGTTGATCTAGCTCCATCTCCTTGCTTTAGGATGAATAAATTATGATGATGAAAATGACAACTATCTCAGATGAGACAATGAATTATAAAACACTATACACCTACAGGTGTAGGGAATTATTTGCAAGGGAATGGTGTCAAGGAACTAACAAAGGGAAGAAGGGGATCAAGTCTAATTTTAAACCAGAGCAGCCCTGCTTTTATTTACATAATGGGCTTCCAAGTAAGAGGTAGTTACAGAGAGCATTCTTCAGTTAAAAAAAAAAGTCCTGAAAACCGCTAAACTAGATCACTAAGGTTCTGTGGAGACACAAAATACCATGACTCAAAAAACGTTAATATAAAAATGTCAGTTTTAATTTTAAGCAATGTGAAAAAACTCACTCCAGGTCCTAAGTTGAAGGACACAGATTAAACTAATCAATCAGCCAAACCACCAAAAGGATAAAATAAGTGCTGTAAAATTTGAAGAGACTAAGCCAAAAATAGAGGTTGAAGAGTTTCTAAATAGACTATTTTATAATATTTCTAGTATATTTTCTCCTAAACAAACAGATTATTTCTGTATTTTTAAAAATTATTTAAATTAGTTTCAATTATACAGTACATCGCTTAAACATCTATTATAGTTCATAAAATGATACCCCCAATTGCTCCTTCCATCCCCTGGCCCTCCACCTAGCCATCATATTAATACTAACTGCATTCCCTCTGCCGTGATCCCCATCCTCGTGACCAACTATCAACTACTAATTTGTACTTCTTTAACCCTTCACCCCATTCTCCCTATTCCCCAATCTCCCTCCCTTCTGTCCATCACCAAACTGTCCACTATATTTCTCTGTTTTTGATTAGTTTGTTCTTTTTGTTCCTTAGATTCTGCACATAAGTAAAAGCATACAGTATTTACCTTTCTCTTTCTGACTTATTTCACTCAGCATAATAATCTCTAGGTCCATCCATATCGTTGCAAATGGTAGGATTTCATTTTTTTTTAACGTCTGAGTAATATTCCATTGTATATATAAACCATAATTTCTTTATCCAATTGTCTGGTGATGGGCATTTAGGCTGCTTCCATATCTTCCATATCTATTGTAAATTGTGCTGCCATGAATACTGGAGTGCATAGATCTTTACGAATTATTGTTTTGGTTTTCTTTGGATAAATTTCCAGGAGTGCAATTGCTGGCTCAAAAGGTATATCCATTTTTAATTTTTTGAGGAACCTCCATACTGTTTTCCATAGCGGCTGTACCAATTTGCAATTCCACCAACAATGTATGAGGGTTCCTTTTTCTCTGCATCCTCACCAACACTTATTATTTTTTGATTTACTGATGATAGCCATTCTGACAGGTGTGAGGCAAAACCTCATTGAGGTTTTAATTTGCATTTCAATGATGATTAGTGACCTTGAGCATCTTTTCATGTGTCTATGAGCCATCTGTATTTTCTCTTTGGAAAAATATCTGTTTAGGTCTTCTGCCCATTTTTTAATTGTATTGTTTGTTTTTTGTTCCTGTATTTTCTTTTAAATTATAAAGTCAATATAAATAATATTAACACAAATGTGTATATATAGGAGGGAAATCATGTTATTCTCCACATCCTCACAAATAATTCACTTTTGTGTTAGTTTTAATCAAGTCACAATTATACTATTAAAGTACACAATTTTACATTCTGATTTTTTTCATTTAGCATACCAACCTCCACTATTTTAAGTCATTATTTTTAACTGCTGCATAATGGTACATCAAGTTGCTACATAATTTATGTAATTCTTCCTATACTGTTGTATATGGGTTTATCACTTTTTACCTTTATAGATAATGCTTTGTATATAAAGTAGCTGTTTTTCTATTCTGCGGAATTATTTAAGGTAAACTTCCAGGAGAAATATTGTCTCAGCAGGACTGATTTCTTTTTATACAGGCTTAATACTACTCATTATACTGGTATTGACTTCTTCAGTCTAAGTTATATAATGACAGAAACCTGAAGATTTCATTAGCTTTAGTCTCAAAAGTTCCTTTTCAAATTAGCACTGAAAAGAGGAGAAAATTGAGATTTAAAGAAGTAGAAAAGAGAACTTACATGGTCTGGTTCCAACTGGCAGTGTCGAGCTAAGGCATGAAGCAGCCTCTGAATGTAAGCTTTGAAGATGCCATGAATAACTTCATCATTAGTTTTGTACAAATGTTCCCCTAGTCGGTACCAAAAGTTAAAGGAAATTTCTACTACCTGTTAAATTAAAAGACAAAAAGGAATGGAATGAGCCATATAGAAAACAAGCTATCTTTTAAATGAAAAAGTGAAACCAATTAAGAACCTTATCTCTAGCAGATATATTATCATCCTCCCAAATTAACTTCCCATGTTAGATCCCAAATTCCATTTAGGATGACTGGCCTTATAGTCCTTTTTTAGAACTTCCCCTAACAGTACACAGGATTCTAAATTTAGAGACAGGCAGAATAATGAAAGTCTCTTTTAAAGTCATTTTTCTCAAATTCTGAAATAATTTCATTTTATATTTGGAATTAGAACACCTCTAATTAGACAAACGATCTGCAAATCGCTGACCATATCCACTTTGTGTCACTTTTATTTGCCTGCTTTCTTGAATGGGAAAAAGGGAGAAAAAGTCTGGGACATAATCCACAGCTTGCTTATGGCACTGTTTAAAGGAATGATAATTATTATGTAGCGCTATACTTACTCCCAAAAATGTTTTGAGTTTCATTCAAATCTAGAAAATATGGCAGTAATCCTCATGAAATTACATCAAGCAAATAAATATCACCTTTTATGTGATAACAGAAAAAGGGTTGAGAATCACAGGACTACTGTACCCTCTGTATGACAGACCCTATATCATCCTTTCTTGTTCAAGGATCCAAAACAGAGCTATTTAAAACAATACCCAACTTGGGAGTTCTTTCTCACTTCTTATACTACTAAGGAAGCAAAACTACTTGAATAAATAAAGAGATTTTAAAAAAATCTAGCAAACTTAAAAGAGGAAGGGTGTCTTACAGATTTAGGACTGAAAGAAACCAAGTCCTTATAATCCCTTTTTCATTACCATCCATAATTTAGAGACAAACTTTGGATGTTAAGACTTGTGGAGGTGCAGTTAAGACATGGTGTTGAAGGGGCGTGTTTTTTTAAGCTGTAAAGCTCTAAAGAACAACTGAAGCTAGAAAGGGGACTCAATAGAAAAGCAATAGGCTTTCTTTCTAACTGGTTTCTTGAGATACATATACCAGTCAGCCCAGCTAACCAGGTTAAAAAAAAAAAAAAAAAAAAAAAAAAAAAAAAAAAAAAAAAAAAAAAAAAAAAAAAAAAAAAAAAAAAAAAAAAAAAAAAAAAAAAAAAAAAAAAAAAAAAAAAAAAAAAAAAAAAAAAAAAAAAAAACAGAAAATGATTCAAAGCAGAAGCCCAAACATAAGTTTTTTATATCCAAAACAGAGGAAACCCCAATACACATGAATTAAAAAGATCATAATTTCCCACTAATAAAAAGCTGGATGGCAGACAACAGAATATGAATAACATGCATCATAAAACTTGGAGATGGCTTTATTATATAAAGTATGAACACTACCTCATACTGAGGATGTCCTGCACAGATAAGAAGTAGTTCCAGAGTTCGTAGGTCCCCAAGACCTTGGCCTGGAGTACAAACAATTTTTTCAAGAAAAGTTTCACACAGTTCAGTAAAAATTCGGCAGTAATTTAGAACTCTGTAGATAAAAGAAGAATGAGAGCACCAAGTCAGAAATCTGGGTATTGTATGTACATACTTGCTGACAGTTAATCAAATAAAAGGATCTTTGGCACAAGGGACATGTAGTGGTTATTTGCTATGCTATATCACAATCTCCATTACAACCACATTTCTTTACATAATATATTATACATATAAGCAAATGACTCATGAGCCAGTTCAAATTCTCAATTACCAAACATTCAAATACAATTCCCATCAAATCACATTTGATACTTCAAAGTTCATCCCTAACTTTACCTGTTCTAAGTGCAAAAAATTACTACTTTCCATTATTACCACCTTTCCTTCTGCATCTATTTTGGCAGTCTAGATTCAGATGAGAATAGAACAGCATTTTAGGATGCCGTGTGTATATTTACTGTCACAAAGAATTACAAAGCACAGATGAATAATAAAAAGTGACTTAAAAGAATACCAGACTATATTTGTGAACTACTGCCTTAAATACTCACTTGTCTAAATCTTCACGTGCTACAGCCATATGATAGGCAGTCTCCAATGTCAGGACTCCTTGAAACAGTTGCATAGCTAATGGCAAGTTAGTCTCCACATTCTCAATGGCATAGAGAGCTGAGCAAACACAGTCTGAAGCAGCTTCATGTAGGTTGGATGAGGTCTTATCTTGTTGCTGGAAAATAGCAGGAAAAGGGAATAAGTATGATCATTAAGCTATAATCCAAGCAATATGTAAACAATTATAGCCTGTTTCCGAACTTGTAATTTAAATGCCTAACAGCATGATAGTCATAGACTTTGACAAGACAATATCTGTCAATTTTCCCAGTGCTATTTCTATTTTCCTATATGGCAGACAAATTGGCCTTTTCAGTATCTCGGTCATGGTCACATGACTTCTAAAATCCATGGTTTTTTCTTGTTTGTTTGTTTTTGTTTTTTTCCCATACTAGTCCCTCTAAATGGAATGCCATGTGTTCCCTGCCCTATTTTGTTCTCTGGAAACTTTTTCCATCATTTTTCTGACATTTAAGTAATATCTAAAATGAAAGGGTCCAACAAGTATCAAGGGCCCATCCATAACATAACAATGTAGTATTTTAGAAAATCAAGGTTAAAAAGGTCCTTAAAGCTTCTGGAGAAGAGAGAAGGTATTTTAGGAAGGAGCAAAAATCAGATAGTTATCCAGCTTCTCATTAGCAATGATGTCTGCTAGTACACAAAATCAATCAAGAACGAAAGCAAGGGAGTGACTCCATAGTGTAGTGGTTAGCAGTCTGCTTTGCAAGCAGAAGGTCCTGCATCTGCGCCCCAGGTGGAGCCACCCGCCAGGCCCGGGGTGCACACAAGCACATGGGAAGGGACGCCCCACCTTTAGAGATCCAGTTCTTAAGAAGAAATGGCAACATCTATGTGTTGGGGGGCGGAGGGGGGAATTAAAAAGCAGGGATGGTGGGGAAAGAATGAAAGTAAAAAATATTTCTCAAGCATGGGAAAACTCAAAGTTTACTTCCCACATATCATTCTGAGGAAGTTTATTTGAGAATCCTCAAAAACAGATAATCCAATCCAGAAGCATAGTAAAGAGAAGTCCCAGGGTGATAGCTGGACAACAGATCTAAAGAGCAACTGATACAGTCTACGGCCATGCCACCTTGAACATGCCTGATCTCGGCTGGTCTTGGAAGCTAAGCAGGGTCAGGCCTGGTTATTAGTACCTGGATGGAAGACCTGGCCCTGTAGGCGTTAAATTAGAGCAGATCAGAAGGTTCAAGGAGGGAAGCCTAGAGGGTTTCTATTCAGGAGAGTACAGTTGAGAGGCTGGTTAAATTTAGTGAACACATATTAGTCTTTTGTGAATAATAAAAAAACAAGGACACTGAGAATCTAGAAGGAGGGAGATGGCCACACAAATAGGAAAGCACACAAATGCAAATTATTCATTAGGTTACTCTGATTAAGTGGCGAATTAAAAACTATTAATTCTATTACTATATTTTAAAAGTTTAATAAACATTCAGATTTATTCTTTTGTACATATCAAGTATTAAAATTTTTAAAGTTTTTAAAATAACTACAGGAGAAAAAACTATATGAGAAAAGTTGTGGTCCAAACAAAATAAATATGGCATAATGTTGAACAACTGAATGAATGTAAGAATGAGAATGTATCTGACACTGATTCTAGAAAAACTCTTCTTTTAACTGAAAGAAGGGTCTTGACACTGGATCAGTAGAAAAGATAATATAATCCTAGCATGGTACTTAGCTTATTTCTTACTCCAACCTCGACTCCCAGAAGTCACCACTGCTTTAAGTTCAAAGTGTATTCTAGACTGTCCTCCATTCATATGAAAACACATTTATAAGTTTTTAAAACAAAAGTGGGATTTAAATTTATTTATATTGACTATTCTTCACAGTCACTATAAATAAGAGAATCAAAATTACCATTTAAATTTATTTATATTGACTATCCTTCATAGTCAATATAAATAAGAGAATCAAAATTACCATTATTGAGGTAGGGCATCAACAGACATGGAGACAAAGACAATCACTAGCAAAACAATTATTAGCATCCTGAGTCTTATTCTGATGAAAGAATAACAGAAAGACACTAATAACGCCAAAAATGTCTCCTTGAAGAATGTGCTTTTCCTTTTCTTTCTTTAATTCACCATCAATCTAGTATCATGCTACCATCTTCTAAATGACAGTGTTCCAGCATACAACCATTATACACAGCGCTTTCATACTAAAATGTTTTCACCGAAGGAAATCATTCAAGAGAAAGACAGTCACTTCCATCTGCAAAGACCTGCTCAGTATTTGCGCTTGAGATATTGATTGCTGTTTCTAGTTCTAAAACTAGTCTTATTATAAGCACGTACTCACTCCTATCAACAAAGACAAAGGAATGCATAATTACTAGGTGCTATTACTTTCAGAGTTTAAGGAAGAAATGCACAAGTATATAAAAAGACATTAATTCTTACTCTCAAAATCCCCAAATCCATCCTATACATACCGTGATGTTTAATTATCTCAACTACAAAGATAATATTCTGATCTATAATGGTCTCAAAGAACCAATGAACATGATTAAAAGGTACAACTTTATAATTCTAAAACAAGAAACCAATACTCTTTTGTTACTTGGATTTTAATTTGTAAATCCCTGATCTACATATAAGACTTCTTTCCTATTAAACCTAACTACATTCTGTTTTGAGTATTAAAACTAATACCTTAATTTGGTATTGGCAACAAGGGACACTGCCACTTTTCTACTATATGCCTTCCAATCACTGTGTAGAAATCTGAAAACACTGTTATGTCCTAGAAGGTTTGTTATTGTGACTATGTGGTAGAAATCCTTTCATAAACAAAGCCATTACTTACCAAAACCTCAAAAAGGAGTGCTAGTAACTTATTGTTAGCCATGAAGTTACTGTCCAAAACGCCTAAGTTAAACCAACTTCCCAAACAGCGAAAGACCTTCATTAGCATTTTCTCATCTGTTCCTGCTTTTTCTACACAGGTCATCTGAAAAAAAGAAAATAAGTTAAAACGGTGTCAATCTTTATATTTAAACCACTATTACAATCAACTTACAGATGTAATAATGAAAAGGATGACAATAGTAATATTTGATATTGAAAAAGTGCTTCATTAAGTGCCAGACTGTTCTCAACACTCTTAATTCATTTAATCCTCATAAAAACTCTATAGATAGGTATTTTTTAATATCTCCACTTTCTCAATTGGGAAGTTATAGACTTGCTCAAAGATAGATTGTTTCAGAAATAACTTTTTCTTAGATCCCACTTCTGCATTAATGGAATCTTATCAATAGAACTGTCTTTAAAGCAGTACTCATCTATACAGCTGATTCTATAGAGTAGAAATAAGTTAGTCATGCTGTATATTCCCACATGAAAAGCTAATGTTTCAGCGTCAGCACTTGAATACTCAACCAAGTATGCCATTACACAGAAAGTGACACTACTATAAATGCGATAGTTTAGAAAAAGAGATAAAATGAAAAGTCGGACTAAAACTCACCATTGTTTCTCTTTGCAAACTGTTTTTGTAATATATTTTTCCAAAGTGAAGTGTTAATACAAATTTTTCTAAACAAAACGTGTTTTAAAATAACTTTTACAGGCAACAGGTTAGAGACATAATTGCCATGGGGTATAGAAGGCATGAGGGGCGTGGCATCCCATAATGATCTAAATGCTGACATGTGTACTTCTAGGTAGCCATGCTCTCCCTATTATGTGCAGTATCCGGCAATCATGATTGGATACTTATTAGTCTAAAATGTACTGAATTTAATTGAAATAAGAAAACATGAAATGATTCAGGTAAGTTCATGGCAACCACAACCAACCAACGACGCACATACACACTTAAATCTTTGAAGCTTTTTGATATAAACTCATTACACAACTGCTTGGCCTTTATGCTTTCTAAATGACATCTCAATTTTACTAAAGCATAATGTTTACAAATGAAAAAACCTGATTGTGTATTTTACTTACCAACATAAGGATATAATTTTAGGAAAACCTTATATCTAAAAGTAGTTGAAGAACTTCTGCTAATTAAATCAAACCCACACACCATAAAGCTTTAGAACTAAGAAGTTACCTTCAGTTCCTCTTTGAGAACTATATTAAAAACTCTCAAAGTAAGACCTCAAAAACTGAAGGATAACTGCCAGAAAAGTTCATCAGTAAAAATATAGTAGAGGTAAAGAATGAATGAAGGAAGAAAAATATATTAGAGGCAAGGCTCAGTTCAGCTATTCTTATAGGCAAACAATATTAAAAACACTGAGAAGTTTAATACAATATTTAAGAATGGGTCCATCTGAACAGATCACAAAAGTATAATACTGATAAGAAAATGGGATGGAATAGAACCATTAACTGAATGAAAAAGGGACCTGGTATTACAGACAAATGCCTATTTTTCTTGGCAATTTTAGACTAATTTCATCCTCTGGGTTCTACAACATAAACTACAAGACAGAATTATAAACTTTATTAGGTACAACAGGGATATACTTTTCAGATTTCATCACAACAAATCAATCTATCAACTGTTGTCAAATATGAGGAAGTGCTAAGTCAAGCACGTGTCTTGGGAGCCCAAGTCGCTGCTGCACTTGACCACTGTGTCAGTAATGATAGCTTTAAAGATAATAGTGTCAACTGGATTCTTTTGACTTCACCTGAGTGCTTACAAAAAGAAAATGAAAAGCTCAGGTCCATTAATTCCCAGCTTAAGTCACAGTTTGAAAACCAGAGAGCTTCTATGACAGCTCTAAGCTCTTTTTTTTTTTTTTTGTAGCTAAAGGGCTGATATTGCTGAAACTCATAAAATGTAACTGTGTAGCTTGTTGAATTAAAAACAGCCAAATTCACAATTTTACCAAGTTTCTCATGAGAAAGTTAGGAAATTGGTAAAAAATGAGATTCTGAAGCTTGGAATGAAGACATCTGCTAATGAAACTGATAATCTGGAACCCCCAGGTCACTCCTGAGTTTCCCTTACCAGTGGAAGTAGCCTGCCTTCCAGTGACTGAGAAGACTAAAGACCAGCTTTCCTCAGATTTAAAGCCCTGTAATAACCTCATCTGAAACAGATACCTTGAAAAGGGATGTCCATTCTCTTCAAGACTTACCCAACTATCTCCTCTGCCACCCCTCTGCCTGGCTCTTGCATTGCGGTGTCCAGCAGCTTTCCCTGGTACTCCCACACCCAGGTGATTTTGTGACAGAGTATCTTTGGTGAGACACCTCCCTTGAACAACTTTAGCTTTCTTGGGCTTCTTAAAAAGCAGATTTCCAGCAAGTTCAAGGACAGATTTTCTAGCAGCATGCAGTACCACAATGACTACCTACCACGGCTATGCCCTATCCAACAGGGTCTGCCTCTCCGTCTTCCTTGGAAACTCTATCTTAGCCTTGTATCTGTTTTTCCCCCCATTAATTTGTTTTATTATATCTGTTTATATTCTTTAGAGCTGTCTTTACTTCTTACTAGACAATCCTTCATTACTGTAATCTATTAGAATTATTCATTCTTTACATATCCCACATATCACTGTGTGGTTTCTCTCATCTAACTGGACCCAGACTGATACTAAAATGAACCAAAGATTTTTAGATCTGAGACAAGGAGGTCACAAGATGAATATTAGTTATCTTTTATGTTAAGAAACAAAAAAAGTGCTCCAGTGGCCAAAGTTATGACATTTTAAGCATCAGAAGAATAATTTTAGTTGAGACCTTGAATTAAAGAAAATCTATAATACTCCATAAAAGAAAAGCCAAGAAAAAACAAAAACATAACAAAAAACACACAGTAATATTTGAGGCACCTTTAAAACAAATCATTATTTGAAAACAGGAAATTAAAAAAGAATTAAGACATTCTGCTTTTCTATATGTTAGTTGGCACTCTTCTGAATTGACTCACAGGAATGCCAACTAACATATAGTAGAATGAATTAAACAATTAATAAAACATTATTTTGCAAACCACATTTATTGACTAAATTATAAATTCAGTCAATTATAAACTAGAATTTAAAACCATTAAGCAAAAGGTTGATATGGAATTGGACATTTGTAAAATAAATTACCATCGAACAAACTGCATTATAACACAAGAGGAAAAACAAACTTCATAAATACAAGAATCAGACTGTCATCATCTTAATCCAGTCACTCCTAGCATCACTAATGGAAGATCAACCAAAAAGTATTTATCAATGAGATACACATGAAGTACCTGCAATGTGTTCCAGCCAAAAACGTTTAACTTTTAAAATTAATCCATCGAGCCTTTTAGTCTTTCTCACCCAGGGAAAGAATTAAGTCCTACAGAACATGATTTGAGTGACTACATGATTATCCTAAGGATGGTATATAGCTGGTACTATTATTAATGCACGGGAGAAAATTCATTACATTTAATAGATGCCTTATAGCATTAAGGTTTAATTCTCCTAAAGAATCTCTTTATGGAAGGGCTGCTTTAAATATAACTTCCAATTAGAAGAATTACAGAGAACAGAAAAACAAGCTAAATGAAACAAAGACAAGGCGACCAGAAAACTCAGAAGTTAAGATATTTTATAGAACTGGTCCTATCTCTTCAATAAATCAATGTCATTTTGAAAAAGGAAAGGGAAGAGAGACTGTAAATAAGAGTCATAATAACCTGATACAAGGAATGGTTCTAGACTAGATACTGATTTGTAAAAAGGCTGTAAAGAATATGTGATATCAAAATTTATGAGACCCCTTAACCCAAGACAGGAATCAGGAGGGCCTGCACACAGGAGGAGCTCTCACACCCTATGTTAGCCCACGAGCCCAAGAGAGTTCTATGGTTATAAGAGCCCCTCCCCTTGACTTCATTTTCCCCTCTGAAAAGAACTCCTTCTTCTTTGTACTTCATTTTCTTGCATTTGGTTTACCATGTCTGCATGTATTGAATTGCAATCCTTTCTTTTTCCAAATCCTCTTTGCAGAAAAAATACCTAGTCGATTTTTAGTTTATGGTCAACACTGACGAATATGAATATGGCTGGGGTATATATTAGATGATATAAAAATTTACTGAAATAGAAAGATAAAGCTGTATGACTATAAAAGCTGGCTGCAGAATGATAGTAAAGTCAAGTCTTGCAACACCGCCCTATCAAAATCTATCTTAGCTCATCCTTAAAGAAGATATGTTCCTTAAGTAAATCTATACACATTTCCCTTAGGATGGTCCTTCATCAAGAGCTGACAGTTTGCAGCAGGAAGAACAAGGAATATGTAATCATAAGGCCCAAGTTGAAATTCTGAATTAACAGTTCTGTATTTCTAAAGCCTGTTTCTTATTCATAAAGTAGAGATGACACTACCCTCATAAACATTTCTTAGAAGCTCAAAAAGTAAAGTTTCTGAAAGTAATTTTTAGTTGTAAAGTGTTATATAAATGACAATATTATTATTACCAAATTTTGCAAAAGAAAGCTATTTCACAATAATGCAAATGAATTACAAATAACCACTATAGTTTTTTGCACATAGGCAGCAACTTAGTATTTCAAACCTACTCACCAATAGAGATACCACTGTACTAGAGTAGAAGGCTAAATCTTCAATAATTTCTGTGCGACGGTTAGCTCCAATTCGTAAGGAACGACTATGTACTTCTTCAGGTAACACTGTAAGGATCTCCAACAGAAAAGGCAGGGAGGTTACATCATTGCTATATCTGGAAAAGAAAAGGAGATATAAGTTATTTAGAGTCTGAAAAAACAAAATCACGTAAGGTAACGACAGCCATCAGAATAACCTATGCCAACATAGCAGCATTCTCACTGCCATTAAAGAGAAAAAATAGACATAACTTTTTGGAAAGGTATCTGAAAATCAAAATTTCGACCTGCATAATCTTTGATCCCACAATTTCACTTCCAAAACTTACTTCTTCGAAAAAAATTATATGTACATATAAAGTATACAAAGCTGGGCACTGCAGCACTATTTTATAATAGCAAACAGTCATACAATGGAACATACATAGCCATGAGATATCCATGCCACAACATGAAAAGATGCCCACAATGTATTAAGTGAAAAAAGTGTATGAAACATATTACGTATCAGTGACCAAATCCATACATAGATACATGTAGACTAAAACACATATGTATTTATCTATTATAAAATACTTAAAGGAAAGTCTGGAGGGCTATATAGCCAATCATTGATAGTGGTTACTTATGAAATATAGGAATATGGAGAGAGGAAGGTGTTCACTTTTCCTCTGAAAGCTTTCATACTATTACAATTTTTTCAAAGAGCATGTTAATTTTCTTAATAAAAATTTACTTAAAACAAAAATAAACTATCCATATAGAGTCTTTAATGACACACTGTAGTTGGAGGTTAAAAGGAAATCTACTTTTTCCTAAAGTAATTTCCTGACCAAATGCCAAAATACAAGCTAATATCAAGATTATCCTGATAAGACCATGAGAAAATGCTTTATTCAAAGTAGCAGGCTCCATGTATCAAGTAAGAATATTGTCCCTTTGACAGACATAAAACAAACCCCAACTGGTAGGAACATATACTCTTATAACAATTTTCAATTTAATATTGCCTTAAACATTCTGACAATATTTTTATAGAATTGCTGATATGTCAGTCAGTGGGAGTGATCCATGGCACAATGAAAGATGCTGCTGCAGTTAATTCAAGTGATATGTGTGTGTATAAATTATAAGGATCTTTAATGCCCCACACAACACTTTTTGTAGCATTTAAATTTTAAATGATTTTCTTTTAACAAAGCAAAGGTTAATGATAAATAATTCTATGTTAAGAGTTTGGGGAAATGGTCTAAATGTATAGCTATTGCTAACAAACTTCTCTGTGTAGGTTAATGGTAATCTCAAATGCTAGCATACAGTCAATACAAGTTAACTTACTTTTCCACCAATGTTTGTACACATCCCTTCCAGGAAGGCATCTGTAGGGCAAGGTCAGCTATTGCTAAAGCCAGCTAAATAAGAAGAGAGATTAAATAAATGAATAGATGAACAGAAATCGAGTTATCATCAATATTCATTGAAAAACAAAAAAACTAAATTTCTTCCAAACAATATGACAAGTAAGACTGATTCCCCCCACCCCCATCACCCCCACAACTACCTATTATCATGTAAACTCTTCTGGGCAAGCTACAAATTGCTAGGATTTAAACGGTAAACTTTAAGAATGAAAAACAAAACAAAACAAACAACAAAAAAGAAAGAACAGACTGTAGATTTTCCTCAGAATATATCAATACTTACTTTTATTTGGCAATACCATAGAACTTCATGGACAGATTAAATTATACTTTGCCAAAAAGCCAAAGCTACTGACAAAGTCAGCCCACTGACTCACTCCTCAAGTAATGGATTGCCATTTCCCTTCTCTTTCCATTTCTCATCTTGAAGCCTTATGCAAAAGCCTCCTTCCTCTTCAAGGGCACTTCTATGCCAGGCAGAGAACACATATGAGTATTCACTGAAGCTTCCAGTTTTCCTTCCTACCGTATTTCCCTGTCTAAGGGGGAAAGGCCAAATGAACTAGTTCACCGTATCATTTGTGAGACTTTTACGAACCAATTTATCCAGAAAAGATTTTTTTAAAGGTAATTATAGGCAGACCTCTGACCTTGAACAGTACAGTATTTATATCATCTGCAATTTAACAGTGTGGGGGGCCGGGGGAGGGCACATGGCTGCCTTTGACCAACTATACTCACTTCCCCCACTTCTGGTATTTAAGTTAAAATCAAATGAACTCTAAGAGTAACATGAAATGTTTAAAATTTCACTTTCTATCCACAAATATAGCAATTAGTGTACAACAAAGTTAACATTACTTCACATGGTCTAGTAATGTCAATCAAAATTAACTTGATAAATCCAAATGGCCTTAGACATTTCCCTAATGAGAAGCCAAGAATTTACCTGTGTTACAATGACAGGTGACAAGTCTTTCAAGTTCTGGATATGGGTTAGTAATGAGTCCCGTAAAGAGGCATGAGAGTCTGTGGGGAGCTCATAAAAAGAAGTCTGAATCTTCATTTTCATGGTCTGGGCAGCAAAATAGCATGATTCCACATCCTGTCGAATCTGTAACAACTGGTCTGAAATCTCCCATGCATGAACCTAAAAGTAGATCAGATAAAAGCAGTATTTCTAAATAATTTTAATAACATATAACCTCAATACATACATATTTAGACCAAGGTATAAAAAAAAAAATCTAGCAAGCTAAATTACCCATTAATTCAGCCAATACTTCAAATGATATATTTATAGACTTTGTTCAACAAAAATATTACTAAAATATTCTGACTCATTCTAGAAAGTCACAAGAGTTATTAATCGACAATAGAGCTATCTTGCTGATGAGAATCAGTAATTGTGTGGAGGAAAGAACACAAAGAAAAATATCCCTAAAGTTCCTACTAAAACTAAAATGTCATTATATAACTTTCCAACCCTCATCTATAGGCTGATGTTTCTTCTCTTTTCCACTTAAATAAATAAGCTTTGCTAACTCTGAAAATTAAGAAACTATTTTAATATATCTATAAATAGAAGAATATATTTCATAGTGGTCTCGACAGGCTTACATTTCAATCTTTAGTTCCTGAATAAAAGAGCAGAAAAACTACCTTACCCCAAGTGAATATTTCACATACTTCATTATTTTTTGATGTATTTGTATTTGGCAAAGTGTTACACATGCTACTAAAATCATTTTCACAGGAGAAAATAAATATATTTACAGAAATAATAGAACAGCAGCATAGAATCTGGTCTCTAACAGTTCATCTTAGTTATAAAAGGGAATCCTATTTTGAAAAATAACTTTGAGAACGAAATTGTATAGTACACAATAGGCAATAAATTAACAACTGATAAATTCTAAAGCAATCCTACACCAAACTGCCTCTTCATGGGAGAAAGCTAAAATAGACTGGCAGTGGTGGACTAAAAAAAATTCAATCTTAATTTAGGAATAGAGTGAACTGTGAAGAGAGGTAACAGATTTACCTAGTCAAGTTCTTACGACGACAGAGCACTTCACAAGTAATACATAGTGATTCTTCAAGATATTTCCAAAGATAAACAGGAAGCCAAGGAGAGAAACAGGCAGAATAAATGGCCTGTACAAGTTCCCAAAGTAAACTAAAAAAAGACTATGAAACTTAAAGACAGGTTTATTGACATAAAGTTTAACTTTAAATCAATAAGTTGGTGGAAAACAAGCAGGAAACATTAACTTTTTTCTATATAAAATGTTTTATTACTTTTTTTAGACTTTTACCCCAGCATGTTGCAAAACAATCTGCCAGCCACATAGTTTTTAGCCGTTTATTATTTATCCAGTAACCCAATCACATCTATGACTTAATATGCTATCAAAATATATCTGGCTCAACTGATATTTAAAAACATAGAAATATTCTACAAAATTTTGGAATCTCCATAAATGCTCATAAAAACAGAGCAATTAAAGAGCAAAACCAAAGCACAATGGACATTTAAAACAAAACTAGATGTTATCTAGTTATCTCCAAGAACCCCAAAATATACATGGTTGGGGACAAACCAGTGAAATCTATAAGATCTATATAGTTTCAGCTTCAGTAAAATCAGAAGCAGAGGGAAACAATAGGGTAGCTAATGGATATAAGAGCAGAGAAACTCCAAAAGAGCCAACAGGTATTCACTAAAAAGCAAAGGGAGCTAATTAGAGGATAATATTTCAAAATGGAAGAGGGTTTGGTGAGTAAAAGAGGTGAGCGGAAGAGGCCTACCTAACCTAAGGTTTAAGGAGGTGGAACTAGAAGTCTAGCCTCTATAAACCCTTGAAACAGAAGAGCCAGGACAGGGCTCCAAACTAAGGAGAAAGTGCTGTGAACAGAATGAAAATTATATAGGACAAGTACAATAGACAAAGGGAGAAAAAGAGATGGTAACAAAACTAGAAATCTTGGAAATAAAACCACCATATTTGTAAATACCTGAAAACAACAGAGAAGGAAACTCTTCAAAGTTGGAAATACTATCCTTAACCACATCTTCTAAAAGTTCAGGAGAACTAATTTAATTTCACAAAAAATAAGCAACTGAGGTCAAATGCCATATATAGCATGGGGGCAGGGGAAGAGCTGGAGATAATGAATAGAATCATATCCCTACAAAAAAAGTAAGCCAGAAAAAGATTTTAAAAACCAGCCTAAAGTCCAAAGGACACAGGAGCCAACCTGAAAGAGCTTCCAATGGCCAAAGCCAGAAAACTGGGAATAATAAAATTAATTATGATAGCACTGGGGTATTACTCAAAAGTAAACAAATACCCATAAATCCATACTGATGTGAATAACAACTGAATAAATAACATGTAAGAAGTTATATGTAGGATAAAAGACATCTTTTTTAAGGAAGAATACTAGTTAATGAATGTAGAAGGATAGGAGAAATAGAAAATCACCATTAGAATACTACTGTAATAAATGTTACATGCAAGATTAATGTAGAAATGATAAAGTTAAAGAGAAATATATCAAAGTATATTTATTAGTTACTGTGGTGGTTTTACTT
Source organism: Macroglossus sobrinus (assembly GCA_004027375.1). NCBI lineage: Eukaryota > Metazoa > Chordata > Mammalia > Chiroptera > Pteropodidae > Macroglossus > Macroglossus sobrinus. The sequence continues at coordinate 188,280 of PVKZ01001460.1, read as the reverse complement.
TATGTCCACAAATACTTTTCCATTTACCATGTAAGAATTCAGACTACTCTGCTGGAAAGACAACATAAAGAGACCAGCAAGTCTCTGGAAAGTCATGGAAAGGAACCCAGCTAAGTCCAGCCTTCCGGTCATTCCTACCAGAGTGTCAAGCATGTAAATGAAGCCTTCTCAGAACGTCCACACCGGCATGGAGCCCTGTTTGAATTCATTACCTACAAAGTTATAAGATACAGTGAAATAGTTTCTGTTTTAAGTCACTACGTTGTGAGGTAATTTGTTTCATAGTAGATCATGAGAAAGACAATTGGATAGTATGTGTATCCTGATGAAAGAAGAGGACACCACAATGACAAGAGGTTCAAACCTGTCTCATCAAGCCTCTGGATCCAGCTGTATTTGCAAGAAATACAGAGGAAAGTAGAATTGCATCATAACTATGCAATCAGCAACATCCAGATTGTGGGGAAACTCAGCACATCAAGTGGCCCAGATTCCTCAATAGATAAATAATCCACAGAGAAAGAGAGAGAACCTGAAGATTAAAAGACACTCAAAAGACGTACTTTAAAAATAAAAATAAATAGCAAGACTAAAGTACAATGTGGAAGAATACCTACTTGGGTGATAAAACTATAAAGGGCACAAGAAAGACCTCTGGAGTAGCCAGTAAAGTTCTATTTCTTGACTTAGGCAGTGGGTATAAGAATGTCTACATACAGTATCTGCCAATTTATACATTTGTTTTGTGTAATTCTCTGTATCACTTTAAAAACAAAATAGAACAAACCATCCCGAAACCCCAGTATTACCTATTACACTGAACTAGTATGAAGTCTCTCCCTCCCAAGTGAAATATGTCAACCAACCATATCAGGACCCTTGTGAAAAAGTTCATTGAATGTGCAGTGACATGTTGTGCTTTTTAATCTGAATGGCAGAAACTAGCAAAAAGCACCAACTGTATCATTCTGGGTTACATATACTGCTGACTTAAACATTTCTATCTCCTTAAAAGGAGAGATTTCATAAATAAAAGGGAGAATCAAAAGTAAACCTGAAGGTAGGGATACAAAGATTTGTTTTTTAAACACTTTTAATATGTTTGAATATTTTTTTAAACATGTCCTTCGGAATTGCCTTTAAAAATAAAGATGGATTTGTATGCCTAATATGGAGACATTTCCAAGACATACAATTAAAAAACAAAGATACTGATCTCATAAGATTTTTTTGTAAAAATTTAAATTATACATTTTTAGGAAGTTTAGTGAAGCTTTATAACATACAGGAGTAGTTTTATGCCCTATATGCTCCCTAAACAACCTGAAGCTCTCATGGCATTTACTGGGTGTTTTAACTTTGATTATAACACACTAGATGGCATTACACTAATTTCCCAGCCAAACACCAGTACAAAAGATGAATTAAATACCAAAAGGAACTTGTTTGACGACATCAAAACTACCAAGAGAGCTAGAATGTGAGGCCACAGATTCCAGGGACAGGGAATGGAAGAGCTGAGCCTAATATGTGGCTCTACTTTTCCTCTCAAGGCATTTGCCTATTTAAAAATGGAAGACACGAGGCTGAGAACCTGCAGAACTTTGGGCAGTCCCGTAAGACTGGGGAGATGAAAACTGGAATTCAGAGGTCACTAAGGAAGAGTAAATATTCCTAAAAGACTTTCAGATGGGACCCAGTGAAGGCAACAGGAAATATACCTCAAAAAGACTGAAAGATCTCCAAGAGAGACCAGATGTTATGCCACAAAATAAGTCTTAATAAATGTAAAAAGACTGATATCATAGAAAGTATCTTTTCCAATCACAATGAAATAAAACCAGAAACTAATAGCAGAAGGAAAACTAAAAAATTTCCAAACACATTCTTAAACAACCAATGGGTTAAAAAAAGGGGAATTAGAATATCTTAAGACAAATGAAACAATATACCAAACTTACGACGTAGTACAGCAAAAACAGTTTTGAAGTGTATACACTTACATTAAAAAAAAAAGAAAAAAAAAAGTATCTCAAATCAACAACCTAACTTTATACCTTAAGGATCTAGAAAAAGAACAAACTAAATCCAAAGCTAGCATAAGAAAGGAAATGACAAAGATTAGAGAAGAGAAATATAAAACAGAATAGAAAAACCAAGATTTGATTCTTCAAAAAGATTAACAAAATTGACAAAATTTTAGCTGATTAACTAAGAAAAAAAAAAAGAAAGGAAATGTGGAAATATTACTACCAAATTTTACAGAAATAAAGATTACAAGAAATACTATGAATAACTGTACACCAACAAACTGGATAATCTAGATGAAATGGACATATTCCTAGAAACAGACAACATACCATAATGAATTAAGAAGAAAAAGAAAATCTGAATAGACTGTTTTATTATTATTAAAGAGACTGAATTGGTAATCAAAAACCTCCCAACAAAGAAAAAGCCCAGGACCAGAGAGCTTTACTGGTGATTTATACCGAACATTTAAAGACTTAAGACCAATCTTTCTCAAACTCTTTCCCTCAAAAGAATTGAAGAAAACATTTCCTAATACATTCTATGAGGCCAGCATTACTCTAATACCAAAGCCAAAGACATCACAAGAAAACTACAGACCAACGTTCCTTATAAATACTGATGCAAAAACAACTCAGCAAAATACTAGCAAACCAAATTCAGTAGTATATTAATGTATTATACACTGACCAAATGAGATTTATTCATGGAATATAAGGGTGGTTCAACATAAGAAAATTAAACAATGTTAACACCACATTAACAGAATGAAGAAAAAACCCATAAACATCTTAATTGATGCAGAAAAGGCATTTTACAAAAGTCATGCACTGCATAATATTTCCACGATGGATGGCATATACACAGTGGTCCCATAAGATTGTAATAGAACTGAAAAATTCCTTTCAGGTAATCATATCATCGTATCTCAATGCATTACTCACATGTTTGTGGTCATGTTAGCACAAACAAACCTACTGTACTTCAAGTCATATGTAGCGTTATAAAGCCTATAGAAGTGTACAGTAATGTCCTACACCTTCATGTTCACTCACCACTTACTCACTCAACCACAGCAACTTCCAGTCCTGCAAGCTCCATTCATGGTAAGTGCCCTATACAGGTATACCTCTTTTTTGTCTTTTTTTTTTTTTTTAATATTTTTACTGAACCTATTCTATGTTTATTTTTATTTATTTTATATTAAAGTATAACTGGCATACAATACTATATTAATTTCAAGTGTACAACACAGTGATCTTTTCCATGTTTAGATATATTTAGATACACAAATACTTACCATATGTTACAACTACTTAAAGTATTTCATATAGTAACATGCTACGCAGGTTTGCAACCTAGGAGCAACAAGCTGTACCACACAGCCTACGTGTGCAGTAGGCTACACCATCCAGATTTGTATAAGTGTACTCTATGATATTTGCATAAAAACAAAATCACCTAACGACACATTTCTCAGGACATGTTCTCATCCTTAAGTGGCACATGACTATGAAAACTCAGGTCAAAGACTGACAGCTTTTCAAAACTCTAAGATCAGGAATAAGACAAGGATACCTAATTTTGCCACTACTATTCAACATAGTTCAGGGAGTTTTAGCCAGACCAATTAGGCAAGAAAAAGAAATAAAAGGCATCAAAATTGGATAGGAAGAGGTAAAATGATGTCTGCTCACATAGGATACAATTTTATATGTAGAAAACCCTAAAGATGCACCCTAAACCTGTTAGAACTAAATAAGTGAATTCAGCAAAGCTGCAAAACACAAAATCAACACCCCCAAATCACTGGTGTTTATACACTAACAATGAAGAATCTTTAAAAAAAATTTAAAAAACAATTACATTTATAATAGCATCAAAAAGAACAAAAAAGGAATAAAGCAAGAAGGCAAAAAGACTAAACTATACTGAAAACTATGAGACAATGCTGAAAGGAATTAAAGACACCAATAAATGGAAAGACATCTGTATTCAAGGACTGTCAACACTACCCAAAGTGATCTACAGATTCAATGCAACTCCAATCAAAATCCCAATGTTTTTTTGCAGAAACAGAAAAATCCATCAGAAAATCCACATGGGATTTCAAGGAACCCCAAATAGCCAAAACAATGTTAAAAAAGAAGAACAAAGCTGGAGGTCACAAAGTTGGAGGTCTCACACTCTCAATTTCAAAATTTATTACAACCACACATTGCACTAGCACAAGTTCCTCTTCACCTCTTGCTTTGGGCCTCCTGCCTCACCTCTCCTCGAAATGGACCCCAACTGCTCCTGCCCCACTGGTGGCTGCTGCACCTGCAAATGCAAAGATTGCAGATACATCTCCAGCAAGAAGAGCTGCTGCTCCTGCTGCCCATGGGCTGTGGCCAGTGTGCCTACAGCTGTGTCTGCAAAGAAGCAGCTGCTGTGCATGATGTCAGGGAGAGCCTGCTCCCAGATGTAAACAGAGCAATGTATTCAAACGTGCATTTTTAAATTTTTTCATAAACTCTGACCTGATTTCTGTATTCCTTTTTGAATGATATATTTGAATGACAAAAAACTTATCTAGACTCCAAAGAAGAAAAAAAAGAAAATTTATTATTATAAAGCCACAGTAATCAAAATAGTATGGTTCAGGCATAATGACAGATATATAGACCAATGACAGAGTCTCCCAAATACAGTCAAATATCTTAGGTTGCCAAAACTACACAATGAGGAAAGGAAAAGTCTCTTTAACAAATAGTGTTGGGAGAACTGCATAGCCATATGCAAAAGAAAGAGGTTTGATCAAATAACAAAAATTACCTCAAAATGGATTAAAGATCTAAATGTAAGAACTGAAACTAACTCCCAGAAGAAAACATAAGGGAGAGAAGGGGAGGAGGGGTTCATAGATATGACACCAAAAGTACAGGAAATAAAAGTAATAATAGACAAATGAGACATCAAACTTTAAAACGTCTGCCTAGCGAAGGAAACAATCAACAGTGTGAAAAAGTAACCTACAGAATGAGAGAAAAAATTTGAAAATTCTGATAAGGGTTTAAAATCGGGAATATATTTAAGAACTCCTACAACTCAACAAAACCCAAATTATGCAAAAGACTTGAAAAGATATTTCTCTAAAGATGATATAAAAAGGGCCAATAAGCATATGAAAAGATGCTTAACACATCACTATCAGGAAAATGCAAATCAAAACCACAATTAGATATCACTTCACACCTGTTATGATGGCCACTATAAAAAAAAAAAAAACATGTATTAGTGAGGAGATAGGATATCAGAACACTCGTGTGCTGTTGGTGGGAATATAAAACAGTGCAGCCACTATGTAAAACAGTAAGGAGGTGCCTCAAAATATTATAAACACAACTATCATATGATCCAGCAACTCCACTTCTGGGTATACAACCAAAATAATTTAAAACAGGATCTTGAAAAGGTATTTGCACACCCATGTTCATTGCAGCATTATTCACAATAATCAAAAGTTGAAAACAACTCAGATGTTCACTAACAGATGAACAACACATGGCATATAGATACAACAGATAATTATTCATACCATGACATGTTACAACATGGATAAACCTTGAAGACATTATGCTAAGTGAAATAAGTCAGACACAAAAGGACAAATATTTATGATTATATTTAAATGAGTTACCCAGAATAGTCATATTCATAGAAACAAAGTTAGAATTTTGGTTGCCAGAAGTTCAGGGTAGGGGAAAAGGGGAGAGTTACTATTTAATGGGTACAGAGTTTCAGTTGGAGAAGATGAAAAAGCTCTGGAGATGGCCTGTGGTGATACAGTGGTACAGCAATGTGTATGTACTTGTCACTGAATTATGCACTTTAGAATGGTAAATTTTAGATTATGTATATTTTACCACAAGAAAGATAAACACATTTTAGAATCTGTTCAACCCCTTTTTAGATTAAAGGGATCTCATCCTATCATAAAGATATGCTTGAAGCAAAAGAAATCACAGCAAGAAAAAAATCTCTTCAACTTTTCACAAACAGTATACCCAGTATAAAACAAAAGCAAGACTAAATGATAATAAAAAAAGGAAGGGGGAGATAACAGAAAATAATTTATCTACATAATGGAATTATTAAATGAGAACTAAAATAACTGGGATGTCTTAACTGAAGTGATAAATGTAACATCGCCAACAATAGGACAAACATTTTGTGTGACTCCTGATTTGATTCACTGAAAATGACAAATCAGCCATAGTATTCTTCTAAAAACTTTAACCTGAATGCAATCATAGGAAAACAACCAAACAAATCTAAACAGTGGGGCATATTAAATACAAAGACAAATAGCCCTGGATTTGCTAATGTCACTCTCATTAAAAAAAAACAACAAAAACAAAAACAAAAACAAAAAACCAGAACTGAAGAGACATAACAACTATAAGAAATGTATTATCTTTTACTTGATCCAGAATTAGGGAAAATAAAATTTTTTAAAAGCCAGAAATCTATAACTGTAACAATTGGAAAACTTGAAATAGAGACTGTGTATTAGATAATATTACTACGTCAATGTTAAATTTCTTGAGAGTGACAATGGTTTTAATTTAGAAAAATGTCCTTGTTATTATAAGATATGTGTCAAAATGTTTCAGCGGTACAGCATTATGAGGTCTGCAATTTAATTCCAAAAGGTTAAAAAAATATACAATTAGAGAACAAACAGGGAGACAAAAAAAAAAAAAAAGCAAATGGGGCACTGTCAAACTGAGAAGAGTATATCAGTTTCACTGTATAATTCTTTCAAATTATAAATTTTTCAAAGTGAACCACTGGGAAAAATTAACTGATTAATATACTTAATGAATTAGGAGAAATTCTGGATACTTTCCATGAAGAAATAGAATTTATTAAAAAAAAAATCAAATGAAAATCTAGAACTGAAAAACAGAGTAGATTAAATTAAGAACCTCATGGAAGAGTTAAACAGAAAATAAGACAACTGAAGAAAGAATTACCAGAACAGAAAAGAGGACAATAGAAAATAACAACACCAAAGCACAAATTCAAAAAAGGACAAACGGTAAAGATGGAAAGATTCCATAGTGAAAAAGTCTAACATACATATAACTGAAATACCAAAAGGAACAGAAAAAAATGGGGCAGAAGCACTAAAAATAATGACTGATAAATTTACAAACTTATAAAAGACAGCAAACTACAAATTTAAGAAGTTCTAGAAACCCTTTGGACAAAAAAATAAGACCTATGAACATCATAACACTATTAAAAAAAAGAGGCGGCGGGTAAAAAAAAAAAAAATGGTGTGGATGGTGGGAGCTCTGTTCATCCCTGTGGCAACCGGAATGGGGTTGTGACAGAAACAAGGGGCAGCAACAGGGAAAAGATGCCTAGGATCTAGATGAACAAACCATACAACTAGGGAGCAATAAAGGAAGTCACCCCACAGCGGTGGAGGGTGGGACCGGATGAGGACCGGGGCTGAGTGGGCCAGAGGATGCATCTGGGGCAGACACCTTTTAAAGGGGCCATGTCTGCGAGCAGATTTTCGAAGTGATGGACCTGCTCACTCTGAGCACCAGTGCCAATCTGGCTGCGCACAGGGGCACCAGGGACTTACAGGGAGACACTGTTGGAGGAAGGGCCGAGGGGAGACTCGCTCTGTACAGAAGTGCCAGCAGTATACACCGCTCCCTGTTGAGCCCTCCCCCATACCAGTGCACCAGACACAGCATCGCCATAGCCATGATGTCATCAAACTGGAGGAGAGGTCGCTCTGCCTAGAGGATTTGCTGAAACCTCACCTTCCCCAACTTAGGGCCCCACCCAAGCTACATACAGGTGTATGTATCCTCAGTGAGACAGGTGCTCCTTGCTGAGCAGTGCCTCACACTGGAGGCAGCTGACCTCAGTTTCTGGTGTGGCCTTTTGAGGCAACTATAAGCACAGCATCTGTGGATTGCTGGGTGAATCTTAACAGGTGGTCCCGGAGGGGTAGAGGCTTGGACTAAGTTTGGCCTGCAGCTGAACCCCTCTCAGGACTGTGACACTGAACATCTACTTCACAAATCCACACTAATATGACTGGGAGACTAAGGAGCTTTGCTTAGTACATAGAAACAGACACCAAAAGGCAGCCAAAATGGGAAGACAAAGAAACAGAAACCATATGAAAGAAAAGAACAGAGATCCAGATATAATGGAGTCAAGTAATCTAACATATGCAGAGTTCAAAACACTGGTTATAAAGATGCTCAATGAACTTTTGGGAAGTGTAGAGAACTTCAACAAAGAGATAAAAAACAAAAATGGAAATGGAAATTATAAAAGGGAACCAGTTTGAAATAAAGAACACATTATCTGAGATTAAAAGTACATTAAATAAACAAAGTGAATAAAGAAAAGAATCAAATGCCCTATCTAGAGGAAGGGAAAACCAAGGACATGCGATCAGAACAGCAAGAGATAAAATGCCAAGACTATAAAAATAATTTAAGGAGAATATGGGATGCTATTAAGGGTCCAAATATCCATCTGATTGGCGTAACAAAAAGAAATCAAGATGTTAAACAGCTGTTGGAAGAAATAATGATGGACAACTTCCCTAATCTGGTGAAGGAAATGGACATACAAACCCAGGAAGCTCATAGAATTCCTCAAATCAGGGATCCAAAGAGGCCCACACCAAGACACATCATAATTAAAATGCCTAATATAAAAAAAGAATATTAAAAGCAGCAAGAGAAAAACAGATAGTTACTTATAAGGGAACACCCATAAGACTGGTAGCTGATTTCTCAAAAGAAACTATGCAGGACAGAAGGGCTTGGCACAAAATATTTGACAGATGAAGACCCAAAATCTACAACCAAGGATACTTTTTCCAGACTACGGCCATGCCACCCTGAACAAGCCTGATCCCATCGGATCTCGGAAGCTAAGCAGGGTTGGGCCTGATTAGTACTTGGATGGGAGACCACCTAGGAAGACCAGGCGCTGTAGGCATAAAAAATAAGGAATTGTGAACTGACAAGGTCCTTGCAACCTGTGAGGTCAACCAAGGGTTGCCTCGCCAAAAAAAAAAAAAAAAAGATACTTTATCCAGCAAAGATATCATTTTAGAGTTGAAGGACTCTAGATAAAGAGCTTCCCAGACAAAAATAAGCTAAAGGAATTTATCACCACCAAGCCAGCATTACAGGAAATGTTGGGGGGACTTCTTTAAGAAGAAAAAATACAAAAAACTCACGTCAGTAAAAGACACACACACAGACTAAAAGGAAGGGGATGGAAAAAGATATTGCTTTGATGGACCTAGAGGTATTTAAGTCAGAGAAATATAAACACTGTATGATTTCACTTATATGTGGAATCTAAGGAATAAAAAGAATAAACTAATCAAAAACAGACTCACAAATATAGTGGACAATTTGGAAGGAAGAGGGAAAGGGGGTTTGGGGGAATGTGAGAATGGGGTGAAGGGTTAAAGAAGTACAAATTAGTAGCTGATGGATGGTCACGGGAATGGGGAGCATGGCAGAGGGAATGCAGTTAGCATTAATATGTTGGCTAGGTGGAGGGTCAGGGGAGGGAGGGAGCAAATGGGGAGATCATTTTATGAACTATATAGATGTCTAACTAATGTATTGTATACTTGAAAATATTATTTATTTAAAATGAATAATTAAAAAAAAAACAGCCAAAAAAAAAAAAAAGACAAAGAAGAAAATTATAAAAGCCAGGGGGGGAAAAATGTATTATCTTTAAAGAAACAATAAGACTGATAGCAGACTTGCCAACAAAAAAAATGGGAACCAAGCAAAAAAATAACTGCCAATCAGTTATTTTAACCCAGCAAAAAATTCTTCCAAAATGCAACAAAACTAAGACATTTTAAGACCAAAAAGAAAAAAAAAAATAAAAGAGGAAAAAGTTTACTAACTATAGACCCAAAAAGGATGTTCTTTATGAGGAAAGAAAATAATTCTGGATGGAAACATAAAAATCAGGAAGGAATAAAATCATGGAAAGGCTAAGTATGGAAGTAAATCTTTTATGAATGCTACACTGTATAAAACAGTTTCTTGTAAGGTTTAAAATATATGAATGAAACTACCTGAAAAGAGTTGTACATCCACCTAAGATGTAAAAAGTTGGAAAGAACACTGCTTTCAAGTTAACAAAAGCAAATATATTATGTTGCTTTCAAATTAACAATAAACTAAATAAGCTACAAAATAACTTTTCTTAAATGCATCAGAAAGTGGAAGTCTCAGAGCAACCAAGTGGACTGAAATCACATCTGTGGCAGAACAAAGGAGGAAAAGATGCAAGAGACCAGACAACCAGGTAATAAAAATTCAGCTAAAATGGTAACAACTCTATAAAGGCTGATTGTGGACTAGCATGAGCATACAAAACCCCTGGAACTCAGACACAAGAGGACTTCACAACCAGGCTCTTCTCCACAGAACTCAACCAGATACTCAGGGGAAAAATTGGGGGTGGGACTAGAGACCAGAGAAAACCTCCTTTGGTGGTTCAGTCCTGGAGAGGATCACCCTGGGCTGCAGAAAAGGCACAGAAAAGCTGACTGTACCCTTTCTTGTACTGAACAAAACTGTATGGGAGGGGCAGCAAATCATGTTATCCCCAAGGCACAGGTTAAGACCTACTGCTGTTGTAGTAAAGAAAAAACCTGTTTCCCTACACAGTGGTTCCCCTGTCAACCTTCTGGGCACCTAGGACCAGTACCTGATGATCCAAGGTGGAGCTGAGGTGGTGATGCTAGCGCTGGAGAGCGGCTCCAAATGCAATCCCCGATCCCCCACACTCACCTCCTGCTGTGTGGCCTGGTTCCTAACAGGCCATGCAGGTACTGGTCTGTGGCCTGGCACTGGAACTCTTGCCCTATAGGATAGGGCATGAAACAGTCTTGATCCCATGCTACTATACCGATGTCACCAGAGGTCTATCACTGAGGAAAGGGCAAAAAAAATTTATCCTGCACAAGACCTGTCAGATGCAAGGCAGAACATGAATGCTGGAGAGGAGGACAGGATCACTCAGAAAGCCCCACCAATGAGAACAGTGGACAAAGGAACTGCTGAAGACTATGGCAGACCAGGGCAACAGAGAACATTCCTGTTCCCCACTCTTCCATACTAACAAACAAACATACTAAACACATAATACTCAAACTCTTGAAAGCTTGAAATCAAGAGAAAATACTGGATGCAGGAATTCTTTTACATTACTACTCATCTGTGGCAGATAGCCTTGACTTGTCAACAGCTCAATTTTACAACTTTCTGTTGTAATTACTTGGGCCTTTGTTGATTTTTTCTAATAAACTGTAAACTCTTCAAAAATAAAGAACCTTAATTATCTCTGCAACTCAAAATCTTTGGCTATTAGAGGTTCTTAAAGTATATAGTTTAAAAAATAAAATAAAAATTATATTATATATTATTAAATATAAAGCAAAATGACAAGATACCATATCTCCTCAGTCTGTGTGTTCCTAAACATGAAGCTCATCCTTTTACTAGGTAGTTCAGATACTTAATGGACTGGGAGTCAGTATTAAGAAAAGAATCTAAAATGTTTAGAGAAAGGGCAACAGACAACAAGCAAATCAGTTCTCTACAGATAAAGAAAAAGTCCCTGAGAAGATGAGACAATTTTCATTCAGAATCCTCATTTGTAGAACTTAATTTGCCTTACACAGATGGAGCCTTGATTTGGTTTTGTTTTAAATACATTTTATTTTAGCAATGAGAAGCTCAATATTTTCCTAGCTAAAATCTGAAGATTTAAAAATTTCAGAAAAATTTCAGCAAAGGGGACCTTAAAATGTCCCTCAAATGGGAGTCGTTTCTGGAATGAACTTACTTGAAAACATTACCATGTGGTGACAGAAAGAAATCTAAGTATGGGAGGTGGACACATAGTGTAAATATATATATGCCTTAGTGTAAATATATATATGTGCACAGTTGAAACTTAGTGGATTTTGTTAACCAATGTCACCATTAAAAAAAAATTACCAGTATGTGTGTGTGGGGGGGGGGGGGGGGGGAAGGGGCGGAGAACGGCACTTAGCTGGAGGCTACTAAACCAAAAATAAAACTTGCACCCTCTAATGCCTATTATTATCTAGGTTGGTTTTTTTTTAAACAAAATGAAAATATTTGTGGCTACTATATGAATTTCCTCGGACAATTCTATGAAGACTGGGACTTAGAAAAATCCCAAATTGCTTCTTGTGCAAATGTAACAAGTAGGACCAAACTGAAAGAAGAGCTGTCTTCTCATTCCAAGGGAACAATTTGTCTTGATGCTGCCTCACCCACTGGTCAAATGTGTCTCTTTTCAAATATTTCTATTTTATAATAAGAACAAAAGATCAGAATGACCGCTAAAGAAACTTGGCAAACTTGACTATCACACAAGTTACTAAGTAAACTATCAATGAAAAATTACCCAGGATGATACTGCCAGTACTATACATTACAGGGTCACAGATTATGACTTTAGTCTGAATTCCAGAAACAGTTAAAAACTGTTGGCATACAAAACCAAGTTATTTTGTTTTGGTCACTGAATCATAACGAAAATGCAACCAAATCCTGATATTCTAGGCTCTATAGTATAGTGCTCACTTTTTCTCCCCTCTGCTAAGATGCAGGAAAAAAGGAAGAGAAGAAGGAAGAAAAGGGGGTCTTTACAAGGAGAGAATAAAGAAAGCACTTACACTTCATAGGACTTTCTAGCCACAGATGCCAGGTGCTACCCACTGAAATCCAGGCTTGGACTAAGCTCCACATTTCTGAAAGGACCATCTCAACCGAAGCCTGGGGCTCAGTCAGCAGGAGGAAGCTGCAGCTCCCACTAACAGCACATTTCAAAGAGGCTGCAACAAGAGAACATTTTCCATTTAAGCGTCTAATTCCAATCTCCCATTTCACAAAGCAGTAGCAGAACAGGCCTTTATATCAATGTGATGAATATGAAGCAGGCTATGGCCCAGCGATCCTTTCACTAACATACTCTAAGTCCTTCATTATACTTCACAGCAGATCCTAAAAGTACTCGCCCCCTTTTTTTTTTTTTACTTTTATAGTGTATATTTTATAGTCTTGTTGCTCCAAGACTCATTTCTACACCAACAGTTAAAAGTGCCGAATCAACCAAAATCACTGAGCAGGTCCTCAACAATGCAAGCACACACCCAAATAGGAGCCCCTAACGATTCATTAGTTGCCAAGAAATAGAAGCAGATTAGGCTTGCTAGTTAATCCTACACAAAAACTCCTCAAATTAAGCAGAATTACTTATTACTTAACAGAGAACAGAAGAGCTCTGGCAAAAAGAAAATGAAGTTCTCAAAATACAAATATTTCAATAAGATTTAAAAAGTAACGTTAAGTGTCAGGTTACTGTACTTTTCTAAGCAATATATTTATTACTTTCAAATATTTATAGTATATTGCAGGAAGGAAAACTAGGTCAGAGTACAGAGTGAAAAGAACTCCTTAAAAAAAACCCACACTATCAGTAAAACAACACATTGTTTTAGATTATGCCCTGTAACAATGTGGTATAGACCTAGAAAATCCATATTTCCTAAATCAAGAAAAAAAAAATTCATTTGTTTGAGACAGGGAAAGAAGGAACAATTTACCTGAAATAGAAAGTGATTTTTTTTTTAATCGGTCAACTATCTTCAGTTTCTGTATCTAATCATTTATAAGAATTTTACAAATTGCTAGAGTTGTCACAATTTACTTTCTCATGGTTCCTTTACAGATATCAGGAAGAGAAAATAACTTGAAGTGATACTAAGAAAAATATAAGCTATGGGGCTCAAAAGATAATCATCACCTAAAAGTGATATTTTCTAAATAACTTGTTTTGCAAGATGGCCTGAAATACAGAAACCGTGATGAAATACAACTTAACTAATACTTTTGAGACAGGAGGGCAACTTCCTACTGTTGAGTTCATCAGAAAGGCAACAGCAATTTCCACATAAAGATGATGGTCATGTAAGGCTTCCAATAGCTTCCTATTACTGAAACAACCCCACCGTCTCAACCTCTAGGGCCCCTAGAATGGACTTCCAGGGATTTTTATACTCAACAGGCAGAGACTATTGCCCTATCTTAGCTGTAGCTACAAAAGAAGTTAAAGACTGACCTTCGTCCCTCAACATCCCCTTAAGAATAAGGGAATAAAATCTCTGAGGGGAAAATAATATAGGAAAGAGGCATGAAAACTACTCAAGTGGAATTCAGGCCTGCTACTTGCCAACACTCAGAACCTGGTTGATCAGCCATACAGCCAGACCGTGGGGGAACCTACAGAACAAAGGAAGATTCTTGCGGAGATCACTATTTACCCTTGCAACAAAAGAAAAACAGAAAAACAAAGACTTTAAGCTGTACCTTGCACAAGTTAAAGATAAACCCAACCATTCATTCCATTCTTTACTCCTATTTATTATCCGTAATTTTTCATAGAAACTAAGAAACAGATATAAACCCAATTCCCCAAACACTCAGGGTCTCATTCTCTGAGAGAAGACCATGTTCTGTCTATGGAGCATTATTCCTTCTCTAATAAACTTTCTTTTGTCTTTAACTCTGGCTCACTCTTGCATTCTGAACGAAACCAAGGACTCTGTCTCAGAGGCACAGGACTTAAGTCTGCACTGGTGGGGGAAGGGGAGAACAGACGGGGTTCGCCCCATCCTGCATCACCTTTACCACAGCAGTAATGAGTAAACAACGCCCAACTCCAAAAGCAGAGCATTAGAAACAAAAACATAAAGCCACTAGCAAGCTTCAAGACCCATAGAATATCCCCATATGTGTAAAACTGGAAACAAAAAAGCTCATTTATAGAGACAAGTTCAGCCAACTTGTATTTTCACAGCCACCTCCATAATAATTAAAAAATTAAAAGGGAGTTATTTCCCTGATGAGAGGTAAGAGATTCCTGGCTAAAAATAATTCTTTAAAACACCAGAAGCTATTAAAATAAATACTCAAAATACTCAATACAACTTTGGAAGACTATAGTGCCCATATGATTGTTCTAACAAGCTCAACAGAAGAGATTAATAGACCAAATGACAGTACTGCCCAGTGTGGTCTCCTCAGTTTCTGATGAAATTGTTTCTGAGACAAGCGTTTTCAAACAATCCTATGCTGTAATGACCTCTGGCAAATGAATTTTGATTCAAATCTGTAGCCGCTGGTTACATATAATGGTACTGAGAAATCTTGCCAAAATGTTTTTATGACAAGTGTAAAGAATTTCTAACCAAATTTAAAACTCTCAGTCATCTATGTATGTAAATATTAACCTGAAGAATGGTCCTAAAAAAGACAAATTTGGGTCCATAAAATACACTTGGGTTGGAAGTGACTGAAGCATGCATCCCTTAATAATAGCTTCACTGTGGGCCTTACTTATTACACCAGGCAGCCCTGCTTTAAAAGTAGAAAAAGCCAAGTTTGAAATCATTTCATTTGAAGCAAATGGGTAACCCATGTGAGGGCTTCCTAAAAGCCAAAACTATAGAAAATGTATTTCCTTTAATCACTGGTCTCTATTCCTGCCTATCTGAACAATTTATAACAACAATTCATATAAACCAGAAGAATGAGGATATTATCAGACCTACTCAGCATGTTAAAACCAAGCTGAAGATTCAAGTTTTTCAATCTTATAACAATGTGAGGTGTCTAGCTTCAAATACTGTAAAAATACACTGAAGTGTCAGAAAACTCTTCATGTCAACACTCTTTATGTAAAAACGTATATTTTCAAGTCCAGTTTCAAATATATACATCTTTCTATTTTGGGTCTGTTTAAATGGAATTACATTATGGCTGAGGTAGAAAATACAACAAGGAAATAATAAATACAGAGAAAAAGTAAAAAGAATTGTGCTATGGGCCTGAGAAAAAAAGAAGTAAAAACTATAATGTGAACTGTTAGTGTGTTATCAAAAGAAATAAAATACATGTTTTATAGTATTTTCATTTTGGGAACTCTACCAGAAAGAAGAAAATTAAATCAGTATTTTTAAAAGGTTCTGCATATCAAACACTACAAAATTACCCCCTTTAGGAGGGCTGTGAACTTCTAATAGAGAAATAAATTTTCTCTTTAGGGTTTCACGTGTACAGCAGTAAAACTCTCTGGTAATATTTCAGTACCAAGGTACAAGCTAGAGAAATAGGAGAGGTAATCTAAGCAATCTCAACTTCCTACGAATTAAATCTGTTTTTAAATTCAACAGAACTTAAAATTCTATAAAATCTGGAAAACAGTATGACAATTTCTCAGAAAAACAAACACACACATAGAATTACCATATGATCCAGCAATTCTTCTTCTGTATATATACTCAAAATAAAGGAAAGCAGGGATCCTTATTTTTACACCTATGTTCATAGCAGTATTACTTATAATAGCCAAAATATGGAAGCGACCCATGTGTTCATCAATAGATGAATGGATAAACAAAATGTGGCACATACATTATTATTCAGTCTTGTAAGGGGTAAAATTCTGACACATGATACACATGAATGAACCTGATGATATTATGCTAAGTGAAATAAGGCAGTCACACAAACACAAAAAAAACAAATACTGTATGATTCCACTTCAATGAGGTATCTATTCAAATTCAGAAATACAGAAAGCAGAATGGTGATTTCTAGGGGCTAGAGGTATGGAGAAATGAATGCGGAGTTAACTGTGTTTAAAAGATACATAGTCTCAATTTTAGAAGATGAAAGAAGTCTGAAGATGGTGATGATTGCACAACATGAATGTACTTAAAACCCCTGAAATATACATTTAAAAATGGTTAAAATAATAAATTGTTATGTTTTACCACACATGCTACGAGACAAATGAACCTTGAAAACATTATGCTAAGTGAAATAAGCCAGATACAAAAGGACAAATATTGTATAACTGATTCTACTTATATAAGGTACCTGGAGGACTCAAATTCATAGACAAAAAGTAGAATGGTCATTGCAGGGGCTGGAGAAAGGAGGAAATGGAGAATTATTAACAGATACAGAGTTTCAGTTTCGGGAGATGAAAAAAGTTTTAGATGGGGTGGTGATGATAGTTGCACACATACTTAATGTCACTGAACTGTACACCTAAAAATGGTTAAAATGGTAAATTTTGCTATTAATATTTTACCACAAAAAATCTATTAAATATTGTCTATTCTCATAAACATCAGTGCAATCAACAGAAAGTAATGCTGAAAAAATATCTGGAAGGCTTTAGAGGAAAACTATGTTATATTTAGAAAATGGAGCAGTGTCTTGATAATTTTATATCCTGAATCAAATCATCTACTCTGGTCCAAGTCCTGGGAAGTACATGAAATAAACTAATTAATATATGGATGAATGCCACCAGATAACATACTACCATGTCAACAGAAATACTGTCACAAATTCTTGTTCGCAAGCTCCAATACACCAAAGACATAAAATGTCTATCTTTGCACTATCCATGACCCGATTTTAACTTTTATTTAATTTTAATTAATTTGAATTTAAATAGCCACAAGAGCCGGCTATCATATTAGATGACACAGCCAGACTGATAAACTCTTTGGAAAAAAGGTCTTTGGTTTTTATCATTACTTACATACTCATAGTTTCCAGCAATGTAAGACATACAGCACAGTTGACCCTTTGAACAACATGGGTTTGAACTGCATGGGATTGAACTGTCCACTTATGCACGGGTTTCTCTTCAGTAAATACTATATATTTTCCTTATTATTTTATTTTCTCTAGCTTATTTTAATACAGTATATAATACATACAACACA
Source organism: Macroglossus sobrinus (assembly GCA_004027375.1). Lineage (NCBI taxonomy): Eukaryota > Metazoa > Chordata > Mammalia > Chiroptera > Pteropodidae > Macroglossus > Macroglossus sobrinus. The sequence continues at coordinate 170,339 of PVKZ01001460.1, read as the reverse complement.
CAAAATACATGTTAATCAACTGTTACTGGTAAGACTTCCAGTCAACAGTAGGCTATTTGTAGTTAAGCTTTTGGGGAGTCAAAAGTTACACATGGATTTTCAACAACAATGGGTCAGTGCCCCTAAACCCCCATATTGTTCAAGGGTCAACTGTATTCCTATGTTCATTGAACTGATCCATGTAAGTTGTTTAGGAATGTTTTCTACTTTCTAGAAGGCTTTCCTTTCAAAAGCATGTTATATTTTAAGGATCACTTGACTGAAAAATGAAAGAATAAGTATTTAAAAAAAGCCTAGATTTTCAAAAAAATCAAACCAATGACTGCAACTGCTAGAGAAAGAAAAAGACCCTACATTTTAAAACCAGGCTAAAGAATCAAATTCCAAAGAGAAAAATGACTATGAGAGAAGTTTAAATCTGATACTCCATGACCCGTGATGTTCTGGATATTTTGAAGAAAATTCCCAAGGATATGTGATAAATCAAATGTGACAATGCCAACTTAGTCTATCAGAGCATGATTTGATGTTATTTATTTACACTTTTTATGTTTACCATTACTTTTCAGTTTCCAGATTGAACTATAGAATGTTTGAAGTAAACTCTAACCCAGATTCTGTAAAAGTAGTCTCCTCCTTATACTGTAATTTGAAACTCAGAAAAGATGGTCTTTTCCTTCCATTGCATTCTACATTATCTATTAATTTTGATTACTGGAGAGAGACAAAGGAAACTGCTGGGTGTTAGAATAGTCAACTGACAGGCTTCCTTTAAGATCTGTCTCAAAATAATTCCTTTCTTTTAAAACACTTTGAAGATATCAGTAATATCCACCTATCAAATAAAATAAAACCATAGGTTGTTTCCAAGAATTTCTGGTGGATAAAAAGTTTAGAGTAATGAATACAGATTCTTCAGAAAATGGCTGCTGTATGCAAATATTAGTGAAAGAGAAAAGATGTTAACCCATACTATGGGCTAACCTATATCCAAAATACACTCTTCTATCAAATCTATTGTCACCAGGTCTTTATAACTATACTTAATGACTCTAAGATTAGCAAAGAGTAGGGTGGAGAGTAGAAAGAATAACAGTTTTCAAATGTGTGTTCTTCATTCAAAGTGGTTTTAAAACAAACCAGGCAAATTGTTCTTCACCAAATTAAAACTGATAATTAAAACATTATGCTTATTACTATACTAAAACACACTTATGGTTAAAAATGCACTTAGTGACTACTTCGAAAAAACCTTGAGTCAAAAAGTTCCACTCCCTTTCTATACGCAAGTCTTTCAAAGTATAAAATGAGGGCAAATATAAACTTATCTCATTAAGGTTGTTTTTTTTAAAAAAAAAAAAAAGGATGAAAAGACTGAAAATACCAACACAGGAGGCTGAATAATTATTGTTTATTTTCAATTACTCATGCTATGGTAGAGAGTAGCCACAAAATAAATGAAATTCATAAAGACAAATTTGAGTTATCCAACTGTCCTGTTGGAGGTGCCTACAAGCTGCTATTCAGTCAACAAACACTTTTAAGAACCTCTGTGTCAGGCATCTTGATTATTTCTTGCTATTTAATAACCATGGTTTATTCCTTCAACTACAGATATCAGATTATACAAACAAAAGGGTAGTCTACTAACAGAAACAAAACAAATTTTCAAAAATTAAAATAAATAATATAATTAAATAAAGTCCTCTAGGTGTTCAGTGGGGACAGAAATGGCTTTTGGTTGAAAAGAATCACTTAAGACTTAAAGAAGAAAGTGAAATTTAGGCTGCCCTTTGAAAAGATAAATTCGTTTCTTAGTTTCAAGAAAGCATTGAAAAAGAATAACAGTAAAAGCACAGAAGCACAAAAGAGTGAAAGAAATCACAAAATTGGACAAAGGTGACATTCCCTCCCCACCTGCCATCCCCCAAAACCATCTGCTTACTATAGGAGATACAATAGCTATTTTAAAGCTGGTGGGAAGGACTCAGTAAAGAGGGAGTCTGAAGATGCCAAGTGAGACATAGGATATCTAAAAGATCAAGGTTCCTGAGAATTCAAAAAATGAGATGCAGAGTACCTAGATCAGAAAGAAGGAGAAGCAGTTGGATATACCCATGCTGAAGTTTTACCAAATCAGAGGTGAAGGGTTGATGGTATATTTAAGAAAATGACTAGAATGTTACACCTTGGAATCCAAACTGGATAAAGTAATGGCACAACTTAATAAAGAAAAAGCAGGGGCCAATCAATGGAATAAGGTTTTGATGAAATTCAAAAACAAATGCAGGAACTTATGTTTAACAGGACTGAACAACTTGAACATACGTTTGCCCTAAGGTCCCTTCCAAAAATCCACTAAAATCAAAGTGAAGAGATTTAAAAAAAAAAAAAAAACTGGTTTGGGGAGGTAGGGAGGGAGAAGCCACAAGAACAAAGAGAATGGAAACATGACTGATATTAACACAACTGTAGAAACTATAAAGTTAACAGATGAGAGTTAACTGTTTTAGCAAGTCTGAGAATAAGCCTGGGGTTAAGAGGGAGGATGTGATGAGAATACCACCAAGGGCCAAATTGTTACAAAATCTCAGTTAGGCTAAGAAATTACAATTACTAGATACATCTGAAGGCAGATGCATAGGTGGAACAGAAAACAAAGGAATAGGTTCAAAATCTGTATAAGCAGTAAAACGCCTAGATTTTCTCCCTGACTCAGAGTGACAAGGCTACTATCCTCTTACCATCACAGAAGACTCAGATTTACCTAGGAAAGACTGAAATAGAGGGACTCCGGACTCTTGGACAACACAACAGGAGTATCATATAGTGAAAATGGGAGATTAAATTAAAGCCCCTTAGCTCATTCTCCCACCTGCCTCTGGCAGCCTAGTTCATAATACCCAGGCAAAAGACTAGAGGACTTCTCTCAAGGTAAAGTGGTCCAAGAAAAAAGACTCACAGAAAGACAATGAGAGAGAAGGTGTGACAGTTCTCTTCTCAACTGCCCATCAAATGAGGGAACAATCCAAGAAAAAGATCATGGGATCTAGGATTCAGTGCATACAACACAAGAAAGAGGTGAAGGAAATCCCCTAGTTAATTAGAGATCTCAGAACAGTAGTGGTGCAACAGACCTGGAGAATAACCAGGCTGGATTTGAGCAAAGGGATGGAAGGCTCCCAAGAAAGGTTTCCTTCCACCAAAAAAGAAAAAAAGATTGCCAGTTTGATCATACAAAGAAGATATTTACTGACAAAAAGTTTGGGATGAATTCCCATAGATATAAAGAAAATGAAGCAAACGTAAAAAAGAGAAAAAGTTAATGTTTATGATCAGAAAGTTGCACCAAAAAAGAACTATTATCATGGCATACATGCTACACAGTTCACAATGTGTACTAACTTAACCAAAAATGTGATATAATTATGTCAAAGAGAGGAAAGAAGAAGTGGAGGAAGTCTATACATAATTGTTCTTTTTCATACTAGGTATCCTTCTTGTAAAATTTCAATTTTAAAACTTTTTTAAAAAGTTTTTAAAAGTTTAAAATTTCTTAAATTTTTAAAAATAAAACTTCTTAATTTTGATAATTAAAATTATATAAGGCTTCAAAAAATAAAAACTATTAAATGAGGTTACTTGAGGCAGCAAACTGGTTGAATTAGTGATTTGAGGGAAGAATGTCTCAATTAGCGATTTGAGGAGCTAGGTGACGTTTTAATAATGACAAGATCCAAGGTGTGACTGTGTGACCAGGTGGTTGAGTTAGTAATTTGAGAGGCTGGTGACTTTTTAGTAATGACAAGATCCAAGATATGACTGTGTGAACAGGTGGCTGAGAGAAAGACGTAAAGGAATTAAGAGGCCAAAGTGTTATCTGAGTTGTCAATCCAGATGCTGAAGTTGCCTAAAAAGGACATGTGGCTGTTGCTAGATATTTTCCAGGTCCACTTTTCCACCCTCTCTACCATGTTTTCTGCCCCAGAATGCTGAGCTATAAGAACTCTTATCAACAGGTTCCTATGTCCCCTAGTTTCTGGTTGGGTTTGCCCAAGAGGGAATCCCAGGAGGAGGTTAAAAGAAGGTCAAGATATTTATTACTCAAGCTTCCTCCTTGCAAGGTTGCCTCATGCTGGCTATGTCCCTTAGAAAACTACCGCTCCTCTAAAGCTGGCCAACTCCACAGTTTTCTTCTGAGTTCAAGTAACCAATTCCCTATTGTATCCATTCTAAAGATGTTAACAATCTGGCTACACACACTATCTTTTTAGGTATCACATGATGCTTGCATCTTTATAAATAGTACCTTTATAAAATAAACCCTCCTGGAATTATCCTATTTCAAGTGTGCCACATGTTACTGTTGGGACTCTGATTATAAACAGAGGTGATGGTGATGATGTAAGGTTATAACAGAGAATAGTGAAAACTAATAAGAGAAAAGTGACTACCATTTAAATAACAATTACTAACATATTTTGAAGTCAAGGTTCCAAGAACTTTTCTAAGCTCTTTGTAGGTATTGACTCATTTAAATCATCACTAACATCCTGTGTGGCAAGCAGAGATTTCTGTCTCGTTCATTTCCATATACCAATGCCTAGCACAGCTGCTGGTACATAGTAAGGACTCAAACACTGATTTGAAATACACACAATAAGCAGGTTCGGTAGGGAAGAGCTTTGGTATGGTGTAGAATATCAATTACTTTTTATTATTTTTATTTATACTTATAGCACCTGGTCTTCCTAGGTGGTCTCCCACCCAAGTACTAACCAGGCCCAACCCTGCTTAGCTTCAGAGATCGGACATCCGGCTTATTCCCAGTGGCAAGGCAGTAGGCCATGGACGGTGGCTAGCTCCACTGGGGCATGAACCCAGGACCTTCTATGTGTAAAGCAGACGTGCTAACCCCTACACTAGGGAACCACATCCAAATATCGCTTATTTATACTTTGAAAACTATATGAAAATCAGAAACTTGTCACTTCTCATATCACAAAAACTAAACACTGAATAAGATCATACATGAATGATTTTCTTGTGTAGCCTACTGGGAATCTTTTATTTCTTTATCTTCCCATAGGTTATCCAGAATTTGGGTTCTCAATTTTTTTATGTGATATTCAAAGTTAAAGTTGCAAAATTTTAAATATCATGCACTTGCAACCTAGGAGCTGATTTAAAATGGCAGAGCACCTTTAAGTACCAGCTATTGAGTTTTAATAAAAAAATAAAGGGGAGGAGCAAATGTTTTTTAAATGTTTGAGTGTATAAAATGCACAAATAAGAAAGGTAAAGTCGGCGAAATCAAGTACGCACACTCACAAAGAAATAAAGCACAGCAAAGGTGAGCATGAAAATTAGAGAAGCATAAGACACGTGAATCAAAGAATGCATAAATAGGTATAAATTGCAATTAAATCCCTTAATGGATGCTCACAGTTACGTGGAATTAACAAGGCATCTATGATGCTCATATCTTATAAATAACAGAAAAGACCAGGTTAGAGGACCAAAATGCAGCAAATGAGAACTGCAAAGATTCTTCTGAAACCAGAATTTACTTTTTGTTACATTACGTTGCACTCCAAAACACGGGGAAAATTCACGTGAATAAGAATCTAGAAACCTGAGAAGTTTCGAGATTAACTCAAACTAGAGTGAAAAATCAGCAAGAAAAGTGAGGTGTAAGGCTACGACTTGGACACAGCTTGGACCCAACACTTGGACACCGAAGGGAGACAGATAAAACATCTTTAAGTGGAAGATGGAGAAAGACTGGGACTAAATTTGATTTAAGAAAGATAAAACGGAAAAGCAGGGCCTAAGAAGCAAGTTGCAAGAGTAAAACTTAAAGAGAACCACACATTGATGCCACAGTAGAGTATAGGACCTACAAATCAGATTCTACGGGGTGGGGAAAGGGCCACTTCGCGATAGACTAGCTGCGACTAGTTTCCGAAAAGCCGCGTAGATGTAGCTTCGCAGCCCCACCCCGCGGCAACAGCTCCTCCCCAAGGAGGACCTCACGAGGCCAACCGCCGGGCTCGGGCTCCGGCTCGGGCTCGGGCTCGGGCTCGGGCTCGGGCTCAGGTTCAGACTCAGACTCAAGCTCAGGCTCGAGCCTAATTCCCACCCCGCCCTTGCTCCGCAGGGCAGAACGGCCTCTCTGGGCCCCTCACCGAACGCTGCAGCTCCCCAAGCCAAAACGAGGCGCGCTCCTTTCCGCTAGGATCTGGGTCGTGGTAAAGCGCCTGCACTGCCTGGTACACGAGCTGCAATGTCGGCTTTGCCCCTTCCATAGTGGTGGCGGTGGTGGCAGCAGCGACGGCTCTGGCTCTTCTCCCGAGGCTTTTCCCGTTGCTCCGCCTTCGCGCTTCCTCACTGTGTCGGCCACAGCCGCTCCCGAACTGGCGCCATCTCCTCTTTGGCCGTTACCAGGGCAGAGGGGTTCCCCGTGGAAGTTATCCCCTCGGAAACAGAGGTCAGATCGTATTCAGGTTCCTGGCCTTTTTTCCCATCCTCCCACTAGACTCTAGACTTTTGAGACCAGATTCCGGTGCTCGCCTCTTCACCGGCAGACTTATCCTCAGAAGTCTATACCCGCACAACACAAACCACGCAGTGCATCTAAACCGCGTTAACCCGGACCGGAAGCGGCAGCACCGATACCTCCTGTACACTTCCGCCCGGTGTAGTACAAACGGCCTCCTCCCCAACACGCCTCCTCCTGTCTCCCCGCCCTCTCCCGGAAGTGGCCCTGTAGGGCCAGGGACCGGAAAGAAGCAGTAGCATGTGGATCTCTCGGTTCCTTACGTCGGCCGGGGCTTTAGGACCGACGTGTGTCCCACACCTGAGCTGTTCTCCTCCCTTTGGCAGTGGATCCGAGGCCTTTCTTTGCCTTCAGACTTCTCCCTTTCCAGAGAATCCTTTCCTGCCCCAAAATGCATCAACTCAACCATGAGAGTGTCTTCTGTACTGGCAATCCAAGGATGACTTATGACAGATACGCTGACTCTAGTGGAGAAGACAGACACGTAATCAAATAACTGTTGTACAAACTTGAAATATGTACCACATTGAAATAAGCCTACAATGCCTAGAATTCCTGTTCAGCCCCTTTCAACTAAGTTCTTAGCCCCAAAAAGGTATTTCTATTGTTCAGGAAACTGAACTCCAGAGTGTTTGCATACATCCTTAGGGTCATTCTCACATTGAATTGTATTTTGGGGTATGCCTTATTTCTGAATTAAAAAAAAAAATCAATGGTCTAACAACTCCCAATTCACTAAAGAAAATAGAAATCTTAAAATCTGTACTATGAAGAAATCTAGGACAAAGGATAGCAGTATGTCAAATTATTTCCCAGCAATGTCTTATTGCTATTACTTTGCAATAAAAAAAATGCGACTGTTTAATGATCGCTTGCAGTGTGTAAAGCACTCTAGTTATAAGATCTCATTCTTTTAATAACTATACCAACTAAATCCCATTTTACAGAAGTAGGTAATATAATTTGCCCAAGGTTACACAGTTCTTAAATAAAAGCCAGCATATGAATCCAAATCAGTTTTACTCTAAGCATACTAATTTGAATTGTTATTCTCAAGGGATTTTTCATTGCCAACATCACAATGAAAACAGTGTTACTGTACAGTTGATGTAATTTCAGAGAAGAAACAAAACTTAGATATCTTGTTTACCTAATTTATCTGTTCATTAAAAGGAAATTTAGTAAGACCACCTTGGTCTGCCCTCATGGAATTTACAGTCTAATGCAAAGAAAAACAAGCAATTCAATTCAGTTAAAAAGTTCTATGAATATCCACAAGCAAAAGAATGATGTTGGACCCACCTTGTACCACACCAAAAAAAAAAAAAATCCTAGAACCTAAATGTAAGAGGTAAAACTTTTCGAAGAAAAAAAGGAACATAGTTTCGTGACCTTGGATTAGGCAATGTTATTTTATTTTTTTAGATATGGCACCAAAACACAACAATAAAATGAAAAATAAATAAATTGGACTTGATCAAAACTTCTGTGTGTCAAAAGACACTCAAGAAAAATGACAACCCACAAAATGAGAGAAAATATTTAAAAGTCATATGTCTGGTAAGGGATTAGTGTCTAGAATATATAAAGAACGTTTGCAATTCAACAATAAAAAGAAAATTCAATTTTTTTAATGGGCAAAGGATTTAGATAGCTATTTCTCCAAAGGACATATGTAAATGCACATGTAAAGATGCTAATGTCATTAGTTATCAGGGAAATTCAAATTAAAACCATACTGAGATACCATTTCACCCTCACTAGAATGGCTGAAAAAAGAAAGATAGATAATAAATGTAGGCAAGGAAATGGAAAAATTGGAATCTTCACCCGCTGCTAGTAGGATTGTAAGTCCGTGCTTTAGAAAACAGTCTAGCAATTATCCCTCCAAAGTTTAAACATAGTTACCACATGACTCAGCAGTTCCAATTTTAGGTATATACCCATGAGAAATGAAAATATAAGTCCATACGAACACTTGTATGTAAATGTTTATACCAGCATTATTCATAATAGCCAAAAAGTATAACAATCCCAAGGCCTTCAACTGATGAATGGATAAATAAAATGTGGTACATCCATACAGTGGAATAGTAACTATTAAAGGAATGAAGTATTGATACATACTACAATGTGAATTAACCTTGAAAACATTATGCTAAGTGAAAGCAGCCAGACAAAAAGGTAACATTATATGACTCCATTTATAGGAAATGTGCTGTGGATAGATCAGAAAAGTAGAGAGAATGGTATAGAGAACACATGTACTCATCTTGAACACATTACATATCTCGAAGCAGCATCAAATGCCCCAAAGAAGTCAAATATTGTTAGAATAATAAATTTGAAATAGAATGCTAGAAATATTTGAAATACCAAAATGTCTATAATTTTTGTCCTTAAGTACAATGGCCATAATAGGAACACAGCATTCTGATGTAAAGTTGGATATGCCCACCTCCACTCCCAACAAAAAAGGCTCCACTCGCTTCTACAAGAAAATGAAAAAAAAAATTTTTTTAAGCAAGAGGGTTATTTCCTGAGGCAAAGAAGAAAAGTGAGAGTGAGTGTTTCCTTTACTCACTAGTGGTGAGCTTACCCAAAGGTTGAATGTCATACCTCAATAAACAAGATCCTCTCCAGTTTCATACAGTGCTGCAATGGAAACTTCCATAAGAGCTTAAATCTGCAATGGAATGGTGCTTGTGACTTGTGGTGAACTTCAGGTTACATTAAGTATGAATTGCAGCCCTAGGAAATCTTTCTTAATTCTCTCCCCCCGTCTCCTGACCCCTGTTCCTCCATCTTCCAAATACCAGGGTAAGACAAGCCCCTGCACTTTAGGGAGAAGCTGTTTCTTAAGAAGAAGTATGGCAGAGGCCAACAGTTTTTCCCCCAAAACCCATTCTCTTGTTTGGATTGTTCAAAACCTTCCTAGAGTTCCTTGAAGGAATACTCTTTTTTTTTTTCTAATTCAAATTGAGTTTTTGTCACCTGCCATCAAAATAATTTTGATGAATACTATGTTGTCTTAGTTCAGGCTGCCATAACAAAACACCATAGACTGGGTGGCTCAAATGACAGAAATTTATTTTCTTAGAGTTCTGGAGGATGTAACTTCAAGACTAGGGTAGTCAGGTTCTGGGCAGGTTCCTTCTGGCTTGCAGATGACTGCATTCTCACTGTATGCTTATATGGCAGAGATAGAGAGAGAGGGAGGGAGGGAGAGATGGAGAGAAAGAAACAGACAGACAGACAGAAATCTTCCTATTCCTGTAAGTCCTATTGGAATAGGGCACCACCCTGATGACTTCATTTAACCTTAAATACCTCCTAAAGTCTTTATCACCTTATCACCAGATACAGTCTTATGGGAGGGCAGGGGATTAGGACCTTAATATATAAATTGGTGGTGGGAGGGATGTGATTTAGTTCAGGGCATCTGCCATTACCTCCACTGGCATTGGAGAGCTAGGAGAAGGCCCTCGTCTTCACCCAAAAGAATCAGATAACATCAGACTTGTCTGGTACACAGTTAATTGTAAAAACTCAGGCACAGCTGGGCTGTCTGTGCTAGAGGCAGGGATAAGCTATTCTTAGCCAGAGGACAATACCTTTAGGTTGGATTTTATAGCTCCCTGCTGGAAACAAGCAGTGACAAATTTCTCAAGCAGTAAAAAGATACTTGCAGTTTAAAAAGGTATATGCATAAGAATGTAAAAAATTAGATTAATTGAAACAAAAGAACGTTCATCCTAATGTGGTTCACCCTAGTGAAAAAATGGAAGTATCTTGAAGAGCCATCAGTAAGGAAGTGAACATAAGGGTATATGGCTACATTAGATAAATACTAGGTGGCCATTGAAAATAAAGTCAGAGCTACTATTTTGTCACAAAATTATAGTAGTATTTTATATCAACATATATTTTGATAGTATTCTGGCTATACAGGAAAAAAATGTCCTTATTTATTTAGAGATACATACTGTTTAGGAGTGATGAGTACAATAAAGGAAATATCTGGTCATTGTCCCCAGCTCCTGGCATAGTGCTTCAGAAACTCTTGGAATTTCCTAAGTAATAGGAATGTCTTTGTTATTGCAGTAAAGTCAGCACCCAGATAGCTTTGGGATGGGGGTTGATTGCCAGAAAGACCAATTAGAGGGTTGTAACTTTGGGCCAAACTGACCTCCTCAAAAGAGAAGAGTTGGAGATTAAGTTTAATCACATGACCACTAATTTAATCAATCTTGCCTAGCAATGAAACTAGAATCAAACCCTTGAACATTAAAATTCAGTGGAGCTTCCTGGTCAATGTACAGACTGATGTGCTAGGAGGCTGACACACCCTCATCTCACCAAGAGTAGGCAGAGAGGAACTCTGCCTTTCTCCCAGAACTAGCCTTTTGTGTAGCCTTTCTAATAAAACTTTAATCATATTGATAGCACTTTCCTGAGTTTTGTGAGTTGTTCTAGCAAATTATCAAAACTGTAAGGGGATGTGGGAATCCCTGAAGTTGAAGCCAGTTGGTCAGGAGTGCAGGTGGACTGGGGACCCCTGAAATAAGGCTTATGTTGAAGTGAGAGCAGTCTTAAGGGATTTATCCCTTAAACCTGTGGAGTCTGATACTAATTCCAGGTAGATAGTGTCAGAATTGAATTGCAGTTCACACAGTTAAGGTAGAAATGAAACCAGCAAGATGTCTATAATTTTGTTTAATAGACATAAGCTTCACCCCCACCCCCAAAAAATAGATGAAACAAATATGACAAACTGTCAACAATTGTTAAATGTAGGGAATAAGTAACTGTGTTCACTATACTATTCTCTCTACTTTTCTATATGTTTAAATTTTTCCAAATTGAAAAAAAAAAGTCAAACTGGAAAAAAAATCAAGTCAATTTTTATTTACTGACATGAAAAGATGTCAGAAAATATTTTGGAAAAAGATACAGGTTATGACCCAGCATGTGAAAATAACTATTGATATGAAGTTATGTATAACTTTATACAGAGGCAAAAATAGATGTCTGGAAGAATGTTCAACCAAAATGTTAACACTGGTGATCTCTGGTGATAAGAAATTGAATGGTTTATACTTTGTGTGTATGTGTTTCATCAAAGCAAGTATCACCACTTGACATATTCCATATATGCTTTTATTTTGGGGCTACTCCCTCCATTAACATGTAGGTTCTATGCAAACAGGGACTTTATGTTCTAGTCACTGTTATTGATGCAGGACAGGACAAATTCAAGCCTGCACTGAGAGAGAAGAGAGTTCTTGGCAGGGCATAAGAAAGAATTCAAGCACATGACAAAGTTAGAGTCAAAAGGGAAGTTTATTAGAGAAGGAGTAACACTCCATAGACAGAGCGTGGTCTCCTCTCAGAGGCGGACAGTGAGAGCCTGAGAGACTCAGAGGAACAGACAATAGAGACAAGGACAGTGAGAGGGACAGAGTAAAGGCACAGAGAGGAACTGTGAGTGTGGGGAATTCAGTTTATATAGAGTTCTTTAGTTCCTGTGAGTTACATTTAAAGACTTTGTTTACTTATTTTCCTCTGATATGGACATATGGTGAGGAAGGATAAGAGTATATAGCATGAAAAGACGAGAATATGCAGTGTGAGAAAGACCTGCTGGCAACTTCCAGCCTTCCATCCATAGGTTCCCCATGGTTTCAGCCATAGAGAATGAATGATTTTACTTTGTGTAGAGCAACACTCAAGGACAGCGACTTAAAGGCTCTGTTTCTCCTGTTTTCCCTTCAGAGTGTGGGGAAATGGGTTGTTAGCAACCCCAGCAGAAATCTTCCTTTGTTCTGTAGGTTTCCTTGTGGTCTGGCTGCAGCGCTGACGAGCATATTGCAGTCTCTGAATATAAGCTTCATTTAACACTTTAGTTCTCTTGCCTCCTCCGTACTGTATTATAACCCCAGTGCTTTGAATGGTGCCTGGCATATGGCAGGCACGTAATACATATTTGTTAAATGCATTAATATTTATATTATTTGGCTTTCTTTAGAATGATTATTTACATTTTTAAGAAACATTTTATTAAAAACAACACAGCCCCCCCCCCCAAAAAAAAACAATTAACACTATAAACCTGAAGTTGTCATAACGTCAGGGGTCAGTGTCGACTGAATCTTGATAGATGTTTTCTGAGAAAAGAATACACAGCTCAGACCTCTCCTGGCCCAACGTCTGACTACTCAACAACTGCTAGGGCACATATTCTAGCTCATATTCCTCCACCTGCACAACTAGAGACAGCCCTAAGCCAGCACCAAACAAACCTCTTTTCCCTCAAACCCACATTCAGGACTCATGGGCTGAGGACAGCATCTGCCTTTGGCTTTCCAGCTCAGAGCGGCCCTCAGTCATGAACAGCTTTTCACATGATTTCACTTGCCAAGCAAATTCACACTGGTGGGAGGGTCTGGGAGAGGAGGATGGTGAATAGCGATCATGAATTTCTATGGAATCATGAGAGCACAAATTAGCTGTCCACAGTCAAAAGGGGCCCTGTTTAAAGATGTTCTGAAGGACACTTCTGATACGCTGGAGTGGAAAAGCACTGAGTAGATGTACATTTTTCTGATCATTAGCAAAGTGAGCTTCATTACAGAAAAGGAAGTATAGTAACAGAGAACTCAGGGACAATAGAAGAGAGAAAACATACACAGTTCAGTAATGATCCACCAAGTTGCCCTGGCTCCTCCTTTTATTCCTCACTACTTTTTTCTTCTCCTGTTAAGTTCTTCCCTTTAGAGGAGAGAAAAAGCAACTTTCTTCCAACAAGATTAATTTTTATGTCATATTATATTCACAGTTTATTAACACTCACCACAGTTTTACTTCAGGGTGTTAAGCAGTGCTTTGGGGCTGGTGCGATATGGGCCAAACTGTTACCTAACGAGGCTGGACACTTTAATGCAGAACCTCCAGTTCTCCACTTGTCCAGAAATAACTCTCTTGTATGGCGTGGTGGAAAGAGAGCTGTCGTAAAAATCAGACCTCCTGGTGCCAGTCCCAGCGCCACGTCTTTCTAGCCATGTGACTCTAGCCAAGTAACTACCTTCCTTGGCTGGATTCTCCTGTCAAAAGGGGTCATGATACCTACCCATCCAACACACAAAAAAGACCAAGTAAGATCATGTACTAATGCCTTGGAATTAGCTCAGTGTAAACACAATAAAGTAATTAAATATACTTTTACAGATACATAGAGTCAAACAATCACTTCTGGCCTTACTGAGATATTTAGAAACCACAGGTTTTTACCCAAAACCAACAGGCTTTACAAATACTGGAGGAATAGTGTGTTTAATGAGGTACTGAGGCAGTAAATAAGCCAAAAGCTCTGCTACTGAACCAGCCAAGCACATGTATGTAACCACTGTCACACCTGTCACACAGCCTGCATCTTTCTGCTTCCCAGGGTCAAAGTGCTTAGCAGCCAGCTCCTGCTTCCTGAAGATTTTAGATATTTAGATTCACTATAACTCTCACTGCCACTCTGCTTAGTAGACACTGAGCACACACCCGCTCTGGTTCCACGCTGCAGGATCTGGACTCCAGGGCCTCTTTCCATGAACAAACCCAAAGCCTTCTTCATTATCCCTCCAGCCCTCTAGATCTCTCTTTGCAGTCTCGGATGTTCCAGCTTCCCTCTTCCTCCAGTTCCCAAATACTTCACCTTCCAGGTCTCTAGCTTCCATGGCTCATCCCTCTCTGAACGTCACTATGATTCTCAGTGGTGCCTATCGACCAAGTGGAACATTAAAATTACCTGGGGAGGAATTTTTTTTCCTATTTATTTATTTATTTATTTATTTATTGAGTTGTCAACATTCTCAGCCCCTCATCTACTTCTCCCCTCCCCACTCACCCCTACCCTTTGGTAACCACTAATCCATTGTCCATGTCCATGAGTCTGTTTGTTTGTCCTATTCATTTGTTGCTTCTAGGTTTATATCCCACATATAAGTGATATCATATGATTTTCAGCTTTTTCTGTCTAGCTTATTTCGATGAGTATGATTATTTCAAGGTCCATCTGTGTTGTTGCGAATGGCAACATCTCTTCTTATGGCTTGGTAATATTCCACTGTATATATGTACCACAGCTTCTTTATCCAATCATCTACCATAAGACACTTCGATTGCTTCCATGTCTTGGCCACTGTGAATAATGCTGCTATGAATATCAGTATGCAAATAACTTTTAGGAAATTTTAAAAATAACAATGCCTAATGACATGGATGGACCTAGAGGTTATTATGCTGAGTGAAATAAGTCAAATGGAGAAAGATAAATACCATATGATTTCACTTATATGCAGAATCTAAGGAACAAAAGAACAAACTAATCAAAAACAGATGCACAAATAAAGTGGACAATTTGGGGACAGACAGAGAAAAGGAGGGTTTGGGGGGCTGGGAGAATAGGGTGAAGGGTTAAAGAAGTACAAATTAGTAGTTGATATGGTCACAGGGATGGGGAGCACGGCAGAGGGAATGCAGTTAGTATTAATACGTTGGCTAGGTAGAGGGTCGGGGAAGGAGGGAGCAATTGGGGGGATCGTTTTATGAACTATATAGATGTCTAACCAATGTACTGTATACTTGAAACTAATTTAAATAAATAAATTAAACATAATAATAACAACGCCTGGGCACCTTCCTAGACCAGTAAAGTCAGAAATGCTGGGGCTAGGTTTAGCTCAATCTAAGTACTTTAAAGCTTCCAGGTAATTCTAACATGAACCAGTTTATTAGCCATGCCTCCTTTGCTTACACCTATCTGTGACTCTTCTAAAAATCATTGAATCATACACTTTAAATAGGTGTATTGTATGGTGTGTGCATTATATTTACAAAATTCTGTCTAGCAGAAAAAAAAAAGGGAATTTTTTAGAAAGATACAGATTCTTGTAACCTAAGGGCAGGGTGGGGCCTGTGGGGCCTTCAGAAACTCTGGAACTCTGGCTCAGAGCAGGAGTCCTCCCAGTGGTCCCTAACTTGCAGCATTAACACCACCTGTAAACTCCTTAGAAAAGCAAATCCTTGAGCCAGGACCAAACTGAACCAGAAACTCTGGGGGTGTGGCCCAGTTTTAACGAACCCGCTAGGTGATGGATGTTGATGCTGGCTCTAGTTTGAGACTCTCTAGCATAGAGCACTGTGGGAAAGCCAGGACAATGCTATCTCGCCTCTGTTCTTTCTGGGCTCGTGCTTCCTCAGTTGCTACATACAGGCTTTCTGCATGGCGCCCATTCACCGCAAAACCTCACAGTACCCTTCACAGTAGAAAATGGCCAGCAACTATTTCCAACTTTAAATCTCTTTTGAAGCACTAGCCAACTGAGGCTGGCATCTGGTTCCAACTGCAAATTCTGGGAGTGAAACTCAGGCAGCCCAGCTTGTGTCAGTAAGCCCCTCGAAGTTGTTCTCAGTATAACCTTTGAATGAAGGGGAGTTGGGTTGGGAAGGGCCAGTTCCCAGAAAAAAGGAAGGGGAGGCAGAAAAAAAATGAGCATCCCTTATGGGTGGCAATAGAAGAAAATCAAGAGTTACTAACTATTGCAGTTTGTCCAGGACTTTCCAAGTTCTAGCACTGAAAGTCTCAAGTCCTGGAAAACACCTGGGCCTAAGCAAACTAGAACACCGGTCACCTGAGAAGTGAAGGGTGCAGCAGGAATTGAGGGTTTTCACTGTTGGGGGGAGTGCACAAAGGGAGAGAAAGAGTTGATGAGGACCCGGGGCTGAGTGGGCCAGAGGATGCATCTGGGGCAGACACCTTTTAAAGGGGCCACGTCCGTGAGCAGATTTTCGAAGTGACGGACCTGCTCACTCTGAGCACCAGTGCCAATCTGGCTGCGCACAGGGGCACCAGGGACTTACAGGGAGACACTGTCGGAGTAAGGGCCGAGGGGAGACTCGCTCTGTACAGAAGTGCCAGCAGTATACACCGCTCCCTGTTGAGCCCTCCCCCATACCAGTGCACCAGACACAGCACCGCCATAGCCATGATGTCATCAGACTAGATGAGAGGATTCACTGAAACCTCACCTTCCCCAACTTGCAACCCCACCCAAGCCACATACAGGTGTATGTATCCTCAGTGAGACAGTTGCTCCTTGCTGAGCAGTGCCTCACACTGGAGGCAGCTGGCCTCAGTTTCTGGTGTGGCCTTTTGAGGCAACTATAAGCACAGCATCTGTGGATTGCTGGCTGAATCTTAACAGGTGGCCCCAGAGGGGTAGAGGTTTTGGCTAAATTTGGCCTGCAGCTGAACCCCTCTCAGGAACACCTATAAGACTGGCAGCTGATTTCTCAAAAGAAACCATGCAGGACAGAAGGGCTTGGCACAAAATATTTGACAGATGACGACCCAGGATCTACAACCAAGAATAATTTATCCAGCAAAGCTATCATTTAGAGTCGAAGGATAGATGAAAAGCTTCCTAGATAAAGGAATTTATCACCACCAAGCCAATATTACAGGAAATGTTAGAGGGACTTCTTTAAGAGAGAAAAACATCTATCAGAAACAGGAATAAAGCATGGTAACAACTACATTTCTATAAATAATTAGCTTAAATGGAAAAGAATTTAGTGCTTTGATCAAAAGATGGAGTGGCTAAAAGGATAAGAAAACAAGATCTCTACATATGAAAAAGTGATGGAAAAAGATATTGCTCTGATAAACCTAGAAGGTATTTAAGTCAGACAGAGAAAGATAAACACTATATGATTTCCCTTATATGCAGAATCTAAGAAACAAAAAGAACAAACTAATTAAAAATAGACTCATAAATATAGTAGACAATTTGGTGACAGACAAAGGGGAGGGAGGTTTTTGGGGCTGGGAAAATTGAATGAAGGGTTAAAGAAGGACAGATTAGTAGCTGATGGATGGTCACGTGGATAGGGAGCATGACAATTGGCTAGGTGGAGGGTCAGGGAGGGCGGGAGCCATTGGGGGATCGTTTTACGAACTACATAGATGTCTAACCAATGTACTGTATACTTGAAACTAATTAAAGTAAAAAAAGTAGTTATGATGGTAAATTTGTATCATGCAATTTTTTTTACCACAATAAAAAATAATTTAGAAATTAAAAAAATAATTTAAACAGATGGCTTTATGGTTTGGTCAAAGGAAGCAATTAGCCTTTAGATTTAGCTAGGGCTGAATACACTTCTTTGGTTTAATTCATGAAAGTGTTTATATAGTAACCTTTTAATTATCCTCCAAGGACTTTTCTGCTGGGAGAATTATCCTAATCCTCAGGCCAACAATAAACAAGAACTGAGACAATGAGATAGACTGTATGACTTTCAGTGTGTTTCTGTCATGTCATATGGACCTTTCTAGGTTGTTGCTACTGTGTCCCAGGATTTAAGATGCATTTTAATGTCGCTCAACATAGGTTAAGAATTAAGCTTTCTAAAGAAAAGGGAAATCTTACAAGGCTGGGCCAACAAGCAAAGAGAAAGCAAGTGTCCCCATCCTGCTATTATCCCACAGAGAGGTGTGCTGGGGACAATACGCTCTGCTGTATCCATGAGATAAGTCCAGGTTCTCTGAAAGGGACATTGCCCTTGTCTGTTCTTCCTTGTTATGGAGCAAATGTAAGAAAGCAGTCTGTGGGTGGGGGAACAAGTGGATTGCTTGGGTCCTTAGCAGTCTAGATGTGGGGTGCCAGGTTTTCAGAGTAGTTATCTGAACTCCTGGATTGAAACACCAGTTTCCCAGCCCTTGGAGACCTTGGTCCTGTGGGATGGTGCAGTCATCCTGCTGAAAGGAGAGGATTTCCCACCCTGTGGGTGCTGAGTTTGGCACAGCTCCTTCTACCAAGAGAAGGCCCAGTTCCAGCTGGCTCTTTGTCCAAGTAATCCCGAATGAGCTTCCAGGGCTAATTCCAGACAGTTCTGTTCATTGCACAAGAATTTCTGTATTCAAAAATAAATATAAAACACATTTGTACTATCTGATGTTATTTTTTTCTATGATTCTGCCTCTTTCAACTTGAAGAAACAATAATTTGCTTACTATAATTGCCTATGTCTTCTCTCATTTTTAAAAAGCAGCTCTTACAAAGGACATGAAATGGCTATTAAAGAAAAACAAGTGACTAAGAAATATGTGAAAAGTCGTTAAGCCTCACTAGTAGTCAATGAAGTGTACATTTAAAAAGCAATAAAATAGCACTTTTAGCTATCATATTGAAAATGATTCACGGTACATATGTTGGTAAGGTTGTGGGGAAAGGAGCACTATCTTGCAGTTTTGGAGGACATTCTGGCAACAAATGCCAAATTTTTGAATATCTATAACCTCTGACCCACAAACTATATTTCTAGAAATTTATTTTAACTAGACAATCTGACTAGTGAGCAAAGATGCGTGTACAAGGATATTTAACATACATTGCCAACATAAGTAAAAAATTGAAACAGCATATTAAATTAAGGTACAACCACAGAGTGGAATACTATGCAGTCATGACAAAGAATGCTGTGTACTATCATACTCTTTCAATTCAAAAAAAATTATTTTATACATCTTGACACCTCTGAAACTACAAGCCTTCTCACAGTGCTGAGGAATTAGGGAATTAATGAACTTCTGACCAGAAAAAAATAGCTGGTAAAACCAGCTTTCTGAGCACTCAGTATACAATTTCCTTCCTTAAGTTCACATAACAAATGTTCAAAGGCTCAGAACAAATTTCTTGCCACTGTGCTAATGTTATATCTCCCCTTAATAACAGGTTTACCCTGGCCCTCTGTGTCTATAGGTGCCAAGGAGGGAAATACACAGCAAATCACCAACCAGAAGTTTTAACAAAAGAAGGGCGGGCCAGCAGCAATAGATCCTACCACAACGGAAACTCATGATGAAGCTGTTTCCTGACTAGCCTGAAAATTTTTTCTCCCATAGAAATACTTGTCCACCCAATTTTTGGCAAATCTCTATTCCAAAAATGAATTATAGCAAACATTTATCTAAGCTTACCACATGCCAGGAACTTTTCTAAGCATCCTATGTATATTAACTCATTTAATTATCACACCAATCCTCTTTTTATGCCCATTTTGTATGTGAGGAAACTAAGGCATAAAAATGTCAATGAACCTTCTTATGGTCAGGTTAGAAAAATCAGGATTGGAACCCAAGCAGTCTATCTCAGGGTCTGTGCTTTTCACCACTATATTAACCAGAATGATGATACTGGGTTAAATTCTACAAGGGTCTTAGCTGAGCATTGTCCTGGGACAGGGCCAGCTTCGGGGAGACTAGCACCAAGGAGTGTGGCCAGAAATAGGGCGAATCTTGGAATAACACAGTGTGGGATCGGAGAAGCGAGAGAACATTGATGAGGTAGATTGGCAAAATAAATTTTAAGGGGTTCAGTTAGGAGAGAGCTTATTTCAGGGTGAAAATATGTCAAAATGACAAACATGAAGCAACAGAATATTATAAAGTTTTTTTTTGATTTTTTAAAAATAGCTTTGAAATAAAATTGACATACAGTACACTGCACATGTTTCAAGTGCATCATTCAATAAGTTTTGGCTTATATATACACCCATGAAAGCATCACACAGTCAAGATAAGAAAAATAAGCATCACCCCCAAAAAGTTTTCTCATGTGCTTTTGTAAACCCTCCTTCTCTGTACCTCCGCCCAAACTTTCCCTCTGGTTGTCCATGATCCATTTTCTGTAATTATAGACTATTTTACATTTTCCAGAACTTTATATAAATAAATTGTAAAGTATTTACTCCTTTGTCTAGTTTCTTTCACTTGGTGTAATAATTTTTGAGATTCATCCATGTTGTATATATCACATATATACAACTCAGTAATAAAGAGACAAATAATTTAAAAATGTGCAAAGGAGCCAAATAGACTTATCTCCAAAGAAGATATATAAATGAATGTGCTCAACTTCATTAGTCATCAAAGCCACCATTGTTACTTTACATGCATTTGAATGGCTATAATAAAAAATCAGATAATAACAATTGTTGGAGCTCCATTCATAGAGAGAATTCCTAGGACCAGGAAAATGGAGAGGAAAAGGGGGCTGTATCTGAATGGCCATGTGGATCAGAGCCCTCTGCAAACCCTAACTATGAGAAAATGGAAGCATAGAGTTGAGTTAGAGGCTAAAATGAAAATGAAGATAGATGTTCTCTCAAACAAATATTGATGACAGTATTATATGGCAATGGAAAAGGATAAAATATAACTATACACATCAAGTTGGATGCATCTCAGAAAATAACATGGAGTGAAAAAATCAAGTTGCAGAAGAATTCAGACAGTGATTTCGTTTATATCAACTCGAAACATTCAATACTAAATTACAGATTAAAGATATAAACTACAAAAAAAAAAAAGTAAGGGAATGATAACCCAAAATTCAGAGTAGTGATTTCCTCCAGGAAAGAACAGTATGACATCGTGGAGTGACACGTAAGAGCCCTCAAAGGTGCCCAGAACACTCTTATTTCTTATTCTGGTGGTAGCTACATGGTTGTCAATTTTGTTGTAATTTATCAGACCTTATACATATGGTATAATTATTGTTTTTGTACCCATTCAGTTTTTAGTAAAAACAATTATGAAAAGTAGAGAACATGCATGTCTGGATATAGAGTAAATTTTTCTCCTGTATTGTGTATGTTTCCCTACTCTTTCTTTGTTTCTTTACAGATTTCCATGTTTAAGTAAATAGATGTTTTATGAGAAACATGAAAAAAATTATTGGGAAGTATGTAGAAAAATCATAACACTCATACACTGTTGGTAAGAATGTAAAAGTGTGCAACCCCTTTGGCAAACAGTCTGGCAGTTCCTCAAAAAATTATCATTTGACCCAACAATTTCATTCCTAGGTATATACCTAAGAAAAATGAAAACATATACTGGATGTACACAACTTGTACTTGCATGTTTATACAGCATTGTTCATAATAGCTAATATGTGTAAATTACTCTGTCTATCAACATAAATGGGTAAACAAATACAATATATTCATTTAATGGAATATTATTCAACCATAAAAAGGAATGAAGTACTGATATATGATACGAACTGGATGAACCTTGACAACATTATGCTAAATGAAAGAAGCCAAACACATACACACATAACATATTGAATGATTCAATTTTTATATTTTATGTTTAGAATTGGCAAATATACAGAGATATAAAGATTAATGGTTGCCTAGGGCTGGAGTGAGCATTAGGGGAAATTGAAGGTGATTCCTAATGAGCACAGGGTTTCTTTGTCCTCAAATTGATTATGATGATGACTGCACAACTCTGTGAATATATCAAAAACCATTGACTTGTATACTTTAAATTGGTGAATTTTATGGTAAAACTTACCATAAAACTTACTAAAAAAAAATTTATTCCTTTTTATTGATGAATATGCTGCAGTTTATTTATTCGCCTGCTGATGAACATTTGGTTTGTTTCTACTTTTTGTCTATTAAAAATGAAGTTGCTATGGACATTTATATTCAAATTTTTGTATGAAACATATGCTGTTATTTCTCCTAGGTAAATATACAGGCTAGATGGTATGGTAGGTGTATTAACTTTTTAAGAAACTACCAAATTGTTTTCTAAAGTGTTTGTATCATTTTACAGGTCCAGCCAACAGAGTAGAGAATTCTGGTTCATCCACATTTCTGTCAACTTTTGGAATGTTTTTAAGTCAGACATTCTAATAGATATGTGCCAATATCTCATTGTGATTTTAATTTGCATTTCCTTAATGACTGATGTTTAACATCTTGTCATGTGCTTGTTTCCCATCCATATATCTTTTTTGGTGAAATGGTCTTTTAAATCTTTTAAACATTGAGTAGTCTGTTTTATTGAGTTTTCAAAGTTCTTTATCAGGTATATATTTTGCAAATATTTTCTCCCAGTCTATGACATGTTGTTTTCATTCTTCTCACAGTGTCTTTTTAAGAAGAAAAGTTTTAAATTTTGATGAAGTCCAATTTATCAATTTTTTTTTATTGATTATGCTTTTGGTGTCATATCTGTGAAATCTTTGTCTAATCAAAAGTCACAAAAATTTTATCTTATGTTTTCTTCTAGTAGTTTTATAGTTTTAGATTTTATGTTTAGGTCTATGATCTATTTTGAATTAATTTTTGTATTTGGCATGAGATATGGATTTGAAGTTTACTTTTTACATGCAGATATCCAAGTATTCCAGCTTTACATTGAAACTATTCTTACTCCATTGAATTGCCTATGGATCTTTTCAAATATCATTTTTTATTACATCTATCTATATATCTATGTTTATATCTATATCTATATATCTCTAGACTCTATTTAGTTCTATTGTCTGTCTTGTCAATAGCACATTGTGTTTTTTTGTTTTTGAGTTTTTTTAAGAGCTTATTTGAGCCAAACTGATGACATTAGCCAGGGAGCAAGATCTCAAGTGCTCTGGAGAATAACAGTTTTGCAGCTTCTTCTATAATTTTGAAATCAAGGAGGGGCAATTGATTGGATTAAACGTGTCAGAGTGAGATCTCTCCTCTTGAAACAACAATAAGCTGAGCATCTAAAACTCAACAAAAAACACCCTAACTGCACACCAGCACGTCTGAGCGTGGGATCTGCACATAAGAGCTACCACAGGTCAGAACCCCAGGTTTCAGGCATTGGATGGGGAGAAACAAAGAAGCTGCCTCTTGCAGCCAGAGTTCCCTGTAGGAGTTCCCTGAACAACTCTGCCTGAGAGTGCTGTGAGCTCCATGTGGCTGGTGGCAGTGCCCAGTCATCAGGGCAGAAGGTAGAGAAACAGGGATGGCAGAAAAGCAGGGATGACAGAGAAACAACAGTTGATTTTTACCAGTCATGGTTGTAAAACAGAGGCTGAGCCGCAGCCCCCATTCCCCAACTCAGAGGGCCTCTTCCCCTATACCTTCCGAGATGGACCACCGTGGAGCCTCAGGGGAATCTGAGCAAACACTACCGAAACTGTCACTATCACTAACAGAAACTGAGACTGAGGATAGTGAATGTGATTAAACATCTATAAGGAAAAAAAAAAAAGACATTAAGACTTTATATAAAGCAGAGATCCAAGAGGCTTAGATGCCACCTACTGGAAACCAAAAGAAAAACACCTTCTTTGCAATAGGCTAGGGACCATTATATAATAAATCTTCTTAATGGAAAAAAAAAAAAAAAAAAAAAGCAGAACACTTCCATTAATGCCCAGGTGGAGAAATAGTTCATTAAACATCATGAACAATCAAGGCATCTCAAAAAAGAAAAAGGAAAATCTCTACAAAATAAGCTTACAGATATAGAAATATGCAATTTAAATGACAAAGAATTCTCAGGGTGGCCAGAGGAAAGAAGACAGTAACCTATAAAGGAAAACCCATTAGATTATCCTCTCAGACTTCTCAACGCAAACCTTGAAAAGCCAGGAAGGAGTGGAATCAAATATTCATACTATTAAATGAAAGGAACCATCAGCTAAGAATAAAGTATTCAGCTAAGTTCTCCTTTAGATATGAAGGAGAAATAAAGACCTTTCCAGACATATAAAAATTGAGGGAATTCTCCACTGCAAAGCCTACACTACAGGAAATACTGAAAGGCGTCAGCCCACCTAAAACAAAATGACAAACACAAAAAACAAAAAACAAAAAAATCCATGATTAGAAGTAAGGTGATAAGCAGGCTGATAAAACAGGAGTGCAACTCTTACTATAAACAGGGCATTATAAGCTTAGAAATTAAGGAGGGAAGTTAGGAAGATAACATGGAGGTGGTAGAAAACAAGACAAGGGGTCAGATTTTAAGATCATTAACAAGATTATATGCTCTCTTAAAGGTGCTAACCTAGATGCACAGAAACAATGGACAGAGCTTCCTTAAGGCAAAGACAAGCCTTTTAGTAGAGAAGTTATTTACCTGGGGTGTGACTACCACCATGCCCAGGTAGGAATTTACGTCAGATCATCCTGTGAGGTTATTCTCTTTTCATCCATAGTCTCTGCTTTTGATTGACTGATGACAAACCTTTTGGTCAGATAGTGTGGTCTCACAGCACTAGGAAGGCTCATTCCTAGGAAGTCTCAGAATCTACGGCATCTTGTTGACCATTGAGGATGGTCATAACTATGGGATCTGAGTTGAGGCTGAATTTTCCCAAAATGGGAAGAGCAGGTAAATGGAAGGTCTTATGGCCTTCATTGTGGAAAAAACACTCTGGATAATTTTTACCCCGTGAACTATCATGTTCTGAGATTTGCCTTCTACCTCATTTTTCTGTGTTTATTATCTAGTATAACATTTATAGAAGCCATGAAAAGAATATCAACAGTTACTTATACATGTTCAGTAATCATAAACCGTTAAACTCTACAGAAAAACCCAAAGAAAAAGTATAACTATTATTGTGACTAATAGTATTAGCAGACAGGTAAAGACAATCGAACAAAATGAATTTGGGGTTCAATATCAATCCACAGGTATACAGGCTTTGTTGATGTTCCTGAGATAGCTATCTACCTTTCGTGTCAGTGGCTTCTTGTCCCCAAGGAGACTTTGATGTCTGTAGATAGAATTACATGTCCATTCACTGTTAAGTAAATGCCTGATAAGTTCCCTTCCAATGAGGTTAGAAAGTGTCTTTTATTTTATGTCTTTTCCAGTGAACAAAGTCTTCAGGTGGCAGTCCATGATCTTTAAAGTCTTTGTCTCCTGGGAGCTCACTGAATGGCATATTATCTTGATTACTACTATTTTGCAAGAAGTTTTAAAATCCAGTCATGTTAGCCCTCCACTTTACTATTTTCTTTCAAAGTTGCTTTGGCTATTCTAGGTCTTTTGCTTTTTCAAATGAATTTTAGAGAGCTTGTCAATTTCTACAATTTTTTTTTCCTGTAGGGCAGAGACAGAAATATAGCATATTAATGAAAAACCTAGGGCTCAGAGGTCAGTCTGTCCTGGTTCAAGATCCAGTTCTACCTCTTCGTAGCTGTTTGACTTTGGACAAATTGCCTAACTTCTCTGCATCTCTATTTCTCATTCATAAAATTGAAATAATATTAACAATCTCCTGGGGTTATGATAGGGCTCAAGTGAAACTGCACATGATGCTGAGAAACTGAAAATATAGACAATGATCAGACCATTTATGACAACAGACCTCTGACCTACAGCATCTGCAGCAAACAGTCCAGAAAGACAAATCACAACCTCTGCAAGCAATTGGCCCAGAACAGACAGGACTTGATTGAATCAAGTGCTGACTTCTCTCATTTTTGCCCCTACTCTCAACTCAGGACCAAGCAGAGAAAGCCAAGTATTCTCCCCAAATCACAGAATGCCCCCTTTCTAGTCAGCCCAGCTCCAGCTTCCCATGCCAACAACATCCCTTTTTTATTCTTATTTTAATACTTTTCCATTCCCGTGCCTGCCTTTGAATCTCTGCTAAATACAAGGAATGGTGGCTGACTTCTTGGCTATAGAAAAGCTCTGAACGACCAGCTTTATTTCTCCTTATTTGAGTGATCTTTGTTCATTTCCACAGTGCTTAACATTGTTTTGGAGTTTAATGGATGCCCAATAAATTTTATCTAGAGAAGCAGAATTGTTTTGTCAAATGAAATTATACAGAATTCTAATACATAAAACAGATGAAAGTGGCTTTCAATAGTTTATTTTATTTAAGTCAGTCAGTACTAACAGTGAGACTTTTGTAGTGATCTCGATAATGTTAAATGGATGACAGCTGCAGACAGTATTTTTACAAATCCTCATTCACACCGTAAGAAGTTGCAGATGCTAACAGTTTTCTTTTAAGCGGGTTATCTTACAATAAAATATTTGCAGAACCCCTCAAGCACCTCTTCAAACCTCTAGGGCTCTCTGAAACATGGAGTGAAAACTATTGGTGTGAGGTCAGGGTTCACACTCTTGATTTAAGTGGTAGGGATGCTGCCAACCAGCCGGGTAACCTTGGGGAGGTCACTTGACTTTTCTCTGGGTTGTTTTTTCCTCTGCAAATTGAGGACGCTGAACTAGACAGGAACTTCTCAATATTTAGTGTGCACTACCCCAAGTATGTGGTGGCCAGGGCAACGGCGTGGGTGCCTGTTTAAAAATGCAGGTTTCTGGTCTAACTCAGGAAGTCTGGGATCAGGCCCTGCAGTCTGCATTTTAAATAAGCACCCAGATGATTTTGATGCTGGTGATTCACCATAATTTGAGAACACATAGAGTAAACAGTCTTTTAGTTCCCTTCTGGGTCTGGCCTGTCTGATTCAGGTGGCATCGGTGAAGTCGCATGGCTGGAGCACGGGGAGAGCGAAAGTGGAGGCAGAAATCGCTCCACAGGGAAAATGTTGATGGAAAGTATCTTTAAAAGCCCCTTGTGTCAATATTCATTCCTTTTGAGGTTGGCCCCCACGACTCTGGTCCAGAGACACTTGGATTTCTGTCCTTGGTCTCTGAGCTCTTTGCAAAGCAATGCACATTTATTCTCCACTAACCTGCAGAAGAAAAGAAAACACTCGCAAACTTCCACACTCCATGCCGCAGATTTGAATCCACCGGAAATAAAATGCAATGTGCAAATGCCTCGTTGCCCTTCTGCTCCACAGTTTCTCCCTGGGTCGCTTGGAGAAGGAGTATTTGACCAGCTTGGGATCTAGTCCTCAAAACCAGATTAAACCCAGCCTACTCCCCCAGCATACGGGACAGAATCCTCTCAGATTCACAGTTGAGACCCCAGCTCTGTGTGGCCATACCGCCCTCTTGTGACGGAGAATGGGACTCCACCTGGCGAGGAGAACAAAACGCCAAAGGCGGGGCGGAAACATCCCACAAAAACCCAGAACGCTTCCATGATTCGAAAAGAGGTAAGAAATGGAACGAAAAAAAGATACCACGAGACAAACACTCTTTATTGTCTTTTTGTACTTTACCTTTCCTTTTGGCCATCCAAAACCAGTCCTCCCACATATCCTTGCCCTCTATCAATAACTTTTTCATAGTGCCTTGCAGCTTACAAGGTGTTTTCACAAACATCATTTCATGTGATTCATTCTCATTCTCTTTTCACTTCACCCTTCTTCCCCTTCCAGAATGAAAAGGAAAAACTGAAAAATAGCAACCTATGTAAACGCCATTCTTGTTTTGTGCATTAGTATAGACCCGACCACACCCTTATTCTTGGATTGCATGACCTTGGAGCTGCAGTCATTACCTTGACCCCTGTAGGGATCTATTAACTTTGTTCTGTTCTGTGGTTACAAATAGAACCCTAAACTTGCCAGGCTTGT
Source organism: Macroglossus sobrinus (assembly GCA_004027375.1). Lineage (NCBI taxonomy): Eukaryota > Metazoa > Chordata > Mammalia > Chiroptera > Pteropodidae > Macroglossus > Macroglossus sobrinus. Next base: position 142,411 of record PVKZ01001460.1, on the reverse strand, counting down.
TCATTAAGAGAAAAGAGAACGAAGCATATGATCAAAGCAGTACAGGCCTGGATGACAATTGTTTTTTTGTTCCATCATTTTTAAAAAAATAATTAAATTATAATAAGAATAGAAAAATGCACAAATCATAAATGTTTTGTTCAATTAATTTTGGAATTGAGCACACCCGTGTAACCAGATCAAGAAACAGAATATTATCAGCACCCCAAATGTCCCCTCATGCCCTCTTCCAGTCACAACTTACCCCTAAGGTCACCACTGCTCTGACTTTTAACACCAGATTACTTTTGTCTGCTTTTGAATTTCATATAACAGAATCCAACAATATGTACTTCGGTATGTGATTTTTACTGAACTTAATCTGTGAAATTAATCTGTGTTATTGCATGTGATTCATTCTCATTGCTGTAATATGTCATTGCAGAAGCGTACCACAATGTATTCATTTTATTAACGGTAGACATTTGGGATGTTTCCAGTTTAGGGCTATTACGAGAAGGCTCCTGTGAACATTCTTGTACACAGCTTTGGGGAGTGTACACATTCTGGTTGGCCTTATAACTAGGAGTGGAATTGCTGGGTCATAAGATTGCTTCAATTGATAATGACAGACTTCCACAAGTGTTGTACTAATTTACATTCTCATCAGCAATGTGTGGGAGATTTGTTATATATGGTTTTTCATTTTAGTCACCCTGGTGGGTGGGTAATGCTATTACCTGGAGTTTTCATTTACATTTCCTGGATAACCGATGAAGTTGAGCACCTTTTCATGAGCTTATCAGCCATTTGGTTTGAATATCTTCTTTTGTCAAGTGCCTATTCAAGGCTTTAAGGCAAACAATTTAAAGCCTACATTAACCCACCAGGAATGATAAGAGCCTTGTTCAGTATTAAATTTAATCCCAAATAAGTATGTTCTATTCATGCTTTACAGTGAGAGATTTTCACTATACTAGTGTGTTATTTACATGATGTCATTTGGTTAATACAACAAGCACTCTGAAAAGTAGGAGGTGTATACTATGCTTGTTTTACAGAGAAGTAGGCAGTCTTGGGAAGATTATGACATGTTCAAAATAAGTGGCAGAACCAAGATCCTCAATCAAGGTTTTGCTGTTTTTTGGTCAAGTGCTCACTCCATTACAGTGGTTCTCAAACACATTTAATCTCTCTGCCTTTTATAACAAATATTTTGTATCATTCGCTTTTTACTACAATGAAATTAAATCTGTAGATAATTTCAAAAGATAATATTTTGCCCCTACAGTATAAAGGAGAATTAAAAGAATAGTGATTTATAATAAATAATTATTGTAACTACAAATAAAATAAACTAATAGTAATATAATTACAAATAAAATAATAATAAATGCTTGAGCACCATTATACTAGAACATGTAATGAAATAATAGATGCTTTTCCTTAAGAGTGGACTCACAATAAATTCAAACGGCCACAAACAGCTCCAGTTCCACCCCTGACATCATTTTCCAAGTTTTTGAACAAATTTAAGTGAAATTCTGAACAAAACAAAGTACAATCATCTCTTAACTTACATAGTAGTTGTATTCCTGAGAACGTCAATGCATTTTTAGAACAAGTAAAAAATATTTTGTGCTTATATACAAGAGGGACTTTGATTTTAGGCTCTGATAATTATGGACAGTTTTTCATCTACATGAATATCTGAGAGTACATTCAAAAGTTGGACAGGTTGCCCGACAATTCGTTTTGGGGATTCTCATGTTGATTTCAGGACAATGTGACAGGCTTGGCCCATGTCTTCTAAATAGCAATAGTGTTCTCCAATCATTGTGACAACCCAAAACTCCTTGGGGCAGTACCCTTCCTACTGAGAATGCTACATACTCTGTACAGTAAAATCTCTGCTATTCAGAAATGTGGAATGAGACCAAAAAGCTGGGCTTTGGACTGGGAAAAACCTGAGTTTGGCACTCAGCCGAACTTGCTCTGCGAGGCCCTGAGCAAGTCACTTAACACTTCTGAACTTCAACTTCTCCTCTGCATCCCGTAGCAACAGCAGCTGTTTTATGTCTCCCTGCACTGTGACAGGTTACATGGAGAGAGCCTCTGTCCCTCACATTTGTTGCTCAGCCTTCCTGTCTACCCCCAGCCCTTCCCTGCCCCCTGCTGGCAGCACTTTGCAAGGTTGACCAGTTAGTACTCTCCTGGACAAAATGTGTTCAGCAATAGACAGCGTGGAAGATACCAGCGTGAATTGTCAGAAAAGAAGTATCAAAACATATATCTATTATCTCTGCCACAAATTTCCCTTAAGGCCTTAGCTATTGAAAAAATACACTATTTGACATATTCCCAAGTCTGAATGAGTTACTTTATTATGGCCAAAGTTTTGATAGATATAATACCTTTCCACTGGGATTCCAAATAAAGTCTTTGCCAACATGGCCTTTGAAATTGGTAATAATTGACTGCCCAAAAAATAGAAGTCATATTAGTGAGTGATATCACAGTGGATCTAAAAGTATTAATAGAGCTTACATCGAAGGCACAGGGGCATAGAATATGAACACATATGAACTACACTAATGCATAGTTTAAAAAATTATTAATATAAACTTATGCAAATATAAAACTAACATGTGTCAAAGATTTTGTTCAACTCTTAATTAATGGCTGAAGGAACCAACAAGATGTTAAAAGCATTCAAATGAGAATTTTGACACACTGGACAATATCTTTTCAGTTCTAAGAACAGAAACCATTTGCATTGCTAGAAGGACAAGAAGCATTTACATTGCTATCAATTTTCTACAACTTAATTTTTACCACTATAAGTTGTAAAAATACTTGGTATTAGTTTTTTATTGCTGATGTAACAAATTACCTGGTAGCTTAAAACAGCACACGTTTATAATTTTACACTTTCATTAGAGTATCTTACAGTTAGTTGGAGGTCAAAAGTCCAAAATGGGTCTCACTTGGCTAAAATCAAAGTGTCATCAAGGCTGTGTTCCCTCTGGAGGCTCCAGAGGAGAATCATTCCTTTGCTTTTTCCACCTCCAAGAGGCCACCTCCATTCCTGGGCTCATGGTCCCCTTCCTTCATCTTCAAAGCTAGTAATGGTCATCTGAGTCATTTTTACTCTGCATCACCCTGGCTTCTCTGATTTCATTGTCACATCTTCTCTGACTCTCACTCTCCTGCCTCCCTCTTTCACTTATAAGGATCCTCAGGATTATATTAGGCCCACCTGGATAATCCAGGATAATCTCCCCTAATTATTCATCAAAGGGGCAAATTCCTATAGAACTAGATAATCCCTGAAGAGTCCAGCACTACACCCTGCAATCCATTGGCAGGACACCCACAGATCTCTTTTGTCCTTTTCCAAGGCTCATAACAAGGGTGACGGTGCAAAACTCAAGATCAGGCAACCCTGGGACCACAGTTCCATAGCAGGGAAGCAGGTGCCACATTAATCAGGTCATGGTCACGACCCCTGGCCAGCCATCTTGGCTTGTTTCTCTTGGCCTCTGCCAGCATTCAAATTTTCCAGTCCTGGTTACTGATTGATCAAACTCCCTTTCTTCTAACCTGGAGGGATGAAAACAGAGCAGGAACATTTAGACCATAAACTGGGAAAAAGTTAGAAGGAGACAAATATTGAAAAGAGGCGTACAGGGAAGGCACAGACAAAGCCAAACCTCAAACATTACGATTGTGGGTCGACCTGCGTAGAGAGTGGGGGCAATAGAGAGTGAGCTGGAGATTTTTCTCCACATTCCCTTTTTCCTCTCACCCATTTGGCTTTCATGGAATAAGGGGGAGCCAAGAGTTCCCCTGTTGCAAGTCTAGGAAAGAAATGGCCACGGAGAAACGGAAAGTAACAGGCCACAAGATCAATCCAACAATTTTCAAATCACTCTTGCTCAAAGTCCTGTTTAACATTGAATTTTTGCATTGCGTGGTTATTTATCTCATCTCTCCTAAGCAAATCCTCTTGAATAAATGGCAATTAACCAAGACACAATGAAGAACTGCCTGGCAGAGGCCAGAAGGTCAGTCACTTTAGTCAGAGCCAAAGTGACTCATTTTTTTCCTGAGCAAACACTGACTGAGTCTCTGCTGAGTGCAAAGCAGCAGGTCGGGCTCTGCTGGAAATACAAGTTCAGTCCTGTCTTCAGGAAGCTTTCAGCCAGGGGTGAAGAGGTAAGGGTGAAGTGGCATGTCCAAAAGCAAAGAGAGGGAAGAAGAGAAGTCTAGAGTTATGGGACAGCAGGAGAGAAAGCACAAAGATGTGGAAAGAGAGGATGTGTTCTTGACTGGGCACCTCAGATCGGAAGAAGTTTGACCTTACTAGCTCAGGCTCAGGATGAAGGGAACATGACCATGGGAGCGAGACTGAAGAGAGGAGGACCAGATTGATACGTATGTGCCTTCAGTCTTGGGTTGTGTTCTTCATTCACTGGGTATTTATTTTGAACTTTTTACCCAGTACCAAGTCAAGCACTGCTAGCACAGATAAAAATGAATAAGAAACAGCTCTACTTTCAATAAGCCACAAGTCTAGGGAGGGGAAAGAGCTATGCAAATTAACTGTTTCAGTACAGTGAGATGAGTGCAAAATGAGATGTGTTTAAGTGCTGAGCAGGAGACCCACAAACTGTCCACAGCAATGGGAAGAGGCAGGACGGCCACTTAGAAGGTTTTGCATAGGAGCTTTATAATTATTAACATATTTCCCAGGCAGCAAGCAAGTAGAAGATAAGAGGAGTTATGGAATGACAAATCGTAGTCTGCTCCAAGGGTCTATGCTTATAGACACTCTAAAGGCACAAAACGCATCATGTCCAGTCTGACTGGGTCCTCGATGGCCTAGTTCCCATTGTATCAAGACAATCAGAGGGCAGAGTTAAAGCCTGCACAAATTGGTTTCTCTTCTGCTCGGTTCACTTGCCTCCTGCTTTAAATGCCTTAGACTGCTTTCTCTCTGCCTTGCAGCTCTGCAATTAGCCCAGGATTTGGTTTCTCACTTTCGACCTTGGACTCACTGTCTGGCTGCAGCTCTTTAAAGTGCTGATTCTATGAAAGGCTTTAGGGTCACATCAACTGCCTCTAGCAGTTACTCAGTAACTAACTCACAACCTCTGAGATTCCCAGTCAGGCGAGAAGGGAGAGCTACAGGCACTCTGTATTCACTCCACTTGGCTAAGTAGGCATCATAAAGAAAGTTTCTCCTTCCAGAGGTGACTTCCAGCTTCTGAAGCCAGAGGAGCCAAAGGTTCTGAGCCTGTAATCACTGCTGTCACCCTCCCCCTGCACGGGCCAAGTTCGCAGTGTCTTCCCTTTACTTTCCCAGCTCCATCAAAGACCCTAAAGAATTGTGGCATCCTGCTATGGCTGCATATTTTCTTGACTGTTCAGGCCCCATGTTTTTTGGGCAAGAAAAATCATAGAATGATTTCTGTTTTCCTGCCCTACTAGGAAACTCTGACATGGCTTGTGCCCCCCATGTAGCCAGAAAGATCCAACAGAGAATTTACTCCACTGGATTCCTCATTGGGATCATTTGGAATAAAAAAGACCCTAACAGGCATTGGCTCATGGCCACTTTAGCTAAGGAAAGGATAAAGAAACTCTCTTTTGCAGAATTCTGCTTTCTGGCTCTGGATTTGACCTGTATGCAAATCTCCAGGAAGGGCTAAACATAATGGTTCTATAAACCAGCTTGGATGCTGAAAGCGTGCCTTACAGAAATGGTGGCCTGAGGGTATGACAGAAAGGTAGGCTGGCTAACTGCCTATACCTACTCACCAGTCTGGCCAAGCCCAGCACCTGGCTGGAGCCTGTCCACAGCACAAAGGGCCATGGGGACGACTATAGCTGTGTGTGCACGACTGTAGAGATAAGTGTCATTTATGTTGGGGGTGGGACTTGCTGTATGCCTCTCTCCAATAACCTACCAATTCTAATCTTATTTATACCTTCCCCTTTTTCTTCATGCCTCACCATTTATCTGCAGGAATTTATTTATGGTTCAAGCCACAAAAAGTTTCTAGGTATTGAACCCAGTGGGCCCAGATATTAACACACCCAGACTTCTGGTTTTGGTAAGTGTCAATACCAGCCATGATCTATTGGGGATAAGAGGTACAAAAAGGGTTTATTCAAGAGACCCCATGATATCCGGCAACAGAATTTGTGAAGCTACTGACATTTTTGTTGCCCATTTTTCATGATAATTCTGGCACTTAACTGTTTCAAGATGCCAAGGTAGTGCCCTGAGACCTCAGGTGGCAGCCTCTCCTCGGCTCCCTGCTGCTTGGCAGCACCACTCACAGTCCCCATAGTCAGGCCCACAACCACCTGTTAGAAGAACAGTCTTGAAATACTGATGGGGTCAGACCTGGAGCCACCCGCTCTCATACAGTTGTGTAGATTGCTGAGTGCACGAGAGTGAGCCAATGGTCCATCCAGCTTACATTCTGCTTGTTAAGCCGTTGGCCTGGGCATGGAGCTACATTTGATGGGTGCAAAGGGAACCTTTTGAAATCACACAAAGGCACTGTATGGACTGAGAAAGCCCTGGCCATCCCTCTGAAATTATCATTCAGAAGACCTAGGGATTTACATTTTAAATAGGTCCAGTAAAATATAAAAACTTTAATTCTAAAGAGCTGTGTTTTCTCCTCTCTCTTTTTTGTGCTATTATTGTTAGACGTATTACTTCTAGGTATATTATTAATCCAACAATACATTATCATAATTATTACTGTTGAAGAAGCTTAGAGAGGGAGAGCAAGTATGTATTTACAGAGTTTGTTATATTAACCTTCTGACTGACCCTCCTGTTTCTCTTCATTTCTTCCTATGGATTCGAGTTAACATCTGTATCATTTCTTCACTCTCATTCAGAACAGCTTTGCTCTGACCTGCCTACTTTGAGCTGTTAGTTTCAAAGTATTACATTTTTATATGTTTTAGGCCCAACAGTATAATTCTATACATGTTATTTTATGCCACTGCTTTATAAAAAAATGAGATATAACTCAATACCATAAAATTTACCTCTTGATGACTATTGATGACTAGTGCTTGTGGACTGTTTGTACATCTTCTGTGGGAAAATGTCTGTTTAAATCCTTTGCTCATTTTTAAATTTCGTTAGTCATCTTTGTGTTGTTGAGTTGTAGTTCTTTAAATAGTCTAGATGTAAGCCCTCGATCAGATATATGATTTATAAATATTTTCTCTCATTCTGTGTGTTGTCTTTCCACTTTCCACATGGTGTCCTCTAAAGCATAAAAGTTTCTAATTAAAACAAATTTTAATTTAGACAATTCCAATGTACCTATTTTTTTCTATTGTTGTTTGTGATTTTGGTGTCATATTTAAGAAATCACTGCCTAATCCAACGTCATGAAGGTTTTCCTTTAAGAATTGTATAATTTTAGCTCTTACATTTAGGTCTTTGATCTATTTTGAGTTAATTTTTGTATGTGATGTGAGTTTGGGGTCCAACTTTATTCGTTAGCATGTGGATATACAGTTGTCTCAGCACCATTTGTTGAAAAGACTATGGTCTTGGCACTTGCATTCATTCATTTCCCAGGGCCTGGATAACAACTTACCACAAACTGAGTGCCTTAAAACCCACAGACTTTTTTTTCTCTCTCACAGTTCAGAAGGCCAGAAATTCAAAATTAAGGTAACAGCAAGGTTGATTCCTTCTGGAGGCTCTGAGGGCGAGACCATCCCATGTCTCTCTCCTAGCTTCCAGTGGCCACTGGCAATCCTCCACGTTCTTTGGTTTCTAGATGCATCACTCCAATCTCTGCCTCCATTGTCACATTGCACTCTCCCTATATATTTGTGTCTCTGTGAGTCCTTTCCTCTTATAAAGACAATAGTTACTGGATTTAGGTTTCATCCTAATCCAGTATGACCTCATTTTAAATAAGTGCATCCTCTAAAGCCCTATAGTAACTCCTCCTGACCTGCAGGGATATGTTCCAAGACCCTCATTGGATGACCGAAACCACAGATAACACTAAACCCTGTATATACTATGTTTCTTCCAATACATATATACCTTTTCACTTAAGGGAAGCACTTCTCTTTGGCATATCCAAAATGCCAGATCACTACTTTTGTGCTTTGAGGCCATTATTAAGTAAAATAAGGATTACTTGAACACAAGCACTGCAATATACCATGATAGTCGATCTGATGACCCAGACAGCTATTAAATGACTAATGAACAGGTAGCATATATGATGTGGATATACTAGATGAAGGGATAATTTATGTCCTGAGTGGGATAAAAAGGGATCATGCAAGATTTCATCATGTTACTCAGAACTATGTGTAATTTAAAACTCATGAATTTTTTATTTCAGGAATTTTTCTCTTAATATTTTCAGACTGTGATTGACTGCAGGTAATTGAAACTGTGGTAAAGCAAAAGTGTGGGTAAGTGGGGGCTACTGTCTTTCCAAGTAAGGTGACATTCTGAAGTTCCAGGTGGACATACATTTTTGGGGGACACTATTCAACCCAGCAGAGTCCACCCTCTGGTTCCCTAAATTCACATCCATCCTGTGTGCAAAACACATTCCTCTCATCTCAAGAACTCGCAAAATCTAAATCCATCTCAGCATCAACTCTAAGTCACAAATCTCATTTAAATATCAACTTTAAAAACCCCAAATCACATAATCTAAATTATCTAAACAAGTATGGGTGAGATTCTAGGTATGATCCATTCTAGGACAAAATTTCTCTCAGTCCACAAGCACGTTAAACCTAGAAAATAAGTTATTTGCTTCCAAAATACGGTTGTAGGACAGGCATATGTGAAACAGTCCCACTCTGAAAGGGAGAAAAAGGAAGAGATTTTTCCAGTTAACAGTCCAGCAGGTGACTTCCATTAGATTTCAAAACCTGAGAGTAATCTTCTGTGACTCAATGCTTTGTCCTCTGGGTCCTCCAGGGTGACCCCACTTTCTCTGGTCTCTGCCTCCACAGTGCTATCCTTACGATCATTTTCCTCCATTTCATCCCATCTGTGTCCCTTTCATTCCAGGCAGTCAGTGTTTCTGCTGGTGTGAAAGTCTCAAAAACTTTGTCCGTCTTCTGTGATGTCGAGGAGATCCACACCATTAGACACGATCGTTCTGAAAAACCCATCTCTATGCCTGGCTTCTGCCGAAATGGTTGATTGGATCCATAAATCACATGCCTAATCTCTTTAGCAAATGGCTGTCCAAGCTTCATTGGTGTTCTCTCCAGAACATGTTTTCTCATCTTTTGCAATATGGATAGGCTGAGAGTTTTCCAAATCATTAAGTTCTGGTTCCTTGTTGCTTTACAGTTCCTTTTTCAATTCATCTCTCTCTCTCTCTCTTTTTTTTTTTTTTTAACTCAATTCATCTTGCATTTTACTATAAGCCACAAGGAGAAACCAGGCCATGGCTTGGATGTGTAAATTAGTGTTTTTCATCAAATTTGAGAACTTTTCAGCCGTTACTTCTTTGATTTTTTTTTTTTTGTCTTTTTCTCTCTCCTCTCCTTCTGGTACTATCATCACACATATGTTGGTGCACATACGTTGGTCCCACATTTCTCTGAGGCTCTGTTCATTTTTATTCATTCTTTTTTTTCTCTCTTTGTTCTTATAATCTATCTTCTATTGATCTGTTTTCAGGTTCACTGATTTTTACTTCTGACAGATCAAATCTATTGTTAAGCCCCTTTAGTAAATATTTCATTTTGGTTATTGTACTTTTTGACTCCAGAATTTCTATTTGATTCTTATAGTTTCTGTTTCTTTACTGATGTTCTCTATTTGATGAGACATTGTCATCATAAATCTTTTACATCTTCAGGCATGGTTTCTTTTAGTTCTTTGAATTTATTTATAATAAATAAGTTTTTGTCTGCTAAGTGTCTGCTAAGGCAGCTTCTGTTGCCTCCTTTTTTTTTTGTATATGAGTCACACTTTTCTGGTTCTTTGCATGTCTCATAACTTTTTATGGAACAGTAGACACTTTAAATAATAGATTGTAGCAGCTATGGATGCTGATTTCCCACTCAGGGGGTTGGGATTATTGTTATTTGCTTCATCATTTTTTTGTTTAATGACTTGGCTGAACTAATTTTGCAAAGTCTATTTCTCCTCTGGCATGCAGCCTCTGATGTCCCTGCTTAGATATTTTTTTCCTGTTTTTATCTTCTAACCTGGCTACCTTGGGGATCTCCCTGGGTTGGCATAAGCTACTTATTGGTCTAAGGTTATATTTAAGGCCCCTTACCCAGTTATATTTTTACTCTTTGTTGTTGGATACATGTTTGGCTTGGAGGCTGCTATCGCAGTTCAGGGAGTTTTCTTTTTTGCCCCATGTTCGTTCAAGACCTAGCAGCTCGAATTTTCCCTCTCTGCTCACTCCTGATAGGGTACAGCCTCAGGCAAGCCCACAGTTATCCTGACTGCCACAGATGAGTGTGCCTTTCATTTTAAACCTGATTTCCTAGGAGCTTCCCTTGGTCAGCTTATTGTTCAGTAGCTTATTGTTCAGTCAGTGTTTCGTCAGAGGTTGTATTTAAGCCTCTTGTTCCATAAAGGGCCCTATGTCAAGTCCCCTGTGTGTGGCTTGGGGACTGTTTTCAAGTCTGCCCATGCTCTGTTCAGATTGCCCCTGAGCGAGTGCAGCCAGGCAGGAGTGCACAGCCTTCTGATCCTTAGAGTTAAATGGGCTTCCAGAAGGGCTCTTCTTGGCATTCCCTGTTAAATTTCTCTGGTTTCCTGTTAAATTTCTAGCTGCTCTGCCATTTTGCTTATGTCATGAAGCTACTAGCCTCTTACTTGTTCTACATCAAGATGTCTTTTGTTTTCCATATATCTTTAGCCAGAGTTCTCCAGGCTCTGTCCCAATAAAGTCAATGTCTCAAGCAGAGGTCTACAGGTCTTTGTCCTTAATGTGTACAAGTGTTTGTGTGGAAATGTTTTTCTTTCTCATGGGGATTTCTCTTTCCTTCTGGGCAGAACCCTTGTGCCACTCCATCAGAGCTGGAGTCCCACTCCAGCTGGGTCCCACTTTTCTTGGAGTGACACCCTGCTCTGTGAATGGGTGAGGGTGGGGGATGGAAGTTCCTGATCTTCTTTGCTTGTTCCTCCCAGAGTAGCACCTCCACTCTACAAAGTGGCTTTAGGGGAAGGTGAAGTGGTGGGACTATGGTGTTCTCCATCTGCCGTGCCTAGAGTAGAGTTTCTACAACAGCGGGCTAGGGGGATGAGAAGCCCTGACAGTCTGCCTCTTCCAGAGTGAAACTGTAGCCACAGACTATGAACTGGGAGGAATCTTCTTGTTGAGAATAGAGTTCTCAGGGAGAACTTCCATAATAAGGAGTGTGGGGGGCCGGGGGGGGAAGGTTCGGGGAATAAAGGGTCATGGCTCAAATACCATAGATTCTTCTTGTTCTTCCTAAGATTTAGGTTTTCTTGTATAATATTTCTCCATTTGCTCTATGCCCTTAGAACAATATCCAGGGACTTTAAATGATTGCATTGCATTTTGTGTTTATAATTTTTATCAGTTAAGTTGTTGTTTTGCTCAGGAGAGGGTGCACCTTACTCTGCCATCCTGGAAGTCTCAACCTCTTTGTACCATGTTTAGAACACTGCCCATCAGGGTAAGAGCTCAACAAATGATAACTGTGTTATATTTTTGTTTCTCCTGTTTATCCTTTAGGATTCAGTGATTTGCATTTCCTCACTGAAGCCTTCTTTAGGGTGCACAGCCCGTGACAGCCAGCCTGCCTCTGAAGCTAGTAGCATTTATTATATGCTGCTTTGTCCAGTTACTTACCTTCTGTTCATCGGTGCTGCCTCCTTGGTTGGGCCTTGAGATGCTCTTCCACTTTTTAATATTCCCAACACATCTGATGCTCAGTTAATATTTGTTAAATGATGTGAAACACAGTGCAGTATTAGTTTGTACTTGCCAACTATTTAAATAATCCCATCGATACATTCACTTATTAGGTTATTAAAAAAAATAACAGTTTATCACAATTCACATACCATACAATTCACCTGTTTAAACTATCCAAGTCAGTGGTTTTTAGTTTATTTACTGAGTTTCAAAACTATCATCACAGTTTTAGAACATTTTCATCACCCTCATTAGGAGTCATGCCTCATTTCCCCATCCCTTGACAAATCTTTCTACCTCCATGGATTTGCCTATTCTAGACATTTATACAAATGGAACCATACAATATGCAATCCTTTGTGACTGATTTCTTTCACTGAGCACACTGTTTTCAAGGTTCATCCAAGTTATAGCATGTTTCAGTACTTCACTTCTTTTTGTTGCTGAATAATATTTCACTATATGGATATACTACATTTTGTTTATTCATTAATTAGTTGATAGACATTTGTGTTGTTTCTACTTTTTGGCTATTATGAATACTGCTGCGATGAACATTCATGCACACGAGTTTGCGTGGACATGTTTTAATTTCTCTTGGGGATGTGCCTAGGAGTGAAATTGTTGGATCATATGATAACTCTATGTTCAGCCTTTTGAGAGACTCCTAGACTGTTTTCCAAAGCAACTGCACCATTTTACATTGCCATCAGGAGCAAATGAGAGTTCTGATTTCTCTACATCTACCGCAACACTTATTTGTCTTTTGGATACAGCCAACCTAGCGAGTGTGAAGTGTTATCTCCTTGTGGTTTTGATTTGCATTTCCCTGATGGCTAGTGATGCTGGGCACCTTTTCATGTGCTTATTGGTCATTTGTATGTTTCCTTTAGAGAAATGTCTATTCAAATATTTTGCCCATTTTTAAATTGGGCTATTTATCTTTTTATTACTTGATTGTAAAAGTATTTTATATATTATAGAGAGAAGTCCCTTGTCACAGATATGATTTACAAAAAAATTCTGTTCCATTTTGTGGGTTATCCTTCTACTTTCTTGATGCTGTCCTTTGACGCAAGAAAGTTTTTAATTTTGATAATATCCAATTTATCTATTTTTTCTTCTTGTTGCTTGTGTCTATTGTTTATCCTTAAAAATATGGACATAAAGATTGTACAGAGAAAGAAAAATGCTTTTGGTGACTGTGCTAATTTGTTGACACATGACATCTACCCAATTCAAATAAATTTTAGCAGAAATTAAATTTATTGGTCATGAACTCTGAGAGAGGTTGAACAACTAAATCATAGGAAGGCCAAGGTCATGGATGAACCTCAGAGAGGGCTAGATCCAAAATCTCTAAGAGTACCAGGGCTCTCCCTCCAGCTCTCCTATTATTTCTTTTAGTTACATGGCCAGAAACACTATCCCTAGCAGCTCCCAAGTGTTAAATCTTGCAATTCTGACAGTAGGAAAGGGCTGCTCACAAGGTTGATGTGTCTATACTCCTAATAGGAGCAAATCTACTGTTTGCCTCAAGCTCCTTATAGCACACGCCACCCCCACTCGCCAGCCACACACCTTATATGAAAAGCTATTTTCTGGAAAGATATTTAGGATTTAACAGTGATCACTAGGGGTAAGGGTGAAGGAGAGAGAGACTGTCAGTTTTTATCATGAACATGAATTACTTTTTAAAAAAATGTAAAACAAAATGAACCTTTAATGTTTATTTAAGGAAAAAAATGTGTATAGGAGAAAAGATGAGAAAGAAAACCTGCAAATGCTAGAAAGTGTTGGGTGCATTAAGAAGATGGAGTCATGTTTGATTGTTTTTTTTTCTTCAATTTCCCCCCCAATTTTTTGGTAATTATATGGTTTTATACAAAGATACTCTTAAAAAAAAAAAAAGAACCACAGAAAAGCTGAAAAAACCCTTCAGAGGTGCTTTAGTCAAGCAAAAATTAATTTAATTAATTAAAAGTACAAAGTCACCTCCCAAATTAATTATTTAGGGGAGAAGTCTGAATTTCCTTATTTCAGTTTTGCATAAAGCAGAGCTGACCCAGAATCACTCTGCCGTGTCGGTGCTGGCAGTCGTGACTATTGCTGGAAAATGTGTGAGTCAGAGAACTGAGCAAAGAACCTTTTCTGTAGCCTGTGTTAGTTCAGGTCTCGTTCTGAGGTAATAAACTGGGAAACAGTGATGGGGTTTTAGAAACCTAGAGGCGATGATAAAGTTCTTTCACTCTAAGAGAAGTGGGGTTAGGAACAAAGTCTATTTGGCCACTCCAGTTTGGCTGCCGGGCAAGGTCCACCTGGATCCACCCAGCTGCAAGAATCTACTGAACCACAGACACAGCTGCAAGGATGACCTTGGAATGTGCCTCACTGGTTAGCAGATTTCCTTCAGCCTAACTCTAGCCTTCCTCTTTCTTTCTCTTCAGGAAATTCTCTTTTTCTATGATTTCCATAAGTCTCTCAATCATTAATTGTTAATAAGGCTTAATAACTAATATCTATGTTGGGACCGACCAGAGGGTTCTGGTACTTCTCTCTCCCAAAGGCTTGTCATGGCTTTTGCTGCATCGTCCACCAAATCAACATGAGGGAGTAGAAAGGGCAAGATGACTGGACAGATGACTAAAGTGACCACATCTCTAACCAGAGAGCTTAGGCACGAACCCAGCAGAGTCAGGCAGGATAAATCAGGGGCTGGAGGAGAGAGGCTCTTTCTCTTCTCTCCAGCTCCAGGACTCAAGCCCCGGCTTTGGCAGTGGAAAAGGACAGTGGATGGGGTGGTATTGGTTTTTCAGTGGAACTTCTTGTTATTTTAGAATTCCAAACTTAAGAGGGACTTTGGCCTTCCTTGTACTTGTTTATTTGCATCATTACTTTAGGTTGGCCACCATATTTTACACATCAGTGCAAATTCCTTTATAGTTTGCCTTGGCTTGCATGCGAACACCAGTACAGGCTAGCCAAAACCAGAGCATCTGATCACTGAAGGTCATTCTAGAGCTGGGGTCATTCTGACCCTTCTAACTCTTCTCCTCAAAGAATCAAGCAGACTTCCAAGTAGAGAGAACTGAGCCAGTTCCAGATCACAGGGACATGCTTAACCTTATTGTGGGGAGTCAGGTGCGACAAGGTGAGTGGCAGAGAGCACTGGTCTGGCATCAAAATTCAGAGTAAGCAAACTACTGGGATAGAAAGTTGCCCTTTTGTGACATAGATCTGGAAGCTCCAGAGACTCAGCCAGTCTCCTGGTATTAATTCAAGTTTGGTTTGACTTCTTGGAATTGTGGTCCCTTTCTCTAGTCCTGTTTAAAACTCAGGGAGACTAAGGGTTGGAGAGTGGGAGACACTATAAGGAGCATAGGAATGGTGTGTTGGAGGGGTGCAGGGCAGACAAATTGAGGAGTTCTCAGAGACTGCCAAGATTCCATATCCCAGCGTCAGGCAGTGTAGCCCAAACAGAGCCAGGGGCTTCTGAGGCTAAGCCAGGATTTAAGAAAGAAGAGAAAAGATTCCAGACACAACAAAATAATCTTTGAAATGCAGGGAGGCTGGCAAATGCAATGTCAGATTTTGTTCTGAGTATTAAAATTGCAGGTCTGATTATGCATAAGATGTTACTGTTAGCGCCGGGAAAGGTCTGATTGGCAGACTGTTCTCCAAAATACTGACCTCACTAGTACCCAACTTCCTCTTGATAACTGGAGGAACAAAAAAGGTCCTTCCTTAAGGACAAAAATATCTCCCATCACAGGTCCGATGCTCTTCCTTTAATGGGAATGTTTCTGCCAAACTGGATCCAATTAAATACAAATTCATATTCAAAACAGTGGCAGGGGGGTAGTTAAGAATTAAACCTTAGCAGCTATCATCATGTTAGTATGAATTACTTTAGGAACAAAGAAAATGTTTCTACGAGAATAAGATACATAATGGGATGGTGTGGGGTTTCATTGTTGTTAGTGGTGGCGATTGTTGGTTATTTTGATTTTGTGTGCGTGTGTAATGAGGAGGGGACAGCAGAGCTGAGTAAAATAGGAGGCAGTCTGATGTATCATAGTCCTTGTTCTGAAAAGATACATAATTGAGGCTCCAGTGAGATAAGAGAAGCCATTGACATCCTAGTGCCTCAAAGTAGTCAGTGAAAACGGAAGGAAGAGCCAGGATACATTGTGAAGTATAGTCACACAGAAGGGGTTCTTGAGGGGTGAGAAATCCATTCACCTCCCCACTGGGCAGACAGTGCTTGCTTGAGGAAAAGGTTGTAAAGAAAAAATTGAACTCAGCAAGAAAAATTTGGGGGCCAGTCTCTGCTAAGTAGGACCTACTACCTGGCCTGCCAAGACCTACAAAGTCCATGTCTCCAGGAAAATGCCAGGTTCCACTTCCTTTCTGTTCCAAGAACCCATCTGACATCTGTGGTCCCACAGGCCACAGGATTTCCTGGTCTATTTCGAGGCCAGCACTTTGAGAGTGGTCAGGCACTCACCCTTCATTTAACCATCTAACCACCACTGACCAACCACAGCTGTCAGAGGTGGTCCTGAGGGAGGGCGTTGGAGTCTCTGGGAAATCAGCTATCTTTAGCTCTGTGTCCCCTATGCATGGCTCTTGGCCAGCAGAAGATAGAGGCTGAATAGGGGCTCTCATCTACACACCCCAAAATAGCATCTGGGCTTATTAAAATGTGCCAACTTGCTTATAAATTAGTCCCTTAGGGCTCTACAATTCCCCACGTCGTAAATCCTTAGAGCTTTAAAGGCCTTCAGAAAATATCAAGACCAAACTCCTCAGGGAGTCTCAGTGCCACTATTTTACAAAGGAAGAACCTGAAGTGCAGAGAGATTAAGGGGCTTGTCCAAGTCACATAGCTGTTTAGTGGCAGATTTGGAACTAGAACCCAGGTTTCAACTCCCACTCAATGTTCTTTCCTCTAGAATCTAGCCTCTGGCCCTTTATTACTTTTGGCATATGATAGAAGGATTACATTTGCGGCTCTAGGAAAGTTTCACTCTTGGATTGAATTCTGATTTTCTCCTCAAGGTTCATTGAAAGCCATATAAAAAATTTCTCTGTTGGATTTGAGTTGTTTTTTTTTTTTTTTAAAAAAAAATGAATCTGAAGGAATAAATAGCAAATCTGGTATCCTAATGAGATAATGAATATACAAGTACTTTGAAAGAGGTACAGCACTCCAGTGCTTTTCAAATATAAGGTATTATTATGCTCTTGAAAGGAATGCATAGGCCTTACTGGTGTGGGGGTTGGGGGCCTGGTACAGAAGGTGAAAAATAGAAGGAGGGTTTTCTCCAGAAAGCTGACTCATTTCTAGGTTGTCCCAAGCACAGAGAGCCAAACTTCTTGGGGTTATTTCTCACCTCAGTAAAAAACGGGTGGTGGGTTCTTTCCAGAGTCTGCCGCTTTGAGAAAAGCTGCCCATAGTACAGGGGTGGGTCATCTGCCTTGGAATTGCCCATGGCAACTATGGCTACCCCAGTTAACAGTGGTTAGCTGTTGGCATAACCAGCCTTTGGGATCCAGCTTTTAAAGAGCCCCACTGTGCTTCTCTCTGCTGGAGCTTCTGAAAGGAGGTCATCAGGCAATTATCAGAGGCGAAGGAGTCAGTGGCTAAGCTGTAAAAACAGGCTCTTAGATCCAGCTACATCATGGTGATTTTGCATATGGGGTGAATTCTTAAGAAAAGGTGGACATTGTTAATTAATGATCACAGCTGTCAGGAAAGTTTCCCCAGGTGTACTGGAACCAACCTCTGAAGGAGGATGGGGCTGAGACCGAAACGAGGCTGACAACTCCAGAATTATACAAGAAGCTCATTAAGGGAACTCATGGGCAGAAGCAGAGTCTCGGGTGGCAGCAAGACAGCAAATCTCCATACAGAGAAGGGGGCTTGATATTATAGCCTCCAGGACCTTAGGCGACTTGTAGCCAAGAAGCACGTGCTTGTTAAGAGCTGTATATTCCAAAGCAGTAAACAACTTAATGGGCCTACTTATCTATGTAAGAACATACCTTTCAGTTGATGCGGGCCCACCTCTGCCGGGATGAATCGTTGGTCACTGAGAGCAACTTGCTTCTTAAGCAAGTTGGCCTTGGTCATGTCAAGCAACAGAAATCATTCTGCCTAACAACAGCACATGACTGGGTGGGATGGTGTGCCAGTCAGTACTTGTCTTAGTCCGTTTAGCTGTTTTAACAAAATACCACAGACTGGGTAGCTTAAAAACAACAGAAAATTAGTTCCTACACAAGAAACAGAGATCAAGGCACCCAGCGATTTGGCAGCTGGTGAGAATCTGCTTCCTGGTTCATAAACAACCATCTTATCCCTGTGTCCTCACATGGTGGAAGGGGCTAGGGAGCTCTCTGAGGTCTCTGTTATAGGGACATTAATTCCATTCCTGAGGTCTCCACTTTCATGACCTCCCAAAGGCCTCACCTCCAAATACCATCACAAGGGCATTATGTTTCGACATATAAACTTGGAGGACAAAAAAATTCAGTCTATAGTAACACTTTTTATAGTTGCAAGGTGACTGAAAACCATTTCAATCTGACTCAAGCAAAACAAATCCATTTATTGACTTACATAACTGAAAAGTCTAAGGACAGGGTTAATTTCAGGCCTTTTAGATCTTGTCATCAGGACTTAGTTTCACCTTGTCTCTCAGGTATGCCTCCCCTCCGTGTTACCTTCAACTGTGTCATGGCCCTTAACAGCAGCTGGTCACCTGTAATACTAAAGGTCCCCTCTGAAGAGAGAGGGAATCTCAGTAATTTTCCCCTTTCCCACGAAATTCCAGGATTTATTCTGATCGGACCAACTTGGATCACGTGTCCATCCCTGTGTTCTGATTAGTGAGGACAGTTATATGCTCCAACTCCAGGGCCCAAAGAGTAGATGTCTCCCTTATACCTTTAGCCTGAGAGGGAAGGTGGGGTGCTTTCCCAAAGGAAATTTAGAATGCTGGTACCAGCAGGGGGAATGGATTCCAGGTCTGGAAAAATAACAGATAGGGATTCAGTTCTATTCATTTAAACATTTGAAACTGTTTCTTCCCAAAATCAGACTGACCAAATTTCATACTCTTGAGATTCCGTCTAAGCTCTATTACCCTTTGATTTCTGGGTGACTTGAATGGAGGACATACAGATTGAATGTTTTCATAAGTGTATAACATCTATGGTATGAAGTGTAGAGATTGGGCTGAGTATCCCTCTGAGGAATACCAGCATTTAGTAAGTGATTCAACACCTTATTCTAAAATAAAGTTAGATTATAGTTAAATTAGAGAGGAATGGGAATTTCAGGCAAGCTGGTAAGGGTGAGAAATAAGGAAAGAGAAGCATTATGGAGCCCCTCGAATGACACGAAAATGGACAGTGCTCTACCCCTGCATGATGTAAGGCTGCTCCTCATAGGACCTGTTCCTAGCATCCTTGTTTATAGTCAATAGCTCCAGTCCCAACTCCGCAGAATCATACTTCCCCTGAGGTCACCACCGGATTGACCAGTTATGGCCTTGACCAGACAGTCTTCTAACAAAGGCCAACCTTCCTCTGGATTCATGGCTTTAGTTCCCCTGATCCCCTCTTCTGTGTCTGCAGCTGCTGTTCTGACCTCTCGCATGTGCTCCAGGTCCACACGTCCTACAAACAGAACATCTCCAGGCATCCAGGGCTCTATATTCTAGACCTTATTTGTTTCCCACGCATGCAATCTGAACTCTTCTGCCTGTCTTTCAAAACCCTCAGCAAGCAGCCCCCAAGGTATTTCTTGCTCCTCTCCAATACAGTATGTTCTGGTTCTCGAGGTCCCACTATTTCTTTGGCTCTTCTTACCTCCAAAAGACACACACAGTCTCTCATCTCTTCACCTTTGCCCATGATGCTCCTCCCTGCTGCCTCACTGAGTTCTGCATGTTATCTCTCTTCCATTTGCTGTCATCTAAAAGGATGACATTATCCAGTTGAGCACCACTGGAATTTTTCACTGGATTCTCAGTGTCTTGACTTCTCAAGTAAATACAAATGAATCTGGAACTTTTCCATTCACATACTGGTTTATAGTCTTTCTGCTTAAGAAAGTACTCTAAAATCTCCCAGAGTCTTTTTACCAAGTCACATGTTCATTGGGATCATCTTTTAATCATTCCTACAACATGTTAAATTTTTTTAGATTCCTCTATAACATGTTCCCATCCTCTGGACCTTACCTCTCACTAATCTCTTATGCTCACTAACAACGTGCCCCTACTTACTTTGAATCATTCTTCACTGACTTCTCATTGGCTGTATCACTCTAGCAGCATAAACTCTCTCTACCTCTCCGTGTGTCCTGCTCTTCCTTAGTAAGGAATAGTTCAAGCACCAAGACTATAATCTTAAATGCTTACTAGGGCCAGGGAGGTAATGCAATGCTTGAAGCTGGCTGAATATATAATTACGAGTGGTAGAGACTGTGGCTAATTGGAGAGGGTAAGTCAAGGTTAAAAGCATTCAAATTAAAAAATTTAAGATGCTGTGGGACAGAGAAAACTCACATACTGTCCAAAGAGGTTCGTGTGTAAACCACTGCTTAGGCTTGAGTTGAAGGTTTTTTGTTTTGCAGGACTTCTCATCTGGTGGAGTTAGAAGGTATTATTTAAAACTCTTGTAGAAAATGACAGAATTAGAAATGGAGACTGAGGAGGAGGCACATGCAAATATTAGAATATCATTTCTTTATCATTTTTCATTAGCAATGTATTCTATAATCATAAGTGAGCTGTATGAAAACTTCAGTTCCTGAATATTTAATATTAGCTTCCTTTCTCTTCTTCAGAATCAAACCCTGGATCCTGCATGGACTCATCTCCAAGTACCTACTTCTTCAAACACTTTTTTTGTTAAGAGTCAGTCAAGTTCGGTTGTCATGAGCACAGATCAAGAGCTAGTCTATCTGGGTTTAAACCTAGACTCTACAGCTTCCTGGCTGTGTCTTCCTGAATAATCTTGGACATGTTAGGCAAACTCTTTTTGCTTCAGTTTCCTCATTTGTGAAGTAAGGATAATAGTACCTACCTCATGTCATCACTGAAAGGATTAAATGAATTAATACACATAAAGTATAGGGTGTGTGAGAAGTCTAGAGACATAGGCTAAAGTTTTTAAACAATATGCTAACTTTAAAATAATATCATCAGTATTTTTTTCTTCAACACTTGGACAACCCAATTTAAACTCACAATTTATTGTAAAAAGTACAATATATACACTAAAGAATATCTAAAAAGTATGGAAGCATAAGAATACTTATATAATTTTTATATATTTTACAAATTATATATATATATTTATATATAAAACTATATGTGAAATAAACTTTTTCCACATTAACATATGTATCTATTGCTTCAAATTTAGAGACATTTCACTGAAAAGATGTCTTGAGATTAAAAACAAAGCAAAACATATTATTTGAAATGCATATGATTTAAAAAACAGTTTATCCTGTTTCCTAACTTTTTAGACATCTTGTACTTAGAACAGCGACTGGTGCTAAGGAAGCACTGTTTGTTACAAATATCATTTTCCTTTGACTAGTTAAGTCCTACTACCTTTACAAGAAGGATCCCCTCCTCAGGCTGAACCATTGTCTGGTTCAAAATCGTCACTTTGGAAACTCTTAAAGTAGATGTCTCCACAGAGTTTGGCCTGTCCCTGGAGGGTAAAGGGATATGTGTAGAGAGAATATTATAGACACAGCTAAAAAGCGCAAGTGGACAAGTGATACTGGAACCATTGATTTTATAAATAACCAATAAGCTCATTTTAGCAGATACATAGAGGCCTGAAATTAATGCTGACCAGTTTTTTTTCCCCAACAATTTACTGTATTTATTTTTTTTTGTGTAGATGTTATATGCACGTGGTTCACAGTCAAAAGATGGAAATGGATATGCAGTGAAAACTCTCCCTTCTACCTGTTTTCTTCCCGGGGGAGGAGGATTTGAACCTTTACTTGTGTCTCCTTCCAGAGATAATCTATGCACATCCAGGTGAATAGTCCTATGTTCCAAATCCTTGGGGACAGATGGGTTTCAGAATCCAGAACTTTTCAGTTTTCAGGCTGTAATAAAATGTGTATAGCATATATTCTGCAATATCCCAGGCTCTGTCTAGGATGACCAGACATCCCAGTTTATCCTAGCCCATCCAGTTTACAACACTTTACGTCCTATTTGGGAACTCCCTCAGACCCAGGTGAACAAGGCCAATCTGATCATATTTTATTCCAAGCATGTTTTTGTAAGTGGCTTCTTTGCCTTTGTTGTTGATTAAAATACATTCGGGTTTGTTATAAGATTATTTTATTCTTTCTTTTCTTTTGCTTTTCAGACTCAATCTCTCTTTTGAACCACTAGGCAAAACATACTTGAACAAATATAACAAATTCCACATCAAAGTGGATATACAGTCTTAGCTCTCACTAAGAATTAACCCACAAATAGTACATAAATAAAATAAGCAGAATTATCAGGGGATGGTTCAAAAGACAATTATAGAATTCCTTCCCTTGTTCTTTAAAAAGTCAAATATTCCCCATGATATTGTCTAGGTCTCCAGAAAACATTAACTATCAGACTTATTTCTGTGAAGAATACGTGTTTGGGTATGTACATCCATCTGTCCAGAGAAAACTCTGGGAGGACTTACAGATGATTTTTATTTTATTCTTTTTTATTGTTTGTATTTTTAAAATAAAGAATGTGTTCTAATTGTATATCAGTTTTGCAGTATTGTTTTTTTTTTCTTTTTGAAAAGGTACTGGTATATTGTATCCAGAATTACCTTGATCCTTTTCAAATTTATTTTGTCTCTATTGATAAAGCAGAGCCCAATTTCTGTTTTGAATCTAAACAATTTAATTAAGCTTGCATGCACATTGTGTGCTCCCTAGTTTATATCTAAGGCTGTATCTTACGTGTACCCCCATACAATGCCTGACATATAATGGGTGCCCACAACAAGTTTGCTATACTAGGTTTGAACACTCCTATAAGTATAACTTTATTCTAGATATAAGGATCCAAGTTCTTTTCACAGATTTATATCAAAAACTAGTTTAAACCTATTATCACAGGTTTTCACTCATGGTGAGTGCCCACAAAAAGTGCCACAGAGAACGATATCCTATTACAAATATATCAGCTTGAAAAGGTGAGTCACAAATCAGTGTGACACAAAATCCATGACTAATAGGGGTTTAAATTGCCAGTGGTAATTTCTACCCTAGTAATCACTGTCACAAATATGTGGATTTCATAATAGAATGGCTTGTCTATGAAACCTAATTTACATCTAAACTCGCTTTCAAAAAAGAGACAAACTCCATTTGTTTTTATATAATGAAATCTTATCTTTAAAGAACTGATCATATCTGAAAAGCTAAATTCAATATTACTTTAATATTTTTATTTTTTTATGTTATCACAGTGTGAATTTGCAACAGACTCTCCTTGCCTAAAGAACTCATAATAGCCTCCCCCTTGCAAGTGACTACAGGTCCTCCTGAGGACCCATCCCCACGACTTCTTGCTCCTAACCAGATAAAATTTAACTTACGGCGTGCCCCACAGGATGAGGTACAGAACATAACCTGTGAAGAGGTGAGATACGTACTAAAGAATTGTATTATTTTACCAAGTTATATCAACCATCCAATCCCAAACTTCAAAAGGTTCACAGACCCAGAGTCCCTTGCGTGAAGGGGAATCCAGGTCCCCTTGGAAGTCATAACTACACAGACAAAAATGTATATGTAAATTTTCTTCTAATTAATTAATTAAGCTATCCTAACAGGAACTGCAGTCTTTCCTGGATGACGATATCTTGGGAAAGGAGAAATAAACATTTCAAGGAAAACTGGACACTAGTTCTAACCTGATACTAATGTCTGAACACCCAAAACGCCACTGTGGCCCACTAGTCAGAACAGAGGTTTGTGTTTGTCAGGTGATCAATGGAGTTCTCCCTCAGGTGTATCTCCCAGTGGGTCTGGTGGGTTCCCACAAGTACTCTCTGGTTATTTTCCCAGTTCTATAATGTATCACTGGCACAGGCATCCTCAGCAACTGGCAGAATCCCCATGGTGGTTTCTTAATTCGTGGAGTGAGAGCTGTTTTGGTAGAAAAGGCCAAGTGGAAGCCTTTAGAACTGCTTCTACCTAACAGTATAGTAGCCTAAAAGCAATACCACATTCCTGAAATCAGTGTCACTCTCAAAAACTTGAGCAACGCAGTGGTGACGATTCCTAATACGTCCCCATTCAACTTGCTTATTTGGCCTATGAAGACTAGTGGATCTCAGAGAATGAAAGCAGTTTAATTTAAACTAAAGCATGTGGTGACTTTCATTGTAGCTGTTTTTCCAGCTGTGGTTTCTTTGCTGAAGGAAATCACCTACTTCCCTGGCACCTGGCAGACAACTATTGACCTGACAAATGCCTTTTCCTCATTACCTGATAGTAAAGACCATTAGAAGCAGTGTGCTGTCAACCAGTAAGACCAGTATACACCTTCATTGTGCCACCTCAGGGCCACATCAATTCTCCAGCACTATGTCGTGATCTAGTCTGCAGGACTTTGATCACCTTTTCATTCCACAGAACGTAGCATTGGTCATGTTGATTGGACCCAACGGACAGGAAATAGCAACTGTGTAGACATATTGGCAATGCTCATTTGTATCATAGAGTTAGAAATAAGTCCCACAGAATTTCAGGAGCCTTTCATCCCGGTAAAATTTCTAGGAGTCCAGTGGTCTGCAGTATTTGAAATAACTCTTTCAAAATACCTGGTCCCTCCTATATCTGAGAAAGAGGCACAATGCCCCATGAACCTCTACAGATTTTAGAGGTAACATATACCTCATTTGGAAGTGTTATTCTGACACATTTGTTGAGTGACCAGAAAGGCTGCCAATTTTGAGTTGGGCTCAGGTCAAGAAAAGGATCTGAAATAGGTCCAGACCACCATGCAAGCTGCTTTGCTACTTGTCATAAGACCAAGCAAACATAATGATGTTCAAAGTGTCCATGGCAGACAGAAATCTGTATGAAGACTCTGGCAGACCCCTATGGGTGAGTCACAGCATAGACCTTTGGAATTTGGGAGCAAAGCTGTGCTAGCCTCTTCAGATAACTACTCTCGCTTGGTGAAACACTTCTGACTTACTACTGGATCTTGTAAAGATTAAATGCTTGATCATTAACTACTTTATTGTCCTGAGCTGTCCATCCACTGAGCCATAAAGTTGGGCATGCATAGCCATAGTTCGTTAGCAATTGGAAGTGGTGTGTATGAGATTGGGAGGTTGGGCTCAAGCTGGCTCTGAAGATAGAGTAATTTACATGAGCAAGTAGCACAGATATCTACGCCCATACTCTTACCGCACTGCTTCCTCCCTCTCTATCTGCGTTTATGGATTCATGGGGGGTTCCCTGCGATCAGTTAACTAAAGAATAAGATTTTTAGGGTTAGTTTATGAATGCTCCTGTATGATAGGCTGGCTCTACTTAAAGCAGGTGACTGCAGCACTACAGCCCATCCCAAGGTGGCTCTTAGGAAAGTGTGAAAAAAATGTCTCCCACTGGGCAGAATTTCAAGCAGTTTACCTGGTTATTCATACGTGAAATGATATTTGTGTTCCATGTGAATGGTTACAAAGAGCAATCTCAGTAAAGGTGGATGTTAATAATCAGGTGGGCAAGAAGACCTGTCCTGTGGATATTAATCAGCTTCTTTCTCCAGCCATCCCTGTTCTTGCCCAGTGAGCTCACAAACAAAGTGGCCATAGCCAGTGAATCAATAGGTAAAGAATAGTGTTACTCTACTGGCTGTGGTAGATTGATCCTGACTAGTAAGGAGGAATGGAGAAGCTACCACACAATAGGGGTAAAGAGTATGTCTGGAATGCAGATGGTCTCCTGGGGACACATAGAATCACACATTACCAAGTGGTTAAAGTCAGTGAAAAACTATCATAACCCATATAGGCAGGACTGTTAAAGGGCCAGAGCCTTCAGGGACAAAGGTTTGGGTCTCCCCACCAGATCACAACAAGTTGAGGTGCTTACTGAGAGCAAAGAAATGCAGTAGTAGGAAAAGGTAGCTCTAAATAACACTGCAATGTGTTAATAGTATTTAGACTTATATCTCAGTATTTAAGGTACAGAATATGAAAGGGGAGGATGTGTATCAGGTAGAAAAAGGATAAACATTACCCAAAGACAGATAGACTTTGTACGCTTTTGGGAGAGAGGGTTAGTACGTTTTCTGTTGCACAAAGGATAGTTGCATTTCATTAAGTGGAGGTATGATCTTGCTTTTGTCTTTATTTGGAAGTTAGGTAACCAAAAAAACTGTACATAGATGCCAAGTACACAAGGGGTGGACTGTGGTGATGAGTAGCTCTTACTAACCTCTCATTTAGATGTTTATTACAGATGTCATCTGGTTACATGGTTCTATTTCTGTAAACAAATTCTTTACCCAAGTAATCTAACAAAAAAGTATCAATTTATATATTTTCTTATCATGATTAATAGCCAGAGGTCAGTGTTATTATAATTCGATCTATTCTGCTATAACAGAACAGTTCACCTCTCATTCATTCAACATTTATGGAATACTTAATGCACAGTAGAGATACAGAAATGAGCAAGACATGGCCTTCACTCTTACAAAATGTACAGTTTACTCCCTTCTGAACTGGTTGAGAAAAGCTATGAAAGACCTCTTCAAGAATAAAACCATCTTGTAAAGCTCTATGTACCCCTATGTTTATGGCAGCACAATTTAAAATTGCCAAAATGTGGAAGCAACCCAAATGCACATTAACAGACGATTGGATAAAGAAGTTATGGTTCATATATATAATGAAATATTACTCAGCTATTAAAAAAATTAAATCCTACCATTTGCAATGACATGGATAGACCTAGAGGTTATTATGCTGAGTGAAATAAGTCAGACAAAGAAAGATAAATACCATATGATTCCATTTATATGTGGAACCTAAGAAAAAAAAGAACAAATTAATCTCGCAGTTTCACAAAAAGTCTCACAAATATAGAGGACAATCTGGCGATGGTTGAAGAGCTGGGAGAATGAGGAGGTTTAAAGAAGTACAAATTAGTAGTTGATAGATAGTCAGGGGGGTGGGGAGCACAGCATAGGGAATGTAATTAGCATTAATGTAATGATTAGGTGGAGAGCCAGAGGAGAGAAAGAGCAATTAGAGGGATTGTTTTATAAACTATATAAATGTCTAACCAATGTACTGTATACTTGAAACTAATAAAATTTTTTTTTAAATCCCAATAAAATAGAATCAGGAGTTGGAGAATTCACACTTGCAATAACAGTTTTCTGCAGAAATTTCAATAATGTTTTTATAGCTATAAATGTATAGCTATAAAGTGTAAATATCACTGAGAAAATCCAGTGTTTGATCACAGTTGTGGTTGCCTTTCTTTTCCTATCATCATCAGCATGACCATTATTAGCACAGTCTTCAAGCCTATTCTCATCACGTTTTCACCCATCATTATGATTGAAAGAGATTAGAGCTATTAAAATAAAGCAGCTATGTGTTGAAAGTAAAGCTCTTTTTCTACCCACAGGGTTAGTTCCTGAAAGTGATCAGGTAATAACCGATAGCAGTTAACGGGGTGAAAATAGTTTTCATAATTACTTGTTTCTGTCATATGCAGTGTGTGCTATAATGATGTTTTAGATTTATTTAAAAGTAAACCAGTGGTGGGGGTAGTAAGTGGGAGTGGTGATGAAATAAGAATAGCCATAAGTTGACAATCATTGTAGCTGGGCGTTGGGTTCATGGAGGCTCTCTGTACTATCATTTTCTCTATAAATATATTTCCCTCTCTCTCTCTCCCTCCCTCTCTCTCTGAAACATATTTTAAATCAACGTTATTTTCCTCCTTAAACTTGTTTGTTTGATTATTTTAAGTTGCCTCTGCCTATTATTTCAAGTTCAAATAACTCTGATCTTATTTTGCTGTTTTTAGCCTAAATTTAACTAGACTATATATTACTATACATTTACTATACTTAAACATGTAGAATCATAGTGACAAGAACAGATATGCATGTTTTCTTACCCTAAGGACCATTCTGGTGCCAGTTGCCCTCGTCAGCTTCATCCCCTTCACATACCCTGTATACTGTGCGCACTGCTTCCCACTGATCACGTACTTGCTTACTTCTAGACTATCATGCATGACCTGCTTTTCTCTGTTTGGCAAAATCCTCCACATCCCCCTTGGCCCAGATCAAACGCTACTTCTTTCCCTTCCCTGTAGCCCTTCCTTTCCCTTTCATTCCGCCCACTTCCCTTCTCCTAGCAATATCAAGTCCCCTTCCCTTCTGCTCTGATAGAACTTTGCTCATATTTTCATGATAACATTTACTACCTTCTTTAGTTTGCTGTTATGTTAATAGGAATTACTGGGTTGAAAGAAAAGATAAACTAGCTCAAACTAGTTTAATAGGAAATCCATAAAAAAAAAAAATAGCAAAGTTAACTCTTAGAACACTAGAGCAAGCAGGCAACTGAGCCCCAGGAAGGAACGAGTCCCGAAGTGCAGAGACCCCTCCCCCCAGCCATGTCTTTTTTCTGCTTTATCTGGGTGACTGGTTCATTCTCCCGCTGAAAAGCAATGCTTTTTGCTCTCTGGTTCCCGTGACAAAAAACATGGCTGTCCCTCAGTGACCAGGTTCATCTGTTAGAGCTTTAGCCACACAAAGAGAGAGTGACACTCTCTCTGTTTTGAGAGGGAATGGTGGGGTGGATGCTGGGCGGGCGGGAGCACATCTTACAAAATTGCCACCACCGCTAGGAATGAAGGGAACACTTCAGGGTAACTGAGGACATGGTAGATTGTCCAAAGATTTCATCAGATTTACTTACACGTCTCATTCCCCAGCTAAACTGTGAGCTCCTCAAGGGCAGCAATAGTGGCTGATTCATCTTCGCATGCTCTTGCCAGGAAACAAATATTTATTGAATGGACTGAAAACCAATTCTGTTGACCTTAACTCACACATTAGGCTTACACAAACATCCAAATTAATACTTACAGACATATTCTGATAGACACTCTAACGTGCGGTAAACACTGTGACAGACATTGTTCTATTTTTCTACCCATCTACCCATATCTTCCCCCCCTCTTTTTTTAACAATAGAGCTTTTTTTTTTTTTTTTTACCTTCAGAGAAATAGTACATTTAGTTAATACTATTACTTTCTCAGATCCTTGGCAGCTAAGGTGGCAATGTGAACCGTTCTGGCCAATAGATACATGTAGAAGTTGCTGGTAAAGCACCTGTGAACACTTTGTAAAAGTGGCAAGTTTGTCTGGCCTTTACCTTTTGCTTTCCTCTTCCCCTACGTGGAGAGTGGATGTGATACTTTGATGTACAGCAGCCCTATTATCACCATGAAAGCAAAGGTTGTACCCTAAGACAAGAGTAGCAGAAAAATAGGATCCTGGCTCCTTGAAGATATTATAAAATCTCTGAGAGCAAGGGACCAGCGCTGGACAGTTTTGTTTACCCCCAGACTTCTTGTTGCCTGAGACAAAAACAGACTAAAACTGACTGGTGCTTGTGTTTTTTGTTACTTGCAGCTGAAGATAGTCATAATAAATTTAAAAAACTCTTTTAACTATTACTCATATTTTAATTGTACCAGTTGTATTCTTACCTAAGGAAAGATAATAAGTCCTTTAGAGAAGTTTCTTGAAGCATGGTCCATAGATGATCTACATAAGAATTACACAGGCTATTTGTTTATGAAGGTAAATTTTCCATGTGCTTGTTTGTCCAACCTGCTCACGCAATCAAGGATCAGAATGGGTGGGGCTAGGGCCTGGGAATCTGCCTTTTAAACAAACTTCCCGGGTAATTTCTGTGCTCAGGAAATCTTGAGAATCACTGCCAAATAATCCACACAAGCTTGAGTTATTTGCTGGGCGGCAAGGTAAATGTAGTTAGCTTTTTTCTTTTTATTCCAGTCTACGCCAACTCCCACACCTGCCAACCTTAACGTAAGTATAAACAAGGAGGGTCCAACTTCCTTCCGGAAGAGGGATAGATTGTCAAGCTTCGATGAGAGTACACAATTTCCTATGTGGTTTTCAGCAAATGTTCTGTTTTCTTTATCATGTTTATTTTAACTAAATTTGCTAACACTGCCAATCATATTCCCATTTCATATGTGCAGCTGTACTCAGTATCATATTTCAATTGTTCAACAAATTTAAAGTGAACATAATCCAATATAATTCTAATTTAATATTCCCTTTGTTTAGACATCTTTGAGTTATTGCTTCTTTTCAGTCTCAGAATAATCTCATCCAATTTTGTCTTTCTTATTGTACTAAAAGTTTTTCTTATATGAAGAAACAGAGGTAGATACAATTTTTAAAACCCCAATCTTGAATTCAAGGATGATCAGAGGTCATTTAATCAGTGACAACAGAAATTCTTGACCACTATCAGACCCCCTGAACCATTCCTGACCTCATCTTTTGGAATCTCATTTTTCAAAGCACCCCAAAATACATTCTCTTCTCATGGTGGGGTCCATCAACTTCAAGTTAAGACCACTGGTGGAGGATGACATAGCGTCCACGATGAAATGCCTGGTTTCCTAGATGACCTCAGGGAGCAGAACCTGCTTGGTCAGTTAAATGAGAGAGAAAACCCCTATCTTATTTGAGTAACCACATTTTGAGAGGTTTTTGTTTGTTTGTTTTTCCAGCAGTTTGGCCTGCCTTCATCTACCATTAACTGTCTCTTCAATTTGTAGTCTTTTTTCCATAATCACTATTGCTACCTGGTACAGGTGTATTTTTTAACTTTATTGAGGTATAATTTGTATATAATAAGGGGTATAATTTGTATACAATGCATTTTAAGGGCAGTTTTGTGAGTATGTATTAACAAATGCATATGCCTGTATAGTATCAATATATAGAATATTACCATTACTCTAAAAGGTTTTCTTTTGCCATTTCCCAGTCAATTCTTTTCCCTACTGTGCTTTATTATTTTTATGTATTGTATTTTGGTATCCGCACACATCCAGAACAAAGATGATTAGAAGAGTCTGTATTGGCAACTTTGATTTGTTTTCATTGTTAATTTAAATATTTCACTATGTTGGATTAAATGTCTGATGTTTGATGTAAAAGAAAATATATTCTCATTTGTCATTTTGCTATCCTCAACTCAGTCCTGACTCTTCATTTTTTACTTATTCAGTTTCCCCATCTAGTTTAAGCAAGCCCCCGCTCCTCTATGAAGCCTTCCCTCGCACTCCAACCCATTCAGCTAGCTCTCTTCTCTAAATTCTTATTCTACTCACCATCATTACCAATCAGTGTTCTAAATCTTTCCGAAGGAGATTTTTAGCATGTTAGTCTCCAACTTAAAATCTTTCAATGTTTCTGACGATGAATACACTCTGAGCATCCCACAGGGTGCACTCTGCTAGGTGCCAGAGATACAAAGGTGTATAAAACACAGGCACTGTCCTGCAGGAGTTATGGATTGAGGGGTTATTTACACCTGGGGCACACTTAAATTCTCATGTGCTCTACAGAGTGCACTGGAAACAACTTCAAGGCCCTCCGTGATCTGTCTCCAATTTATTTTGCTTATGTTATCCCCCATTATTCTCTTTCTTTTGATCCAAAATAAATTGGGCTAAATACTGCTCTCCAAACACATCTGCTACCTTTCTGTCTCTCACATTTCTCACTTTGATCTCTGTTTCTGAAATGAACTCCTCACTTCTCTCCCATGTTGATTCTGTCATACCCTTAAGAACCCAGTTTCAAATGATACCTTTTCCATGAAATGTTTTAATTTCCCATGCAGTTTCAATTAAGTCAGGTTTCTTAAAAAGAACTCCATGTGACACCGAATGCAATGACTGGTTCTTGATTAAATCCTGGTTTGAACAAACCAGCTCTAAGAGATATTTAGGAGTAAATTAGGGAAAGTTGAGTATGAACAATAATTAAAGAATTATTGTTAAAATTTTCAGGAATTGTGTTATTGCAGTTTTGTTTTAAAAAGTCATTATTTTCAGCTATGAAAACTAAATTAATTAAAGTGGAATGTTATGATAACTATGGCTTAAAAATGGATGAAGCAAACAAGGCAAATGTGAAAATTTGGTAATGGAAATATAAATGTTTTTAGATTATTTTTTCTACCTTTCTGTGTATTTGAAAATGTTTCTAATCAAAATTAAAACAAGAACACAAAACATTTTTTGCTATAACAAGTAAAACATGTTCACTAAAGAAAATTTAAGGAAAAATAAAAAGCAACCATTATCCTACTATGCAGAGGTAATCATTATTATATTATGATACATTTCCTCCTATACATTTACAAATATAATTGTTTTTATTCTATAAAATTGTAATTACTCTGGACACAGTTTTGTAGTGATCTCAGATTTTTAAAGAATATATACAAAAGGTAAAAGAAGAGCACAAAAATAAAAGAATGATGCGTTTTGTAGGTATGCTATAGATCAATAAAAATAAAAATACAAAAAAAAATTTTAAAGGTTAAACAGACATTTGCAGACAAACCTAATTCTCCTAGACTCTCATACCAGTTACTTCTCTTACAATGCTAAATCCCACAGATGGGCTTTTCGATGGTGCATTTCAAACCATTCCAGAATCACTTGCCTTTTTGCAGTTCACAGCAGCTGTAATTCTCGCAGTGGGCTCTCCAGGCTACCACTTAATTTTTTGAGGAAATCATCAGCCTGACTAACTGTGATCACTGCCGTTCTTAGCCACTCCAGCTGGACTATCACTGCTGCCAAACTATCTTCCTTCCAGTTTCCCGCTCTGCTCTACTTCAAACTTCTTCCTAAAGCTCCTAACTAATCCACACCTCTTCCCCTTGTCACTGTTCCTTTCTTCACACATCATCTGGCCAATGTTAGCTTCATTTTATTTTTTATTTTTGCTTTACAGAAATTTCATTCAAATATTTTTATTCTTTTAACAAACATATATAATATAATTTTAAATATAATTTTAAACTTAGATATTGCTACACATCTCACCACATCAGTGCAATTGATTTTACCATTACATTTTCTTTGGTTCGTCTCTACTGATATTTATACATATTTCATACTGTGAATATGCTGTTTAGGATTGTTTACTTACATTGTAAAAATGTTTACATATCATTAAATAATCTTTGTAATTTTTATTTTTAAAGTCCACATCATATATTCCAAAGAATTAAAATGCCTTTCAGGGACCTGAAATAAATTGAAACCATTTCCTGGTTATTGAATACTTTATATACTTAATTCTACAATCTGCTTTTTATGCTTCCTATATCATGGACTTCTTCTCAAGTACTTATATTTTCTACATTATTTTAAATGGCTGCATAGCATTCCATAACAAGAATATAATTTTTTTATTTCATGCTTTAAATAATCAATACACTATGTTTTAAAATCAGAAAAAATTAAATATCGCAGTGTCGTCTCTCTACTCACATCTTAATTCTCACCCTCACTTCTTTTTTTAGTGTCTTTTGTATCTTTCTAGAGTTTAGGCAGATGCAAATGTCATTCTTATTTTTGTCTCTCTTTCTCCCTTTTTTAAACCAGAGTGTAACATTATATACACTTTTCCTCACTTTGCTTTTTTCACTTAATGATTTATCTTGGAGATTGTTCCCACTCAGTAAACTCCACGTTTCCTCAGTCTTTGTTCTACAACTGCACGGCTTCCTACTGTAAGGATGTCGTCCCCGACTTCCACATAATGGGCGTCGTGATTATCTCATTGACTCCTGATCCCATTACTCAAAACCTGGTCTCATCCTTCATTCACCTCAATCCCTTTTTACTGGCTTTTTTTTTTCCCCTACAAGCACATCAGGTTTCTTATTTGTTTAAAGGGAACTTTCCCTTCATTCTAAGGTCCTTTAAAGCTCCTGCAACCTTCAAATCTCTAAATAGAGGTGTCCTCAGTTTTCATCTACCACTTCCATTTCATCCCTCCAGTCCCTTTTTGATCCCTTCTGATCAGCCCTCCTTTTCCTGTTTGTACTAAAACTGATCTCTGGACAGTCATCTAATAGAAATATTCAGCAATTTGGTCTTTTTCTCAGTTCTCACCCCTCTCAAAGCTGAAAATGGGTACCCACCCATTTACTCCTTAACCTCTTGTAAAATGGCTTCTGCCGGCCCCATCCCCTTCATACTAAAACTGATCTCCAAGAGGTCACCTAACTCATTAATGACTAATCTCCCAGTAATGGCCTTGGCTCACTTCTTTGACCCCTACCCGTGGTGCTCCTGTCACCCCTACCCCCCACTATAGCCTGGCCCTAGAGATTCTGTCTTCCCAATGGCTTCAATTTTATGCTTTCCTATAAATTCTGTACATTACCGCTAACTCAGATCCTAATTTCTGATTATCTAGACCATCAATAGTGGTCTTCTAACAAACCTTTCTTTCTTTCCCACTCTAACTGAAAAATAAAGCCAGTCTTAAATCATCCCCTTCTTCAAAACTCTTGTTTCTAAATCAACTAACTCTCCAATCTGACACTCAAGTCCTTCCGCAGTTTTAACTCAATTCAACTTGTATTCGCAACAGT
Organism: Macroglossus sobrinus; assembly: GCA_004027375.1. Classification (NCBI taxonomy): domain Eukaryota; kingdom Metazoa; phylum Chordata; class Mammalia; order Chiroptera; family Pteropodidae; genus Macroglossus; species Macroglossus sobrinus. The sequence continues at coordinate 107,725 of PVKZ01001460.1, read as the reverse complement.
CAGCGTTATCTTCTACTGCTATACTAAGCACATCCTCTGCTCCAGCCAAACCAGTCTAATTTTTCACTCAACACAGTCAGCCTTACACCTCCAGGCTTTGGTTCACGCTTTTGCCCATCTGGATTACCTTTCCCTTGCATCTCTGCTATTCTAAATCTCATCCTTCCAGCTAATTCCATTTGCCATGATATCTTCATTAATCCTTCAAGAAATATGTTACAGTTATTTGTGCAGTTAACATATTTTCCTACTGGAATCTAAATTCTGTTAAAACAAAATACTGCATTTAGTGAATCCTTTTGAGTGTCAGCCTGTGCTAAGCAATTCGTATATATTATCTCATTTAAGCCTCATATCAATGTTGTTAGGCCAGAACTCTCCCCACCTAACATTAAAGAAACTGAGGTTCAGGGAGATTAAGTAGCTTGCCCAGGTCATGCAGCTGATGAGGGTGAAATAAGGTTCTTCCTTCATGCTCATTGTCTTAGCCCATTCAGGCTGCTATAACAAAAATACCATAAAGTAAATGGCTTATAAGCAACAGAAAGTTATTTCTCACAGTTATGGAGGATGGGAAGTCCAAGATCAAGGCACCCTGATTCAGCATCTGAGGAAAGCCTGCTTCCTGGTTCATAGGTGGCTAACTTTTTGCTATATCCTCACATGGTTGGAGGGGCTGAAGAACACACTAGAGTCTCTTTTATAAGAGCACTAATTCTCTTTAAGAAAGTTCCATTCTCCCAAAAGCCCCATCTTCTAATACCATTACCTTGGGGGTTAGGATTTCAACATATGAATTTGGTGGTGGTGGGGATAGGATACAAACACGCGATCTAAAGTATTCATGTTTGTATTATTTGTGGTAGTCAGCACATTGCTACCATCTACATTGCCTTCAACCTGTGCGTTCGGATCAACGTGTTAAAAACGGTGTCTGCGCGTAGACCAAGACTCTAAGGAAACAGGGAGTGGGGATTGAGACGCTAATGAATTTGGATGGCAGGATTGTTGGCGATGTTTCCATATGATCACTATTGGGTTATAGAGCTTTTAAAATAAGCCTTTAAAACGTATTGCTACTAAACAAGATTACAGCTAATCAAATATTCTTTACTTGTTACGTGTAATTTAGTTTTGTCTCTCTGATTTTATTGTCGGCCCCCTGGGATTATCTCTCTCTTCTCTTGTATTCCCACGGCGCATTGCTCAACACACGGTGCGGGTACTTGTTGATTTTAACGTATGTGTGTTTGCATATGTGCACAACAACTGGGTAGACGACGTGGGTGTGTGATGCAGTATGCATTCCTTCTCATTCTTTTTCCTTTGAGCAGCTGCAGCCTGGATGCTTTCCTTCTCAAGGGAGGAGGAGGCAGAACCTCTGACCCTTTAGCAAGTTGTCCCTCACAGAACAGGTGTCTCCCCCGCCTCTCGGAGGAGAGGGATGGCTGGACACTTAGTGACATCAGAGACCGACCAATGAGAAGTCAAGCTTCGGAAGCCGCGCCAATAGGCAGCCGGGGGTGGGACCGGTTTCCTGGGAGCCGGGCGGGCCGGGCTGGTCCTCCCGCCGCCGCGGAGTCGCCGGCGCTCACGCGGCCCGCAGCAGCTTCAGCGACTCCCGGCGGCTCCGGTGGCGGCGCCGTTCCTTTACCCGCGCGTCTCCAGCACGCAAGGCTCGGGAACCTCCCGCCGCGGCGCAGCTCCCCGCCGCTCAGGCTCCGGCAGTGGCGCGGCTCATGCCCCTGGGCGCGGAGCGCGCAGGTGGGCCGGCCGCCGCGGGGAAATAGGCCCCCAGGGGCGGCAGCGGTGGGACCATGGCCCGGAGACCCGGGGCGCCGGCCGTCTACCGGGAGGAGTTCTCCTTCATCAGCCCGCTGGTAAAATACCTGCTCTTCTTCTTCAACATGCTATTCTGGGTGAGTCTTGGGGGTCGCCGGGGCACCTGGGCTGCAGGGCACCCCTGGAGAGTGAAGTGAGCTACCCGCGGCTGAGGAAGGGGCGTCCTGGCATGCCTGGTTCTAGGCGAGCGTGGTGGATGGCAATGCCTAGTTTTCTGGGCTGTTGACACTTTGGGGTAATTTATCCTGGGGAGGGACACCACAGTGGCGCCGAGCCTAGATGGGGCACTGGGGGAGGGGACTGGGCTCAAGGGATTCAGTAAAGACTTACGGATATTCTCTGATGAGAGTCTGTGTCAGGCCGAAAAGGTGGGTTTGAACGGGACGAGGGGGCTTTCCTGTTGGCCCCAGGCAGACCCACTAGTACATTGATGACTGGGGGACTTTCAGGCCTGAGGACTAGGAGGCCCTGCTTACAAAGAATAAAGAGAAAGGGGGAAACCCAGACCTTCCCTCCCCCTTTTTTTAGAGAGGTTGGGTCAAGGGGCTTTCACCTCTCCCTTTTGCAGGCCTCTGGTGCCTCCTCCCCCGCAAAGGCTGAGAAAGGACAGGAATGGCCTTCAGGTGTGGATGTCTGTCCCAGCAGCGTCTCAAAGTGTGTCCCACCTTTATCAGGACCAGACTTTATTTCCTGGGGTCGGACAGTCTTCAGCTTCTTTAAATAGGACCCTATTTTGGGATGAAAAGCCAGAGGTCCTTTCAGAATTTTCTGCCTGGGGGCAGAAAAAATATTGGACTGGGGCTACCTGGATTCTCATCCCCACTCTGCCATTAACTGCTGATTTGACTAACCTGGGCAGTACATTCTCCCCTGTAGGCTTTAGTCTCCTCCTCTATAAAATCAAACCCAGTCGGATCAAGGATGGCAGAAATACTCTGCTGGAACTGAGAATCCAGCTGGACCAGATCATGAAATGCTAACTCAATCCTGTTTCAATCCTGTCTCCTGTCTAGAGAATCCTTGGGCCCCCTTGGGTTTGAGACTGTAGGAAGGTTCACACTCCACCCCCACTCCATTCGCCTTTTCTCTTCCAGCTCCAACTACACCAGAGCTTCTGCTCTAAGTGCCCGTTATGCTTGCCCAACTCTGCTTGAGACCTGAAGTTCAGTCTTGCGGGAGGGAAGAATTGTGAGTCTAAAGTATGTTTCTGAGGAGCGGGAGCAAACCAGGCATCTAAGCCAGTCTCTGGAAAGGTTTCACAGAGGCCATGGTGTGAAGAACAGACACAGAGTACATAAGTGCTAGCCTGTTGGGACAAATGAGAGCAATCCCAGAGGGTGGTGATGACAGCTCATTCTCAACCATCGTGCAGGGAAAAGTGAAGTTTGAGCTCCTAACAAATTCTCAGTTTTAGAACTGGAAAAAAAAAAAAATTAGAAGACAGCTTGTCTAGCACCTGCACAGAGATGTTCATTGTTTTATCCAGGGTTCCACAGCTGGTTAGTAGGCTTGATCTGGTGGTTTTTCTGCGGAACCACAGTGCCTCTAGGGGAAGTCCTTGGCCCAAATGGCAGCTACTGTAGCTGAGGTATTATTAGTGTTAGTAGTTTAACCAGTCAACTCAAGTTCCTGTGGTCTAGGTTCTGCTTCAGCTGGACGTTAGGGAAGAACAGAAGAAAATCTCATCACCACTCCGCCAGGGCTGTGGGATGTCCTAAGGGGAACTCTCCACCTAAAGGCAAGTCCCAGTTAAACCTCCCACATGCTCACTGAGTGTGCTGGCCGATGACATGCCATCCTCAGAGCTAGCACGAGCCTCTCAGAAACCTTAGATCCTCAAGCTGACTTCCTCTATCAGCCAGGACTGCATCTCCTTTGGAGCCTTTGGCACGGCACCCTTATCTGCACTCCCCAGTGACAACAGCTGGGCGCATCTGTTGCACTTGTATTCATGGTCATTTTCTTGGACTTCCCACTTCACCTCACCTCCCCCACTTTTACCAGACAAATGACTGTGGGAGTCTGCAGCTAGGGAGAGGATTTGGCTGCATAGACTCATTTACCTTGGTAAAAATGCTACATTCGAGGTCAGAGGACCTGCCTAACCAAGCTAGCACCACCCCAAATTAGAGAAGACCCCCTTCTTGGCCCTACTTTAGATTCATAAAAAGCCAGAGGATCTAGAAATAGCACACGGAAGGACAAGAGGCCCAGTTTCTTTCTGGTACCAACTTACTGTGTGACCCAAAGCCAATATATCTGTCTCTCTGTCCTTAATCTTTCTCCTCTAAAGAACATTTTTCTGACTCTGTGAACTATTTAAAGATGAATGCATCATTTTAGGGACTGTTTTCTTTCTTCAAGACCTGGAGTTGGATCTAAGGATACATCTCTCTGTGTCCTGGTATCCTGGGACATTGACCTTCCCAGGGGACTTTTCAGGTGTTCCTGAGTATCACTTCTCCCCCAGGCCCAGAGCTGCAGAGTTACAGTTCACACAAGTGCAGCTGGGGATGAAGGGCTGCTTCTCCAAATCAAGGTCATCTTCCTTCCCATCCCCCCTTCAGGAACTGGATACTGGATTTTCTTTGTTGCAGGCTTTCTTCATCCTAATCAAATTCTCTTCTTCTGCCCAGGAGGCACCCATGGTCTGGACTGTTGGCTCACTCTTCTTCCAGGCAGCATGCATGTTTTGGCCAGCTGCTGGGAGAGCTATGTATGGGTGATGTTTTGTCTGGGCCTGGAACACATTGGGAAGGTAGCCAGCATCGTCTGGGCTCATAGTCAGTGGTGGCGGTGGCTACCTGTTCTGCTGCTCTAGGAGCTCTGACCCTTCGGGCATTTGGGGCCTGACTCAGAAAGCTCCTTCGGGACCATGACCAATTGCTCCTCTTTTATGTTTGAAATCTCACTTTCCTTTTTACCTAGGACTTCTGATTTTCTCCCTAGAATCATGCTGCTGAGTTACTGATCCTTAGGTTCCCATGGCTTGGAGTAGTTGCCCCAAGATCCCAAAAGTTGTATTTCAATCCATCAGTTAAGGAATAGCTGGCTTTCCTCATCTCTCTGTATTGGACAATTCTGTTCAGAGGGAAAACAGTGGGGTGGTACATCCTTTATCAGCCTTGGGCATGTGTTGGCAGGAACATTATCAGTGCTGCTCGCAGCAGCCACTTCCTCCCTTGCTGGTCCTTTTCCCACTCAAGGCAGCAGTTAGGGTGGCTTTTGAGGCAGGCAGAGCCCAGAAGCTTGGCCCTCCAGCTGTGTCTCAGCCCAGGCTTCCTTGGTGGCAAATGCTTTAGGGATCCCATGGCACCTTGTACATACGTTAATTGTCATACCTCTTACCTGTGCTGCAATTTTGTATTTATTTATATCTCCCCCCACGCCAGACTTAAGGCTTCTGAGGGTAGAGACGGCCTTATTTTGGATTCTCACTGCCCAGCTATGTTTGGCAAAGAGTGGGTACTTACTGAATGTTTACTGGATGATGAATGAGAGAGCAGACCCTACAGGGTGGAGGCACAATGTTCTTCCTCCGTCCCTCGTGTACACTAGTCTGTCAACATGCAGCATTACTTTAAGTCCTCGAGCATTCCTGGTGGTGAGTATCCAACTGTGTTCTCCACTACAGTGGGTACTGTGGTCCTCTCAAGCCAGGTCAGAAAAAATGGCAGCCATCCTCTCCAGAATCTCCCTCAGAGCCAAGCGTAATTACTATCTACAGCACCCAGGTTTTTTTGCTTTTACTCCAGCACATGTGGACCCCCATTCAGGTCTTCCCTAGGCTGATTCAGTCTTCTGGTGAGATATCTTCCTCAAGAAATTTGCTCTCCCATCTAGGGCCAGTGTATTGGAGTCCCCAGGGCACTCAGAATGCCCCCACGCCGCCTGCAGCACCATCTGTCGTAAGCTAGCTTAGAAGCCATGAGGAAATGAACAGGCATGAAGCCTGGCAAAAACCCCTTCTGAGTGGCAGGGGCCCTTCCCACCACCTAACAACCCCCACCACACAGACACACACACACACACACATACCTAAATACACTAGAAGGCAGAACCCATCTCCTCCTTCATTTTCACTTCCCATAGGCTAGGCAGGCTGCAATAAATGAAGTAGTCACATTCATTTAATAATAATAATAAAAAAAAACACCAGAAATGAAGACAAGGACCACACCCTTTGCTATCAGCTCACATACATGCCTTCTTAACTCGCCTAATAGCTCTGTTTGCCTTGTACCAAGGATACCATCAAAAACTTCAAGCAGTCTTTGAAAAGAATAAAAGAAACCATGTGGTACTTCTCAGGGTTTTGGTAGCAGGCGATGCATCAGGCTAGTCACTCCAGGGCCATGGGTTTGAGTATTTAGACAACTGTGACCCTTGTGGACTTCCCTTGCTCATTTGTAACCTTGGAAAATGAAAACCAGTCATGGCCTAAGAAAGAAGCTAACAGGCTGGCCCCAGACACTGGAAAGGAAAGCTTCCTGTGGACTCCTCCCCTCCAGCAGGACAATTCCATCTACCCACTCCAGAGGGAGAAAGCCAAGTCCCAGTTTCACATGGAGAGTTGCCACCTCAGAAACACAGGAACGACAGTGCCAGGATGACCACAGAAGGACCGGTGTGTGCAGATCCTGGGCGGGAGGGGAAGCCCAGCTGTAGGTCGAGCAGGCTGTGATTTCCTTGACATCAAAAATGAGGACAGATGGCACTGAGAAACCCAAGGTGCAGACTCGTCCCTCTTCAGCATCCCTCTGGGTAGGAACAGTGTTTTGATTACCACACAGGAAATCAATCACTCTGATCTCAGCTGCCCTGCACCACCACCTTCAAAAGAAGAGGGAAAGACATTCCAAAGTGGAGGTGGGGACTCTCAGATCCACCCACTTCCTTCTGACTAGACTTCAGAATGCGGAAGACAGTCAAGGCCAGGGCTCTGTCTCGGGGGCTGGTAAGCCCTGTGTGGTGATGCCTTGTCTTCCCCTTTCCAGGCACTGGCCCAGGGACTTCCCTGCTGGCACCATCACCTCCTAGTGCTATCTTACTAACCCCTGCCTGAACCTCACCCAGTTTCGAGATTACCAACTGCTTCCCCCAAAGAACTGTGGACAGTGTCTTCCCATCTCATATGTCCTGAAGCGAATGCACGAGTCTTGGCGCTGCTGTGACACAGAGGGAGGAAGGCAGCCATGTGACTGAGGTCGTAGGCTCTGGAGACAAATGGGCCCAGTTCCAGTCCCACTTCAGCCACTCACTAACTGAATGAACCAGGGAAAGTTACTTGAATTCTCCCAGCATCAGTTCTGTAAAATGAGATACTGACACCCTCTTGGGGTTGTGGTCAGAATTCAATGAAATAGAGTATATAAAGTGTTTAGGCTAGTGCCTGGCCCTTAGCGCTCAACAGAAGGTAGCTGTTACTATTGTCAGAAATAGCTTCTAGAGGTCACCTGTTGGGGATGGACTTGGAGAGCTAGGGCGGGTGCTCCTCCTGACAAGTGGCAAGTGGACAGGGATTGAGTCTAGATATAACCTTGAGCCTGACTTTCTTCAGCCTTGAAGCCCTTCACTCACATTCCTACTGTTAGCTAGAGGGAGATAATTGATGTCTTTCTGTTTTACAGTTTTCAGAGAAGTTTCATGTATAGCATAGGATCAGAGACCCCACTGTCATCTCCAAGGGCCTCCCCTAGGTCCACTCCTCAGGGCTTGATGCACCACCTTGGTCTTAAGGTACAATCCAGTGGAAATAACTCCAAGAGCTAATCTGCTGTAATTACTGGCATTTGGGCATTAGAGCCAGGAGAAGAACTCTTGTTCAGGGTCTCAACTTGAGGCGCTATCATGTTTCTTCTCCTAGCACCGATGGCTCTGAAGTAGTGCCTGGGGAGCTAGCATGAGATTGGTTCTCATAAACATCAAATCATGGCTGTCTTTTCCCAATTTTCAAGAAAAAGAAAGTCAAGATAATGGAAAAAATTGTCTTCATTTTCATTTTTCTCCCATGAACATGATGGCTGCCTATCTGCCAGCAAGTACTAGCTGAAAGCAAAGGGAAGAGGACAAATAGCAACCAATATTATGGAAAACTAAGGAACTATTTAAAGTAGTGCCTGTATTATTATTTCATGAGATGCAGAGACATATGTATAACAGCCATATCACCTGTTGGTAAATTGTTCCTTATTTCTATGATAGTTATTAACATGTTGTGCTTCCTCACATGACACACCGAGGACGACACTTTATCTGTGTAATACTCCTGTCAAAAATGTGTCATATGAATCTGATGGTGAAGAAACAATCAGATAAATCCAAATTGAGGGATATTTTTTAAAACAACTGGCCTAGACTTAGCAAAAATATCAGTGTCAAAAAAAAAAATGTCAGAACAAGTGTTGGCAAGGATGTGGAGAAATTGGAACCCTTATACACTGCCGGTGGGAATGAGAAATGGTACAGCGACTGTGGAAAAACAGTTTGGCAGCTCCTCAAAAAATTAAACATAGAATTATTCAGATGACCTGGCAATTCTATGCCTTGGTGTATACCCAAAAGAATTGAAAATGGGTATTCAAACAAAACCTGTACACAGCTGCAGCCATGTCCAATTCTGTGCCTGCCCATCCATGGCCGACACGGGCCCAAAAGGCTACCATAGAAACACCCTGACTCATGGGTGTGGCCTCAGGAATAAATTTGGTTACAGACACCAAGCTCCTAGACCTGAAGGCGGGGTGGGGTGGTGCGGTCGGGTACCAGGTAAACCCCAGGAAAAAAAAAAAGAAGAAAATCATGTACAGGGATATCTATAACAACACTATTCACAATAGCCAAAAGGTGGAAATGACCCAAATGTAAATCAATGGATGAATGGATAAGCAAATTGTGTTAATCCATACAATGGAATATAACATAGAAAGTAGAGAAGTACTGATACATGCTGCAACATGGATGAATGTTGAAAACATGCTACGTGAAAGAAACCAGACCCAAAGAGCCACATATGGTATGATTCCATTTATAGGAAATGTGCAAAATAGGCAAAACCATAGAGATAGCCTATTTGAGGTTTTATTATTTTTGCCTGTTTTTGTGCATTTCCTTATTTTCTGGTAAGGCTTATCTTGTATATTTGCTACCCCAGTCTTAGAATCAGCCATTTTTTCCATGGAGCCCAGGGGATAGCTATTTTTATTTTTAGGTGATTATTCACCTTACATATGGATAAAGGCACTGGTGTGTGCAAATTATTTTATATAATTTGATCAACAGCTCTTCAGAAACATGCCTTTTGCTGGACTTGGCTATTCTAAAAACTGTGTCTAGCTTTTAAATGTTTCCAGCAAGACTTCATTCTAGCCAGAATATGAAAAGTCATTCTAAAAAGAAAAATGTCTTTATCTCCATCTTCATCATGAAAGGAGGTCCATTGGTGATAGTGTGGAGTATTATAAGGATTTCGTGGCAAAGACTTACATAGTAGACTGAGATTGGAAATTGGGTTAGTCCAGATGTTACCACTGCACCCATATGCACTTGGTCAAGTTTCTCTTCTCTCTTTCCACCTCATCTATAGAGAGGAGAGTGGCCAAGCTCATTGCTAAGGTTCTATTCAGCTCTAAAATGCTCTGCTATTAACAAGAGCAGCACTACTTTGAAATTCAGGGTGGCAGATGTAGAAGTGGGAGGGCAACCTGTGGCTTCAGGAGGAAGAGGCAGATCAATGGCTGAAGTGCAGAATTTCAGAGTTAGTGAGCTCCAGGTAAATGGTATCATTAATGATTATATCAAATGTTAATGATAATATTAAAGTCTTAATCTTGATTGTAGCGTAGCCTGTACCTGCTGCTCTAGACCCCTGGCTGAGTGTGCTTTAGGCTGCAGTTCTCAGACTTGGCTGCACATTGGAATCACCTGGAACACAATCAGAACTACTGTTGCCTAAGTTCCAATGCCAGAGATTTGGATATACTTGTTTGGGGTCCAGCCTAGACATCAGGAGTTTTAAGATCTCCTCCTCCTCCTCGCACCCCATTCTCATGACAGTCAAGGCTGAGAAGCATCTTAGTCTGTAGATGCCCTTGCCCTTCTCCCACACAACGCATACTTCTCCGTAAGGGCAGGGACCACATCTTATTCATCTCTGTGGTCCTTGTACATGGTAGCTGATGAATTGGATTTGGGTAGTGTATTGGTTTCCTATTGCTGCTGTAACAAATTACCGCAAATTTAATGGCTTAATATAAAGTAAATGAATTTTCTTGACAGTTCTGGAGCTCAGAAGTTCAAAAAAGTTCTCATGGCCTAAAATCAAGGTGTTGGCTGGGATGGTTCCTTCCGGAGTCTCTAGAGGAGAATCCATTTCCTTGCCTTCTTCAGCTTTTAGAGGCTGCGGGCATTCTTTAGCTCATGGTACCACATCTCCAACCTCTGCTTCCATTGTCATGCATATCTCCTCCTACTCTTACCTTCCTCTTCTAGGGTTTGTTGTGATTATATTGGCCCCACCTGGATAATTTCTCCATCTCAAGGTCCTTAACTAAATCACATTTGCAAAGCCCCTCTAGCCACATAAGGTAACATACAGGTTCTGGGAATTAAGACAGGACATCTTTGGGGTGACACTATTCTCTCTACAGCAGAGACAGAGCAACTGCTCTAGTAACAGGCCCATGTACGGAATTAAGTTACCCTGTGATACACGGCACTTATTTATTTTCCATTTCTTGTTTTAGCCATATTAGGATTTCATCAGAGACCATCTTTGCGGAAAGTTATACACGCTAGTGAAAACTCAACATGTGAAAAACCAGTGAGGCTCGTGAACAACACAAAAAGCAGATATGTATTTTTGAATGATTCAGTAAAGTGATATTCAGAACTGTAATTGACTGTGTTGAGTTATAAAGGGTGGGCAGAGATGCTCACTCTGGCAAAGGGCTGTGTCTCTGGGCCTGGAAGATGACTGGACCTCTGGTGTTGTGTTTTCCTTGCCTCCCACCCTCTCCTTTGCTCCCCGAGCCTGGTTGTGCTGTGGGACAAGAAGTCAGTTGGCACCTCCAGCCCCACCCTCAGCTCTGCAAGCATCTCCCTTTCTCCTGGATAAAGTGTGAGGGCCAGCAGATAACAATTCTGGCCCTGAGTCAGAAACAGTGTCAAATTATTAGGGGACGAGGAGAGAGGGCTGTGTATACAGGCAGAAAGTGTTCTGAAAGACATGGTTTTAGATAAGGGTTTCCCATTTACTGCTGAATGCACCAGATGGCAGAGGCCCCGAGGAAAAATGTCTTTCTACGGAGAGACTAGTCTGACCTTATTAGCTGCTATTGGGGCCCAATTCCCTTCTTCCACCAAAGCCCCATGATGACGCTTTCAAGCTGGTCTCTGTCTTGCCGGATAGTGGAGTCAAGCCAACCACCTCCTTCCCCACTGAGATGGTCAAGTCCCTGCTGCTGAGAACTCCCTCCAGCCAGAGCGTGGCCCCAGCTATTGCCATGGTGACAGCCAGCTGCTGCTTAGCACGAGCCGGGGGACTGGGCACAAAGAAAGAAAGGGTGGCCCAAGGATGTGCACAGTAGGCTGCTCTGCACTCCTAGAGGACTTGAGGGTTGGCAGAAAGGCCCCTGGTGGTCTCGGATGGGTTTGTTTTCTTAGGGCAAAGCTGGAAGATTAAAAGGTCTATGCTCTAGTCCTCCACACTGGAATTGGGGTTTATAAAAATAAAGGTTCCTTTGCCAAGGCAATTCTGTTCTACCCACACCCATTCATGCATGCATTCTTTCACTTTGATGTGCACTTTCATTCTTGCATTGGATGCCATACTGACCTTCAAGAGAGTTAGAGACCTGGGAGGGTGCATCCCCAGGCATGCTTTAGCTTTGAGTCCTACCCTTTGATGTAGCTGGTTTAGAATTTAGAACTTCACAGAGTTTCTATGTGATCCAGAGCAAGTTAACTATTAGTAATGATAGATAATATTTATTGTCAGCATTGTGGAGTGCTTTCCATTTTAATTTTCATCTAATTTTATTAGATGTAGTTTTTTTAAATTCCCATCTTCAGATACAGAAACTGAGGCTCAGTGATTTATTCATCTAGCATGGACCCAGGTCTGACTCGCTCCAAAGCCCATGTTCTTAACCACTGTTCTTAACCTTGTATTGCCTTAATTTCCTCATCTGTAAAATGGAGATAATAGCTGCCTTATAAGAAAACTGTGTCGTGAGGCTCGAATGAGATAATTTCAGTGAAAGCTTTTCCTGGAGGTAAAGCACTGAGAGACACTATCACCAGCATCACTGGGGAGGAGAAAAGTGCTTATCTCTGGGTCCTGGGGATGCCCACCTGCCCTCCTTTAAGGTTACTCACCGAGATCAGGCCTCTGGTTTCCAAAATCTCAGAGTCTGGCTGGTTCCCTGTCTCCGCAGGTGATTTCCATGGTGATGGTGGCCATAGGAGTCTATGCTCGGCTGATGAAGCACGCAGGTGAGCTACTGGTCCCCCTCTGTCTCCCCACGACTCTTGCCAGGCCCCTTCCTCCTCTGCTTCCTTCAGCCCTGTAGCATTCCTTCCACATAGGTTATGGCAGGGCAATGGAGGGCAACCACTTCGTAGTTGTATCTTGGCAGCTTGTTCCCATGCTAATTCACCTGGATTTCTCGGAGCTCCCACAAATCTTCCAAATATGCTGGCCTATTAGGCTTAGGAAGTGTCTCTCTGAGAGCAGAGAGTAATCAGAGGCTTCGGCCCTCCCTCCCTCTGTCCTGGAGTAACTCAACCTCCATTCCTACTCTACTGCACAAAGTCTCCAGGAAACGGATCAGCAAAGCTGGCGAGCCTAATGCCATTCTAATTCTTTTCTGGAGCGAAAGTGGTCCCTCCTCTCTTAAGCCCAGGAATAAAGGCTCTTACCCTGTTAGTTCCTCAAATTAAACACCACGAACCCTGCTGGGCCCTTTTTGTTCTCCCCAAGGTCTGGCAGCCAGACTCTGCCTATGAGGGGAGAGAGCATTTGGGCGGCACCCCCTACCCCATCCCTGGGTACCACCCTGAGTTGGCATCAGATTCAGACTGAGAGTCACCCCTTCCTCCAGAAGCAGCCTTGGCCTGCCTGGCAGTGGACCCAGCCATCCTTCTGTTTGTGGTGGGCGTCCTCATGTTTCTGCTCACCTTCTGTGGCTGTATTGGATCCCTCCGTGAGAACATCTGCCTCCTGCAGACAGTGAGTGGACAGCGGCCCCACCGGGAGACCCTGGCCTCTCCTCCCTGTGCCTCTCAGTCTCCTGATGCCATTCCTACAATAACCTTTTGGTTTCCTCTGTCCCACCCTACCCCGAAGGCCTGTGCTGTCCACTCCTCACTGTAGAGTTCAGCCCAGGTGACCCAGCACAGGGTGGCCACCCCCAAGATGGCATCCGGGAAGCAGCAGCCTTTACAGTATGGGGGACATCTGGGAGAAGTACCCTGTGGCCCCCCAGTAATTCCCATAGCCCTGGAAGAGTCCACCGTCCAACATGGTAACAGATTGTCTCTTTCTGCTGACTGCTCCCCACAGTTCTCGGTCTGTCTCACCATCGTGTTCCTGCTACAGCTGGCTGCTGGGGTCCTCGGCTTCATCTTCTCAGACAAGGTAGCATTGGGAGCGAAGGGGCCTCCTCAGGTGTGAACCAGAGGGAGGAAGGGAAAGTTCCTGCCTGTGTGTAGCCTGATTAATTAAGCACAACACTCCTTCTCCTGAGATTTGTCAGCCTTTGAAAGATTCTCCTTAGGGAGAACCTTTAAAGTCACCGTATTAAAAGAGGATTTCAAGATTGTAAGATGTTTTCCTCTGACAGTCTGAGAGTCCAACAGGGAAGTATATTCTGTGAACACAAAATCAAAATAATCTGCAAACTTTAATGGCAAATGATTGGATAAAACTCAGTTGTCAAATGGACCACAGACAACAAGAAGAACCTTCTATTTCTTTGAAAAAACTGTTTATTTGGATAAACAGAAGGAAGGAAGGGGGAAAGTAAACAACATTTTGTATGGTGTTTATCATATCTGGAAGTGGTCTGCCATTTAGTGATAGTCCTTTTAATTAAGGATCAGAATTCCTTTCCCAAAGAGCAAATGGTTGCTAGGGCAGAGTAGAGGACTATGGTTAGGAAACTTTGAGAACAGCAGCAGAGCAAAGAAGGAAGACAGCATGATAGAAATTGTGAAATGGAGAGCCACTGTGTTCATGCAGAATATCCTAATCCTGCTGGTTTAGTAAAATGCTAAAATGATAGATGTAAATCTAAGTCTAAAGAGATGCAATTTTCTTATGTCCACTAGGGGTCAGTGCCACAGCTCAGTAAGCCTTTAAAGAAAATAGTTTCTCTGCTTTGCATTAATCAGCGAGTATTTTGTGGTAGTAGTACTCAACAGTAGATAAATATTGGATTATCATGGAATGTGGATCCGAGAAGTAGCAAAAACAGGTCCACTGGTACCTGAGAGCCCAGAAATCAATTGGGCCATCAGAATGGGCCATCTTCCATCACTAAGACTTGGTTCTGATTTCAAGGCCAACTTAAATAAAGAAGGATGACCATGGTTTACTCTCATTTATGCAGAGAGGAGCAGGTTGGGGGTTAGTTCTATGTTCTGATTCCCTATTCATGTCTCTGGCAGGCACGAGGGAAAGTGAGTGAGTTCATCAATAATGCTATTGTACACTACCGAGATGACTTGGACCTACAGAACCTCATTGATTTTGGTCAGAAGGAGGTATGGACTAAGGGGGTGGGGACTGAGTGGTCTGGGAACCTATGATCAAAGTCAGTGTCATCCCAAGAGAGGCCTCACCCTCCAGATCTGTGGGCATTTTTATTACCTGCCAATGTAATGGATTCTGGAAAGGAGTTTGGCAAAAATCCATACATGCAGAGTGCTTGAAAAGCACTTTTAAGGGCACAGACTGTATACATAATAATCTACCATTTGTGTAAAAAAGAAAAAAGGAAAGGAGGAAGAAAGAACATGTACTCGTATTTGCAAAAGGAATCTGAAAAGATATGTGAGAAAACATTATAAGTGGTTGGTAATCAGGAGATGAAGAACTGGGAAGATTTTTTAATATTAACTTCTATTCAGAAGTGAACATTTTTAAATTGCGGTAAAAATATACATAAAACTTACCATTTTAACCATTTTTAAGTGTTCAGGTCTGTGGCACTAAGTACATTCACATTATTGTACAACCATCACCACCATCCATCTCCAGAACTTTTTCTTCTTCCCCAAGTGAAACTCTGTACCCATTAAGTACTAATTTCCCATTTCCCTCTTCCCCAGCTCCTGGCAATCACTATTCTACTTTCTGTCTCTATGAATTAGACTACTCTAGTACCTCTTATAAGTGGAATCATACAGTATTTGTCCTTTTGTGACTGGCTTAGTTCACTTAGCATGTCTTCAAGGTTATCTCTATTGTAGGATGTGTCAAAATTTCCTTCCTTTTTAAGGCTGAATAATATTCCATGGTATGTATACACCACACTTTAACTCATTCATCTTTTGATGCACACTTGGATCACTTTCAACTTTTGGCTATTGTGACTAATGCTGCTATAAATCAAAAGCTAAATTTTAAGTGAAAGTATTTTTGAAATTAGTGCTGAGCTCCCCTTTCCCAGGTGCAACAGACACTTGACTTGGATCCTACTTGTTTTCCTGCAGTAATTATGGGCCCACAATATGGAAGATTCTCCTCCTGTGTTTTCTCTACATTAACATAAATGTTTGCAACACTGAGCCTTTAATTATTTCAGCCAGTATTTTTGAGCAGCTCCTTTTGCCAGGCTCTATGCTACGTAGGCCTGCCAGACCAGAAACTGCCCTTAAGGAGCTCATAGTTTAATGTGTAAAACAAAATATCTATAATATAAATATATAACAAGATGTGTAAAGTAATAGAAATTAATAAAACTACTTCGCATGAAGGCCACTGAGAAACATGAGCTCAAGTTTCAAGGTTTAGTTTAAACACAACCTAAACTTACAAATGGAAGCTTGCCATAGACTTCTGTCTGCTCTGAGAATTCTCCCTGAGGGGTGGGTGATTCTTAACCTTAGTGGTGGGCTTTGTTGCAGTTCAGCTGCTGTGGAGGGATTTCCTACAAGGACTGGTCTCTGAACATGTACTTCAACTGTTCAGAAGGCAACCCCAGCCGTGAGCGCTGCTCTGTGCCTTACTCCTGTTGTTTGCCTACCCCCAGCCAGGTGAGTACCTGTTCTACCTCATTTCCTCCTGGGCAGTGATCTGAGTTAGTTTCTGATTAGGGCAACTGCTATTGGGAATCCCCATTTCCTACCTTAACCAGCTGTCCGATGTTTTTCTTCATCCCAATCTGATGACTCTGTTAACCTTTCACTCCTGTAGCCTACATGGGGGTTCAGAAGGGTCAGGTCTCCAATGCAAGGAGAACTGGACTCAGATCTCTCAGAGGAGAGAAGGCGATATTTAGCAACTTCCAACCTAGCAGCTTCCACATATATTCTCTGACAATTTAGAAGTTTGGGAAGGGTGGGAAGCCCATCAGCTAGGGCCTGAAAAAAAAAGATTATTGGAATGGAGTACCATTTAGCTTTTCAACTCTCTCCTTAGGCAGTGATCAATACCATGTGTGGCCAAGGTATGCAGGCCCTCGATTACGTGGAAGCTGGTAAAGTCATCTACACCAATGGCTGTATTGACAAATTGGTCAACTGGATACACAGCAACCTCTTCTTACTTGGTGGTGTGGCACTGGGCCTGGCCTGCCCTCAGGTAACTTACTCTATAAGATTTGTGGATCCCACAATTCTTCAAAGACTCCTTTGTTTTGGGGAGGGCATCTGGGGATCAGCCAAGGTGTAAGGTGCTGACATTGTCGAGGAGCAGGGGTAAGATGGTGCGACTGCACTGGGAAGACTGAGTCAGGGAAAACAAGGGCATTGCTCATTGCTGAGGGCCCAATCCTTCTCACTTCTCCCAGCTGGTGGGAATCCTGCTGTCCCAGATCCTCGTGAATCAGATCAAAGATCAGATCAGGCTTCAGCTCTACAACCAGCAGCATCAGGCTGATCCATGGTACTGAGAATCCATCTTGCACCTCTACACCATGGCGACAGGCGAGCCTAATTGACCAACAGCAGCGGGAACAGCTCTCAGTGCCAAATGGAGGTTTGGATTCCAGCCCCCCAGCGGCAGCTCAATGGGAAGAAGCAAACTCCAGACAGGAAGCAGGCAGGTGCACAGGTGGCTCAAGTCTCGGGAGGATGTACCTCCTCTCCCTTTCCAAGCCCTCAGCATTGTTAGAGTTATTTTGTATTGTTTCTAACCTTACCCATTTGGATTTATGTTTTTTTTAAGTTTTGTCTGGGCAGAGATGTTCGGGAACAGCAGTTGCACAGAGTTGTGGGGGTGAGGCTGCTGCTTTTCATTGAAGTACTACAACCAGCTGCTGTACTAGGGCTGCTACTGGTCTTGACCCATACACTCAGATTCTGGCTATTGCCAGCAAGACCTAGCTGGAGAGTGGACACCAGCAGCCCTGCCTGGAGTCCAGTTGGCATGATACCAGCTCCAGAAGGGAAGGGAGTGGAGCCCGCAGTGAGCTTGGGGGTTGGTTGGGGACAGTTGTATGTGCTGGGTAGGAATGGAAGGCGATATGTTTACTAATGCCTGCCCTGCCATCCTCCCAGGTAGTCAGAGTGAGCTACATCCTGCCCCTCCCTAATTTCCATGGAAACATGGCAGCAAGGGCAAGGGGTACAACAGCAGCCAAATTCATCCCTCTCCCCCCGCCCCAACCCCCTTTGAAAAATGTTTGGGACCATGGTCTCTATATTCTGCAGCCAGCAGAGATGGAACTGAGCCATACCTGCGCTTGCATTCCTCTTCTCTGGCCCTCCCTCTCCAGCAAGTGGGGTTTCTTTACCCTTGGCAATGTGCAGAGGAGGCGAGGTAACACCCTGCCCCCCATCCCCCTGCACCAGAACTCATTATTTCTACAGTGTAAGAAGTAGAGCTCTTGCTAGGGCAGGGGGAGCCAGAAATGGCAATAAAAGTTTGTTGACCTGGACTAAGCTAGACTCCATGAATTTTCCATTCTGGCAACTAGAAACGGAGGGTTAGAGAGACCAGCCGGTGGGCCGTCCCTTTGGAAGGGGACCGAAGACTCCCCTAAACGCCACAATACCTCCCTGGCCCCGTCTCCCTCAACCAGATAGATGCCCTACCCTCCTCCCACAAGCCACCCTCTCCGTTTAAATTAGGTCGAAAGCCCCCAATTCTGATGAAAAAGGGCGTAATTTATCCCAAAACCCGATGTTAATTTTTTTTCCAAATTAAAGCGAAGTAAAAATTAATTTACCACCCAAAATTTTTAGGACGGGGGTAAGCAAGGATACGTCTGGAAATCAGTGTCTAGCACTCTGCTAGGGGGAGACGGGAACCGGGAGGGAAAAAGCCATCTCTTTGAGCCAGTCTGGGCCCTTTAGCCGCCCCGCTTCCGTCTTTATCTGAGGAGCTAGGTACCACGGCCTATCCGGCTTTACGCAGGACTTACAAAAGCTCGAGCCAGGCGCGGGCTTTCTCGCACGCAGAAGAGCGTGCGAGGGCGGCGAGCTGGGAGGCCCCGCGGGCACGTTGGGGGCGGGCCCGGGGAGGGGCTGTTGGGCGCTGTGGGTGGTCCCCGCCCCCGCGGCGGTCAGAGCTGAGGGCTGGGCTGTGTGACCTCACCACGGGTTGAGTGTCCCCTGAAGTCTCCTCGCCTCCCTTTGCTGTCGGGGTCTCAGACTAGAGGCTCGGCCTGGCGAGGGAAAGACTCGAGAGAATCCCTACTGAGTTGCAAGTCCCTCCACCCCACCCACCACCCACCCCCGTCCGTTTCTCCTAAGCGCGCCTTCTGCTCCTGGGAGGGCGCCTTTCCAGCAGCCGCCCGGGCCCCGGCCAATGTTTAGTTCCAGCTAGTAACAGAACGGAAAGAAAAAATAAAATCATCATAAATAAAAAATTAAAAGTAAGGGCCTTTTATTCTGGGAGAGAACCATAAAATGCGCTTTCTTAGTGCCAGAGTCGTGCATTTTATACTTTTAACTTCTTTTGGCGATGCGGACCTAGAAGTCCGAGTTTGGGTTAGGAGTTGGGGTGATGAGGCTTTTGAAGTGCATACCTGGCAGGGGGCTTTTAGGGCCTCTTGGAAGAAGAGACAAGAAATGGTGATCCACAGAGCCAAGATTCAAATCTATATTTCTTAAAGTCCAAGCTACACTTTTACTTAAATCTTTTTCTCATATCTAGCCTTCTGGGCTTGGACAAAAAGGGTCGGGAATTTCTGCCTAAGCCCTGGGTATTGAAACACCCTGAGCAAATGTTCAGAAGTTTATAGTGTGGTTCAATGTTTCTTGCTAGGTTGTTTCTCAGTGTCTCCAGTTCTCAGTATCTTCCTTGCTTTCTTTCTCTTCATCTTGATGCAGGGAGAAAAAGATGCCCCAATTTTTTAAAGTTTTTTTCATTATTTCATGTTTCTATTTAATTTGTTATGGAATTCCCATGTTTCTAATAACCTTAGTTTCAAGCGTATGGGGTTAACACCAGTATTTTAGAAACAGCTACCAAATCTAGGCCTTAAATATGGACAGATGGAGGAAGATTCTTGGTGCAGGCTGGTTGGGAAGAAATGTAAAGAAAAGACCTGCAAGATGGTGAAAATCTAGCTGGGGCAACATGGCAAGAAGGATACCACTAGATTCCCACTAGGGCCTCAAACCCTACAATTTCAACAAGGATGGGAGTCCAGGAGTGCCAGTTTTGCAGAATGTTCAGTTGGCTGCAGGGCTGATCAGCATATTGCAGTCCCTGAATATAACTTAACATGTTAGTTCTCTTGCCTCCTCCCTACATTAATACCGTCTGTATTTGTTTTCTATTTCTGCTGTAACAAATTACCACAAATTTAGTGGCTAAGTGTTGTTTTAAGCCTTCCAGTTTAATGTTATTTTAAGGCACCCAGTTAAACAACACAAATTTGTTATCTTACAGTTCTGAAAGTCAGAAGTTCAAAATGGGCTAAAGCAAGGTGTAAGCAGAGCTGAGCACCTTCTGAGGGCTCTAGAGGATCCATTTTCCAACTCTTGGAGGTCACGTGCATTCCTTGGTGCCTGGCCCCTTATTCTGTCTCCAAAGCACATCACTCCAACTTCTGCTTCTGTAGTCACATCCCTTTCTCCCTCCAACTCTTCCCATGTCCCTCCATAGTACCCTTGCGATTATATTGGGCCCACCAAGATTATCCGGAATAATCTTCCCATTTTTAAGATTCTTATTTTAACCATATCTATGAAGTCACTTTTACCACACAAGATAATATAGACACAGGTCCTGGGATTAGAACATGGACATGGTGGGGTGGCCAGTATTTAGCCTACCATATCCCTTTCCCACTCTTATGCATGATTTAAGGTGGCGGAGATGTAGAAATGAACTAATGTTGGAGATTGGCAAGAGTTTGAGGTAGGTGTTATCTGGCGTTCATTCTAATAATTACATTCTAATAATAACATTTATTGCATGCTCACTGTGTGCCAGGCATATATCTTATTACAAAGTTTAATAAGGGGGTCTTTGGTTTTTCTGATTTGTCCCCATCCCAAAGACGGATTGATTATGTTAACAGGGTCTAGGACTCGTTTCAAAAAGGGGATAGAGAAAGGGCATAGCTTCTTTTACTGGAATAGTTCCCTGGTCCATTACTCTAGGAAGGTCAGTAACATTTTGTAAAACACCCCCCAAAAATATAAGTTAAGAGTAATTAGGTATTATAAATTGCCATAGAAGAGAAGAGAGAACACTTAGAGGAGAGAATAAAGCTCTAGAACTCAGGTTGGAAATTAAGAGCCTTCTCTTTACTATGCCAGGAACCTGGTAAATCAATTAGATGAATAGAATAGCATAGAGATTCCAGAAATATTTTCAATTATCAGTACACATTGACTAATAAATAAGAAGCAACACAGTGATGAGAGGAAAGGGTAATCACTAATAAAAGGAGTTAGGACAAGTAGATTACAATATGGAAAAGAAGTAGTTTAGATTTATATCTCTCGCCATATACACTGCAATGCATTCCAGAGAGTAGAAGAATTAAATATTTGAAACCAGAACAACAAAAAAAGACAATATCTTATTTGTCTTAGGTGTAGGGAGCTAGAGTGGACCATTTTCAACGAATCTGTCCAGGTCACAATGATTCTTTTTTTTTTTTTTTTTTTTTTGAAAACTGACACCATCCTCTTCAAGTCATAGGGGCGAGTCTTGAGGAGCCATATTTGTACTATGAGACGTGGTCTCCTAGGCATAGTGGACTGGAATCAGTCTTGGCTGCTGTAACAAAGTACCATAAACTGGGTGGCTCAAAACAACAGAAACTTATCATCTCACAGTTCTGGAGCCCAGAAGTCCAAAATCAAGATATTGGGAGGGCCATGGTTCTTTAGGAGCCTCTGGGGGAGGATTCTTTCTTTTCTTTCCAGCTTCTGGTAGCTCCAGGCTATTCTCAGTTTATAGCAGTTTAACTACATTCTCTTAACTGCAATCTCCCTCTCCATCTTCACAGGGGGTATCATGTCTGTGTCTGTGTCTGTGTCCCAGTTTCCTCTTATAAGACAAGAGTCATATTGGAA
This sequence comes from Macroglossus sobrinus, assembly GCA_004027375.1. Classification (NCBI taxonomy): domain Eukaryota; kingdom Metazoa; phylum Chordata; class Mammalia; order Chiroptera; family Pteropodidae; genus Macroglossus; species Macroglossus sobrinus. The sequence goes on along the minus strand of PVKZ01001460.1, from coordinate 86,179 downwards.
TAAGGGCCCTCCCAACTCCAGTATGTACTCATCTTAACTGATTACATCTGTAATCACCCTATTTCCAAATAAGGTCACATTCTGAGGTAGTTGTGGGGAGGGTAGAGATTTAACATATTCTTTTGGGGGAAGGCACAATTCAACCCATAACAGTCTTGGCTGCTGTAACAAAGTGTGCCAAAAAGTTTCTTCCTTGGAATTTTGAAATTGAGAATGAGATTCTAGTCACAGCCTGGTCTACTGAAGAAAAGGCAAAAGGAAGCTGCGTCGAACTTCTTACACATCTTATGGACTAAGTATCAGAGAAAGTCTGTTTACAGAAAAAGAATAGAATAGATTGGGGGTGGGGATGGGAAGGCAGAGACAAAAGGAGCAGAGGAAGGATACTTCTGATGGCAGCTTTCATTGTGGTCCTGCAACCTTTCTGCAGCTCCATGGCTTGTTATCCCTTGGGTTTCCTGAGACACTCTGCTTACAGAAAAGCTTGCTTCGCTTGCTTAAGAAAGCCCAACTTGGTTTCTGTTGCTTACAGGCAAAGCTAATAGGAAAGTTAGAATAAGATGCTATATTAGTTTTCTATTGCTGCTGTAACAACTTAGCACAAACTTAGTACTTAAAACAACACAAATTTATTATCCTAGAATTCTATAAGTCAGAAGTCTGCTATGAGTTTCACTGGGCTAAAGGTATTTGCAACGCTGCATTCCTTCTGTAGGTTGCCTTGCTTTTTCTGGCTTCTTGAAGCCCCTCCTTCCATCTTCACAGCCAGCAGCAGAAACTCAAGTCTTTCTCATGACACCATCATCTCTCTGGTTTCTGCAACCAGGAATGCTTTGTTGCTTTCAAGGATTCATGTGATTAGATCAGGCCACCTGCACAATCCAGGATAATCTCCCCATCTCAATGTCTTTAACTTTAATCATATTCATCTACAAATGAATATTTTGACATATGAGGGCTCATATTCACAGGTTCTGGAGATTAGGATATGGGCATCTTTAGAACCTATTATTTTGCCTCCCACAGATGTGCAATAAAACATATAACCATTTGTAATAAGATAGATGTCTGAGACTTTAGTGATCTTTCTTTGTACTGTTTCTTTTTCTTATAAAATTGCTTCATTCTCTTTGAATAACTTGATCTGAAGCCTTGACCTCCTGAAGGTCTTTATGAGGAACACAGGGTCAACTCTGTCAGATTCAAGGACCTTTATTTAGCTGCCTTCTCATAGCTGAAGGTTTAACTACCCCAGAAACACACTAAATTCCCAAAAGACCTAATTGGAGCTGGGAAGGAATGAACAGAATGGGATCAACTGCTTACTTCCTACTAGGGAATTGCATATATTAAAATGTTACCACTGAAAAGAGGCAATTGAAATTCCTCTGAACAGATTGGGGTGGATAACTTGATAAAGGTATCACTCCTGGCAGGAGGCTGTAAAGGCCAATTTATGTATGGACATAATAAATGAAATATACACCTACAGAAAGGCAGGCGAACTTTCTTTCTTTCTTTCTTTCTTTCTTTCTTTCTTTCTTTCTTTCTTTCTTTCTTTCTTTCTTTCTTTCTTTCTTTATTTCATTCACTTAACAAAGACGATGTGCCAGGTGCCATTCTAGCACTGGGCACACAGTGAACAACCAACAGCTTCCTGCCTTCCTAATTCTACTGGAGAAGACAGATTTATACAAAATTTGTTATATCTTATAATGTCAGGTAGAGATATAGGCTATGAAGAAAAATAAAGCAGGTATGAGGGTAGAGAGTGATGGAAGAGGTGCTATTTTGGGTAAGGCAGTTTAAGAAATGCCTTAAATTAAAAAAAAAATATTTAGAAATAATCATAAGCTCACAGGAGGTTGCAAAGAAATATATAGGGAAGCCCCATGCCTTTTTCCTAATCTCTCCCAATGTTAACATTTTATGCAATTACAGTAAAATATTAAAACCAAGGAATTGGCATTAGTGCAATTCACGGAGTTTTTTCAGATTTCACCAGTTATGCATGCACCCGTCTGAGTATGTGTGCATAGTTCTATGTAATTTTATCATATGTGTAGCTTTGTGTAATCATCACTACAATCAAGGTACCAAACTACATATATGAATTATACTCAATAAAGCTATAACAAAACAAATATTTAACTGGGCCATCAACACAAGAGATATCCCTGTTACCTCTTTATAGCCATGCCCATCCCTTCCCACCATGACTAACCCCTGGCAACCACTAATCTGTTCTCCATCTCTATAATTATGTTATTTCATGAACGTTATATAAATGGCATCATGTAGTAGGAATCTTTTTGAGATTGGCTTTTTTCACTCAGCATAGTTCCCTTAAGATCCATATAAGTTGTTATGTAAATCCATACTTTGTTCCTTTTAATTTCTGAATAGTATTCCATGGTATGGATGTACCACAGTTTGCCTAACCATTTAGCCCTTAAAAGACATTTGGTTAGTTTCCAGTTTTGAGCTATGACAAATAAAACTGCTATGAACATTTGTGTACAAGTTCCTGCGTGAAAATGAATCTTTATTTCTCTTGGCTAAGTGCCCAGGAGTGTAATTGCTGGGTTGTATGGTAAGTGTATGTATGGTTTTTTTCAGAAACTGACAGAACTGTTTTCCAAAGTAGCTGTGTCATTTTACTTTCCCCAGCAATGTGTGAGTGATTCACTTTCTCCACAGCCTTGCCAACATTTGATGTTAATCGCTGCTTTTCATTTTACCCATTTTGATAAGTGTGTTGGGATATCTTATTGTGGTTTAATTTGCATTTCTCTAGTGACTAATGATGTTGAATATCTTTTAATGTATTTGGCACCTGTATATTCTCTTTGGTGAAGTGTCTGTGCATGTCTTTTGCCCATTTTCTAATTGTGTTGTTTGTTTTTTAATGCTGAGCCTTGAGAGTTCTTTGTATAGTCCAAATACTAGACCTTTGTCAGATACGTGATCTATAGATATTTTCTCACAGTCTGTAATTTGTCTTTTCATTCTCTTAAAGGAGTCTTTTGCAGAACAAAAGTTTTTTAAATCTGATGAGGTTCAATTTATCAATTTTTCCTCTTACTAGTCCTTCATTTGATGTCAAGTCTAAGAACTCTTTGCCTAATCATATAGGTCTTAAAAGTCCTCTCTTACGTTCTTTTCTAGAAGTTTTATAGTTTTTTGTTTACATTTAAGTCTGATTCATTTTGAGTTAAATTTTGTATAAGTTGTGAAGTTTAGATAGAATTTCATATTTTTGCTTATGAATATTTAATTCTCTAGCACTGTTCATTGAAAAGGTTATCTCTCCATTGAATTTCTTTTGCTAGTTTGTCAAAAATTAATTAGGCATATTTGAGGTCATATTTCTAGGTTCTCTATTCCGTTCCATTGATCAATGTGTCTTTCCTTCTGTCAGTACCACACTGTCTTGATTGCTGTAATTACATAGTAAGTCTGAATATCGAGAAGTGATTCCTCCCATTTTATTCTTCTTTTTCCAAAAATCGTTTTGGCTATTCTAGTGCCTTTAGCTTTCCATGTAAATTTGAGAATCAGCTTGTCTATTCTTTGTCTACAATGAAACTTGCTGAGATTTCAATAGGAATTGTGTTAAGCTGAGAGGTTTAGGAAATTAATTTATGGGAAATTGACATCTTTACTACATTGAATCTTCCAATTCATGAACATAGTGTGTTTGTTTCTCTAAGGACTTAGGTTGTCTTTTATTGCTTCATCGGCATTTTATAATATTCTTAGTACAGATTCTGTATAAATTGTTCTTAGATTTATAGCTCAGGTTTTCTTTTTTTCTGGAACAATTTGTAAGGAATGCCTTCTTGAGGAGGGATATTTGAACAGAGACCTGAGTGAACATCAGAACATTATAGTGCAAAGAACATGAGTGCAAAGATCCTGAGGCAAGAGCCCGTTGGTGTGTGTAAGAACCAGCAAAAGGAACATCATGTCTGAGATGGAGCGAGCTAGAAAAAGAGTCGCAGCAAATAAGATTGAGGAAGTTGCTCAAGGCTGACTGGTGAAGTCATGATGAGATCTTGAAGTTTTACTCTAAGTATTATAAGATGTCATCAGAGAGTTTTGAGCATAGGAATGATATGATATGACTTATATTTTAAAAAGATCACCCTGGCACCTGGCTGGAGAATAGGCTATAGAGAGAATAGGAGGGTAAGGGGAAATAAGGACCTCTGTTAGAAAGCTCTTGGAGTGGGCCAGGTGACACTTGATAGTAGCTCAGACCAGGTTGCTACTTGTGAAGTTGAGGAGGAATAGCTGGAGTCTAGATATATTTCGAAGTTAGAGCTAACAAGATTTGTTGATAGCTTGGGTGTGAGATATTAGAGAAAGAGAAGAATCAAAGATGACTCCAAGTTCCTTAGCCAGTGCAGCTGGGTAATCTGTGGTGCCATTTATTGAGAAAAGGAAAACTGCATTCTTTAGTATAAAAACAGAACTGTCATTACCCAGAAAAGATCTACACACTGATATCACAGTGTGTAGTCACAGATTGGAATGCAGTAAGGCTACCCAAACCAGCCATATTTCTACAATGTTGGCTACGAGTTAGACATCCCAAAACTACTAAAATGCTCCATAAGAAGGATGTTGGAAATGAAAGAAGGGAAGTGAAACTGACAGTTATTAAGCACTTAATGACCATTTTCTTATGTTAATATTAATCCTCATTAGATTATTTTTAGATAAGTAGTAATATGCTTTTTTCTTTTTTTAATTGCACAAAAGTATATATAACATATAATATAATAATCATTTTAACCATTTATAAGTTTACAATTCAGTGGCATTACATACATTTACAATGTTGTGTAACCATCATCACCATCTAGACCCAAAACGTTTTTATCATCTGCTACAAAAACTCTGTACCATTAAACAAAAACTCCCTTTTTTCCCCTCCCAGCCTTAAACTACATTCTATTTTCTGTCTCTATGAATTTGCCTATTACAGGTAGCTCATATAAGCAGAATCATTCAATATTTATCTTTTCATTTTTGGCTTATTTCACTAAGCATAATGTTTTGTACCCTATATCAAAATTTCATTCATTTTTATGGCTGAATAATATTTGTGTGTGTGTATATAGCACATTTTGCTTATCCATTCATCTATTGATAGATGCTTGGGTTGTTTCTACCTTTTTGCTATTGTAAACAGTGCTGGTGTGAACTTTGGTGTACGAGTATCTGACTTCCTGCTGTTAGTTCTTTTGGACATATACCCAGGAGTGGACCTGCTGGGTCACATAGTAGTTCTATGTTTAGCCTTTTGAGAAACATTTAGACTTTTCCACAGCAGTTGCACCATATTACATTTCTACCAGCAATGCAGAAGGTTCCCATTTCTTCAGGTTCTTGCTAACACTTATTTTCCATTTTTTTAAAAAATAGCTGTCCTACTAGTTGTGAAGTTGTATCTCATTGTGGTTTTGTTTGCATTTTCCTGATGACTAATGATGTTGAGAGATTTTTCATCTGCTTATTAGCCTTTTGTATATCTTCTTTGGAGAAATATTTATTAAAGTCTTTGCCCCTTTTTTAATTGGGTGGTGGTTGTTGCTGTTGAGTTTTAGGAATTCTTTATATATTCTGGATATTAATCCCTTTTGAGATATATGATTTGAAAATATTTTCTCCTCTACTGTAGATTGTCTTTTTACTTTATTGGTAGTATTCTTTAATGCATTAAAGTTGTTAAGCTTGATGAAGTCCAATTTATGTGTTCTTTTATTGCCTGTGTTTTTGGTTAACCAAATCAAATCTCATGTATGTTTTCCACAGTCTTTTCTTCTAAGAGTTTTATAGTTATAGCTCTTAAACTTAGGCCTTTGATCCATTTTGAGTTAGTTTTTTTGTATATTGTAAAAGATAAGGGTACGATGTCATTCTTTTCCTTATAAATATCTAGTTTTACTATCACTATTTGTTGAAAAGACTGTCCTTTCCCTCATTAAATGATCTTAGTACCCTTGTAAAAAGTCAATTGGCCATGTGGGTGAGGGTTTATTTTTAGGCTGTATATACTGTTCTCTTGGCTTCTATGTCTGTCCTATGCCAGTACTGTAGTGTTTTATTAAATTCAGCTTTGTAGTAAATTTCAAAAGCGGGAAGTGTAAGTCCTCCAATATTTTTTTCATGATTGTTTTGGCTATTCAGGGCCCCTTGCAATTTTATATGTATTTGGGGATGAGCTTTTCCATTTCTGTGAAAAAGGCTATTGGAATTTTGATAGGGATAGCATTGAATCTATAGATCACTTCAGGTGGTACTGACATCTTAACCATATTAAGTCTTCCATGCATGAACAAAGAATATCTTTTGATTTATTTAGGTATTTTGAAATTCTTTTAGCAACATTTTGTAGTTTTCAATGTACAAGTCTTTCACCTCCTTGGTTAGGCTTATTCCTAAGTATTTAATTCTCTTAGATACTTTGTAAATGGAATTGCCATCTCAATTTCCTTTTCAGATTGTTCATTGCTGGTGTATAGAAACACAACTGATAATATCTAATTTTTGAAAAGCAAGAAATAAGGGCTTAGAAAAGTTGCTCAAAGGTCATTGTCTAGTAAGGTCCAACTCAAGTCACTAACAATAAATCTATTTTCTCTCTGAGGAGGTAGCTTATCTAGCCTCTTTCTCATTTTGCCCTTTCCTTCTGACTTGATGCTTTTAGCTGTAAAATAAGAAATACTGGAAAAAGAAAGAACTAGAACACTGCAACAATTATATTCCAAATTCTGACTATTGTGACAATGGAATCATAAGGAGCAGCCAAGGTTTCAAGGCTACCTGTGTATATCCATTCTTTTCTAGTAGAGGGCGCAGAAGCAAATCACAAAGAGTCAACATTGAATGTGTGACTTCAAAATTCCAAAATATTTGATGAGAATAGCTCAGAAATCAAGAAGCTACTTGTCGCAAATCAAGTATCATAATATATTGTCAACACAGGACAGCTACTCACAGCCCGTATCACAAAATGATTTTGTTATGACATGTCCATGGGGATAAGACTCTTAAGGGACTGGATGGGGGCTGGCGGGTGGCTCAGGGTCAGGTGAAGAGCACTTTGCAGCCTTCCATGAGGTTGGAGACCAGGAGTATGTCATATCACTCAGAGGAGTCTCTAAAAGACACCAGCAGTCTTGGCATGCCTACAGGAGGAATCAACTTTTCCAGGACCCTGAATGCCATTCAGGAACCACCAGGAAATTCTCTCTTCCCAGGTTCCCACTGAACATTTCCTCCCTCTCCTAAAGCTGCTGTCTGACAGGGTTCTTGAATCACTACTTTCTTCTGTTTCTGGGGAAACAGACATTTTAAATATGGAACCAAGGTTATTGTGGCAGCTGCCACTGATGGGAACTTAACCCAGAAGCTGTGGACGGTACTATGAGAATTTTCTCAGTCTGCCTTTCTATTGCCCTTTGCCTAGGCCTCAAGATTCCCAGAAAGGAATGCTGAAGCCTAGAAAATAGAAGTGTATGTACACACACACACACACACACACACACACACACACACACACACAGTTGAGAAATCAGAATACCTTCTCCCTCCTTTTGAAGGAAAGAACATTCTGGCCAGAAGAGAACACTTTAAGATCTCCTTACTTCACTCTCTTCTCTCTCCAGCATAAAGGTACTGTGGCAGAGCTTTCATACTTGAAAAATTACAAACATTTTTAGGCAGAGAGGTAAGGGGCTGCCTAAGCACATAGGTAAGTTCTTCCCTAATACACGGAATTCTAAGAAAACCCTCCAGGGCTTCAAAGCTGCCACAGTAATAATCAGATAGAAAATAAGTGGAGAAAGTTCACAAAGCAAAACATCAGTGTGGTATCAGGCAACTTTCTCTGTGGCTCGGGCCTTGGACATGTTATAACAGTCATTTCATTTATATCACAGAAAAAAATAACCGAAGTAGGTCATAATGTTTGAAATTATTTTTCCAGTGGGAATATTATGCCCTGATGACAGAATCTATTTCTGCTTCTTCCATAAATCACTCACGTCTTCCCTCAAAATGGTCCAGGCTTTTATCCTTTATACCATCATCATGTCATCTGATTAATGTTCTTCAACACATCACTCCTCTGATCAAAAATTTGCACTATATCCTTCTTGCCAGTTGAATTAAACCATAATTCCTCTGTATGTCATTTGAGGTTTCCTACCAGTCAGTTTCCCTGTTTATCCCCTACTGTGTCCTGATTGCCAGGGCAGTCATGCTCTGAGTGATAATCAGTTTCTTCCGCTTGTTATGCCAAATACACTCCTACCTTTCTAACTCCTCCTACTCACACTTCAGGGCTGGATTCTAATCTGACCTCCTCCACTTCTACCCACACAGATCTCTCCCTGCTATAAATTCCTATAGCATACTCAGGGTACCCCACATTTAGGCAGTTTATTTATTGAATGGTTAATATGCATGGCTCACTGCACTGGATACTTTATGGATACGAAGATGAGAATGAGGTCACTGCCCTTGCTGCTTTGTCATGATATGTTACTGTTTCTTGAAGGCAAGCAAGCCTTGTCTCCATAGTAAAATGTACAAATTCTGTGATGATGTCATGCTTATCAGGGTGTACATCCTAGGATTTCAGAAAGACTTGCTGAACCCTCTCCCCTCTTAGGCTTCCGTACTAAATGAGGATGGTAGCTGAAGTGCAATCACTACTTTGCTCTTAAACGGCCAAAACGAACAGAACTAGTTCACTCCAGCCAGGCCGAGGGGCTCAGGGTAGGGGTAAGGAAGGGAAAGCCACCCGAGCGCACCGCATGATCAGCAACACGGAAGAGTTGCCCAATGAAAGTCCACTCTCCTGGCTGGACCCCTGGCTCTAGATGTAAACTGTGGAATCAAGTGTGGTGACTGAAAGCAAGACAAGCAAGGGAGCGTGGAAAGACCAAACGAGCAGAGTAAGGAAGGAGAGCAGCAGAAACTTCCTTGGCCAGCCTATGGCAGCAAGGGCCGTCAAAGATGGACTGGCTTCCTTTGGACATAACCAAAGACACACCAGCGACAGTCGTTGGAAACCATAGTTGAAACTTCACACATTTTTTATCAATAAAGGCTTGACGTTGGCACGTTTGGTTTCCAGACACCTGCTTTCACAGGTAACAGCAGCCGGGGCCACTGCCTGAGTGACTCTGAGGTCATCTCTTACACAGCTCCTGAGCTGGATGGATTTGGACAAGCGGGAACCCCAAACCCTGGTTCTCCATGGGGTCCCGTGACAAACGGAAAGATCTAACCAAAAGCAGAAAAGACTGGTGGGTTGGGGAGCGGGGCGTGATGCAGTAGAGGTTCCGCTGACTTCAGGCACCCCGTCTCTCCCACCGTAAACGACAAGAGTCCACTCCCTGCGGACGACCAAGCCGAATGATCCTCGGGCTAACCGAGGTGCCCGCTGAGTCTCGGTGTAGCTTCGGGCCACGATTTCCATCTCTCTCTTGCCCCAGGGCGGCGGGCAGGGTCACCAGTGTCCCCTGGCCCGGCCCCCTCGGCGCTCCCGGGTCGCTGGAGCTCGCGCTCTTCCTCTCTTTGGTCCCCTCCCCTCCTCCTCCCTCCCTTGGCCAGTCCCTCCCCTAGCCGTGGCGGAGGGGGGGGCCGGACTTGGCTCCGCGAGGCCCGTGCATTCCAGAGAGCCGTGCGAGCTAGAGCAACAAAGGAGCCGGGTAGTCGGCGGAGCGAAGTCGGGGGGCTGCGGCGCGCTCGCGCGGAGGTGGCGGCTGGACCCCGGGGCGGCGCGGGGGCGGCGCCGGGGCCTTAGTCCGGCCGTCCCGGCCCGTCCTGGCCTCCCGCGCGGGGCCCGGAGGTGCTTTTAATGGTGGGAGAGGGGATGGGGCCGCAGATTGGGGGCCCAAGGGGCTCTCAGGGCTGAAGACAACTTGGATTGCCAGGCGCAGGGGTAGGGGCTTGTGCATCTGGGCCCGGGCCTCTGCCGCCCAACATGGGCCGCGGGTTCCAAAGTTTGCGAAGTTGGGCGCGGAGGGCCCGCGGCGCACCGAGCGTCCAGGGAAGCCGGGCATCGGACTCGCGGGGCGCACAGGTCGCTTGAGTCACCTCCGCGGCCCCACGGGTTGCGCGCGTGGCCGGGGGACTCCGGGGGGCGAGCGGGGGCGCCCGGGCTTCGGCTGAGTTGGCGGGTTTGGCCATGGCCGCAGCCCGCCTCACCCGGGGCCCGGAGCTCCTGCTCCTAGGGCTGCTGCTGCTGCTGCTGCTCCTGCTGCTGGGGGGCCCGGGCCGGGGGGCGGCCTTGAGCGCGAACGCAACAGGGCCTGGGCCTCGCAGCGCGGGCGGGAGCGCCAGAAGGAGCGCGGCGGCGACCGGCCCTCCGCCGCTGCTGAGCCACTGCGGCCGGGCCGCCCCCTGCGAGCCGCTGCGCTACAACGTGTGCCTGGGCTCGGCGCTGCCCTACGGGGCCACCTCCACGCTGCTGGCCGGGGACTCGGACTCCCAGGAAGAAGCGCACGGCAAGCTCGTGCTCTGGTCCGGTAAGAGCGCCGAAGCCGGAGCCCGGGGCGCTGCAGGGGTGGATGTAGGGGCTGGGAAAGAATAGGCTCGGGCCTGAGCTTTGGAGAGGGCGGGAGCTGCACCCCGGTGAGGTGGAGAAACAGTGTGAAACTTTGGGGGCAGGCTCTATGCAGGCTGGGACCCTCGGTGATGAGGAAGTTGAGGAATCGGGTCACAAAGGGCCTGAGCGGGGTGGATGAGCAAAGGATGTCGGGGAACAAGGGGCCCGTGAGGAGAGGGCGCTGAGCCACAGGAAAGGACACTTTTTTAAAGGGGGAGATGCTCCACATAAGTGCCACTCTGGAAGCGGGGGCCTCCGTGATTCAAGGTGGTTAGGCCTTGGAGAAGAGACTGGGAAATCAAGTTGGAGAGGAAAAGGGGACGGATGGGGGTAGAAAATTTGGGCATGGTGGGGAGGGGTAGAGGGGTGAGAATTGAGTGAAATTTGTGAAAAGTTAGAAATCCCCTGGTGATGAGTAATTAAAAGGTAACCAGAATGTTCTAAACTTCTTGTTTGGAAGACACGAAGTCCAGAGAACCAGAATTTTGTCTTGCTTTCACAGGAGATTTCACAGTTTCCTCATCTGAAAACAGGGGCTCTGATTTTTGTCTGAGGTTGTGAAGGAATGGCACTTCTAACAATTATTTGTGTGTTCTTTGGAAGTTTGGGTCCTCGGGCAGGTTAGGGCTGAGGGAGGACACTTCTGGGGTGTGTGACTACTTCCATAGTGGTCTGAAGTCCCAGAGCCCTCACCTCAGTGGGATTATGGCCTGGCCTGAAAAGCTGCAGATTGAGCCCAAACAGGTGGGTCCTTAGCAGTGTAGGATGGATTATTTCCCCACTTGTCACTCTTCTGGGCTGGAGGGCTTATGGGGGCTCAGGAAGGGAACTGACCTTGTCATTCCCTTGCTTCTGGCCAGTGTGATTCCAAAACTGACTTTGAAAAAAAAAAAAAAAACAAAATCAAAAGCCAGGAGTAAACCTGACAACCTCCTTCTTTGAGAGGCCTTGGGTGCCCCATCTCTCCCGTCTCCATTCTGCCCTGGGTCCTGGTGATGATGGGGGGAGTGTATGCAGGTTGGCTGTCATTGTCAGCTTGGCCACTAGAGTTCTCAGAGTCTTTGCCTGATGTTGGATAAAACTGTATGGTTCTTGGCCTGGTGTAGATTCCAGAGGAGGAACTTGGAGCATGGTGCCCACTGTGGCACTACATCCTTTGTGGATATCAAATTTAAAGTCACCATGGAGGTAAAAATTATGTGTAGTCAACAGTAGTTTTGAAAAGTCCATAAATTACCATAAGGCCTATGGGATTTTGCACATACATTCTCTCTATGGCAATATGTTTGTAAAATGTGTCACATATGATAACGTACAGTATATAAGAAAGGGCATACATAGGAACTATTATTTGAGTTTTTTAAAGTTACATATATGTAAAAGAGCAGAAGACTGAAAGAATAAAAAAGGAACATAAAAGATATAAACAATATTTCTTTGAGCACTACATGAAGTAATGCTTGAGTTTATGAGCCAACTATATGAACAATCCAAATCTCTCAGCACTAGAATTTTGCCCAGTTCTGAGTTGGTCACACTATGAAAGAATTTCCTCTTCCTCTCTACTTATGTATTTTGCGGGGACCCATGGTTGAATTTCTCCTAAGTTAAATGCACACATGATGCTGCCTTCTGTCTTTACCATCAAATCAAGAAGGAAGGGTATAAACCTCTTTTCATACTCCTGAGAGCAACTGCTGAGAAGGCAGAAGTGGTTTTGGCAGGAAAGTTTAGGAGTTAGAGTCATCTGCTAGCTGTGCCTCTGGTGGGGCAGGGTTGTGCCCAGGTGCCTGCACTGAGCCCTAGATTTTCAGTTCACTCTGTGCTTGTCTCTTCTGCTGCCCGTTATCCCTCAGCTCAGTCCTGTTCTCATGTGTGTTCTGGCTGTTTTCTTGCTGCTTTGGGCCTTTCTTCAGGATGTTCTGTGAAATGATGCTTGAAGCAGGTGTTGGGATGGGCTGGGTCAGTGAGTGGGTAGAGTGAACCCGAGCCAAGGGTGAGAATCACAGACAGGTGTCATTTGGGAACTTCTGGCTAGTGATCTGGTCCATCTTGAGTTAGTGTTCTTGATTTGGCATTAGATATGTTCAGCGTTGCGTGGCTCTTGGAGGTGTTTTTGTGGGTGAAGGATGAAGATGATTTAGATTGCTTTTATCTATAAACTTTCAAAAGTAGAGACTTGTTCTTCACTTTCTTTTTTTCTTTCAGAAAGCCTGAGGTTTGAGTGCACAACCATCCACTCATCCATTCATTTAGGTATTGAGTACTTGCTACATGTCATCAGGTTCTGAGGCACATAAAGATTAAGAATACAGACGTGATTCCTGTCATCAAGGGGAAAATAGACAAACAGGCTTTAGCAATAGCTGTGAAAGGCATTGTGAGGGGGGAGGGTGCTGAAGGAACACGGAGGACTTTGGGGAGAAAAGAAGACTACCCCAGAGGAACTGACATTTACTCCATGACCCGAGAAATAAATAAGAATTGCTTAGGCCAGGGAAGAATGGTTGGGAAGAGATAGGAAGAGGTAGGAAATAGCTTGCACAAAAGTGTAGAGGTAAGAGGGCTTAGTACTTTTAAAGAAGTATAAGAATTTTAGGAGAGCTGAATCAAAGCTGGGAGGGATAGAATTATGAGATTACAAGACCTAGGTAATTAGAAAATAAAGGGATTCGTACCCCATATTAAGAAGTTTGGTTGTTATCCAAAAGATACTAAGGAGCAATCATTGAAGGCTTCTAAGCAAGGGAGATATGTAATCATTATTTGCATTTTAGAAAGATCTCTTGAAGTACTGTGTGAAAAAGTCACGGTTGGAGGAAGAGCTTGGAGCCTGTTTGCTTGTTTAGGGCATGGTTGAAGGAGTCCAGGTGGGAGATAATGGCAGTGAGGACCAGGGTAACAGGCTGGGGGAAGCAGACCGATCCCAGAGTTTCAGAGCTAGAACCAATGGTACTTGCCGATGAGTTGGGTAGAGGGTATGAGCGAGCAGGAGGATCCAGGTTTCAGGCTTGGCTGGAAGATGGTACCATCTCTTTCACTAAGCTAGAGAATGCTAGAAGTGGAGTAGGTTTTTGAAGAAAGCATGGGTTCGGTTTTGGCCAGTTGAATTAGAGGTGCTTTTTGGACATCTATGTGGAGAGTCCTAGCAGATCTGGAATAGGAGCTGCTGGAGAGAGGTGGCCACTATGTGCTGCTTCTGCCTATGCTGCTGAGCCTTCAAAGCATGCCATGTAGTGAGGAAGTTCATAGCTCAGGCTGGGCTAGTTTTTCTAGGTGTGTATAGAACTTGGGTCTCTCCTACATCTTTCAGCTCTCTGGACTTGGGTTTCTTCAGGCACTCAGCATCTTCCCTGTTATAGCTTGAAATTCCTCCTCTCAGGCATTCCAGGCTGACCAGACAAACATAATAAATATCCAGGTCATGGTCCACCTTTGGCCAAATCTGGCTTGGTAAATGGTCAAGAAAGCAGAGGTCTGAGGCTGGCAAGGGAAGTGGGTCCCTGAGAGCAAGCACGTAGCCTCTTTGACCACTGCTGTGCTCTGTGTGTGCACAGGGGTGTGTGGCCCTGTCTCCCAGCTGTCACAGCCAGAGAAGCTGGGAGGAATTTCTCGCTTGCCTCTCAGAAGTCTAATAAGAGATAAGAGGAGGCATATTGCTGGTGATGATGGGTTATTTGCAGGGTCAAATCAGGAAGAATTTCCTTAGAGTTGTTTCTATACCTGGCTGATGATCAGAATCGTTTAAATACACACACACACACACACACACACACACACACACACACACACACACACACACTTTGGTGAAGTTAAAAATAAAAACACCTATGGGCCCAGTTTTCATTTTCGCTTCAGATTTTTAATTTTTTAATTGTGAAATGTTGCATGTATATATGCAGAAAGTACATGAAACACTAAGGTACTAAATAACAAATAATTGTAAAATGACAGCTGAGTCAAGAACTAGACCTTGGTGGGTTCTCCAAGAGCTCCCCTTTTGTCTTTTCCAATCATATCCCCTTCTCCTCTTCTGGAAATAACCACCTCGCTGATGTTTTTGATAATCATTTCTTTTTTCCTCTATGGTTTTAGAATCCCTAAACAGTATATATTCAGTTTTGCATGTTTTTGAACTTGAAACAAATGGAATTATGCTGTGTGTATTCTTTGACGTGTCTGTTCAATTGTTTGGCCCATTTTTTTTATAGGGCTAGTTGTCATATTTATAAGATTTGTAGGAGATTTCATGGATAAGAGCCCCTTCTCGGTTGCCTATACTGAAAATTTGTTCTGTTCTGTAGCTTGCCTTTCCATTCTTTGTGTCTTTTACTGAACAGAAGTTCTGAACTTTAAGGTAGTCATTTATCAAACTTTTTATGAGTAGTGCTTATTGTGTCTTCTTTTAAAAAGTCCTTTATATCACAAAATCATGAATTTATCCTCTTATGTCATCTTCCCAAAGCTTTATAGATTGTCCTTTTGTTTTAGGCATGTGCTTTACCTAGAGTATTTTTAAACCTTCAGTTTCATATTGTCTCAACATCATTTGTTAACAAGAATACTCTTTCTCCACTGCCCTGCCATAGATAAAGTGTTCAAACATATTTTCATTTCTGGCATCTCTATTCTGTTCCATAGGTCTGTCTGTCCGTCTATCGCTTGCCAATATCACACCATCTTAATTATATCTTTATAGCATGGTTCTTCACCTTCTTTGAGCTATGAACTTCTTTGACAGTCTGGTAAAACCTATGGGCCCCTCCTCAGTATAACATTTTTAAATTAATAAGGAAAAACACATAGGATTGGAAAAAGAAGATACAGGATTATGAAGGAAATGAATTCTATTGAAATGTAGTTATCAAATATTTAAAAAGTTTGTGATCTAATATATATGTGCTTCTTTACTGATACACTAAATAAGATCCAGCGTGGGTTTAATAACCACTACGATGTCAAGGTGGTGATGAGCAATGACAACATTTTGAGGTATTTGCAACAAAAATATCTGATTTCCATTTGTGATAAAACCACAGGTACTGCTAACATTACTGTGGTATGTTGTTTACATTCATAATTGAAGAAAAGGCCAATTTTCAGTTAGATTTAATTTTTTCCCATTTGAGTTTATGGACCCCTAAATTCTTTCCAAGAATTCTTTGGGAACTTGAGATTAAGAACCTCTACTTTATAGTACAGTATCGAATAGAGAGTCTGGGCTATTCTCGAGCCTTTGTGCTTTAATATAAAAATATCTGTGAGTGGTTTTGATTGCAATTACATCAAGTATATAGGTTAATTTGAGGGAAAAAAAATACTTTACAGTATTGGGTCTTCCAGTCATTTTATTATATATTTCTATTTAAATCTTCTTTCATTTTCTCAATAACTTTTAGTTTTCTGAGGAGAGTTCTTAAATATCTTTTGTTGGATTTATTCCTACATACGTGATCATTTTTTATGCTATTATAAATGGTTCTTTTAACATTTCATTTTCTGTTTGTTGCTGGTGTGCAGATATACAATTGATTTTGAATACAATAAACCAGTCATCTCATTTGTGAATAATGAATTGGTTTCTCCCTTTGCAAGTTGTGTACCTTTTAATCTTTATTGTTTTTCTGTACTACTTAAGACCTCCAATGCATTGTTAAGTAGAAATGGTAATAGTAGCAACATTTTTCATCCTTGACTCCTTCTGTGTTCTAAAGAGAAAGCTTTTATACCTTTGTCTATTAAATATGGTGTTTGGTGTAGGTTTATTATAGTTACATTTTATCAGATTAAGGAAGTTTTTCTTCTATTCCTAGTTTGACAATTATTCGTTTTATTATGGATGGATATTGAATTTTATCAACTACTTCTGCATCTCTTGAGATGATTGTGATTTTTCTTCTTAAATATGTTCACATAAATTGCATTGCTAAAATTTTCTAATGTTAAACCAACTGTAGAACAAAGATTTTCAACTTGAGCTGATCATCAGAATCACACAAACAAAAAAAATTTTTTTTTAAAGTTTAAATTGTGTGGCAAGTGTTATTTTAAAAGTCTATGAATGTAGAAAAATGCAAAGACTGATGAACACCTATTTCCCTATTTTTTCTTTTTGTTTTATATTTTATTAAAATAAAAGAAATAATACAGATAACATTGATGTTCCTTTTCTTCCTGTTTCCAATCTCATTTCCTTCTCTCCTTTGAGGAGCTTCCCACATCCCAGTAATTTGCATATTTATGTTTTTAAGCTTAATTACTTTTAAAAAATAGATATTATATGTACAAACTACAAAATGCAAAAGTAACAAAAGTTAAATTCCTCCACTTCTATTTCTGTCTACCCATTTCACCTTCCCAGAGGCAACCATCTACACTGGTTTTTGAGTGTGCTTTTAGAGATACCCAACATATATGTAAATGTAGATGTATCCTTAGTTTTTTTCTTCTTGCAACCAGTAGTAAGTAGCATATTCTCTGGGCCACTTTCCACTCAACTGCATCCATTTAACAAGATGTGTTGAAGGTAGTTCCATTTCAGTGCAAATAGCTCAGCCCTGAGTAGTGTCATAGTATATTGATATATTTAGCTGGTCTCCTATTGATGGATATTCATTAATTCGGGCTGTTTCTACTCTTTTGCTATTACAAACAATGCTACAATGAATAATTTTATAAATTATCTTTGTGAACATGTGAAATGGAGTTGCTAGTATAAAATTTTGATAAATAATCCCAGATAGTTTCCATAAGTGTTTACTAATTTTTTTATTCCTACTAAAAATATACAGAAGTGCCAGTTTCCCTGACATCTTGCCAATACATTTTTGAATATTTTGATCTTTCTCACTCTAATTTTAAAAAATTGTATCTCATTGTAGTTTTATTTCATATTTATTAAGAGTGAGATAGAGCATCTCTTTATTTGTTTAAAGGTCATTTGTATTTTCTTTGATCTGTTCTGTTTGTTGTTTGCCCTTCTTATCTATAGGATTATGAAGTTCTTATTGATGTGGCAAAGATTGATGCATATAAGGAAATTATGTCTTTATCTGTGATATGTATCAGAAATATATTTTCTGTGTGTTGGTTTTTAAAATGATTTTGTTTGTTATTAACTCTACTGAATGTATCTATTTTTCTGAAGTCTCTTCTGTACATCTTTTATTTCACAGCTTCTGGGTTTTGTGTCATACATCAAAAGGCCTTCTCTACTCCACGGTTTAAACCATTTCCCATCTTTTCTTCTAGTACTTTAATTTTTTAAATAATATAGTTATTTTTGATTCATCTGGAATTTGTTTTTATGTAAGAAATGAGGTAAGGATCCAACATATCTTTTCCCTCAATGGCTCCTCAATTGTCTTTTATTTAAGATTTATTAAACTTAAAACAAGATTTATTAAGATTTATTTAATAATTTATCTTTTTCTTGAGGAATTTATTTTTAAAGAAAAAAACATTTAAAATGAGAAAAAAAGAAAACAAATTACACATTTTAAAAAGCTGATAATTACCCCAAAAGTCACAAATTTCAGAAAAATAACAGTATTTTTATTAATCAACTGCCTGCTGCTCCTCTAGAATACATTTTGCTCTAGCGACCGCCCATTTTAAATTTATTAATAAACATCCAGTAAAATTCACTTTTTCCTTGATGTACACTTCAATGGGTTTAGACAAATACAGAGTTGTGTAACCAGTCACTGCATTCAAGATAGAGGACAACCCCATCACCCCCAAATAGTCCCAGTGCTGCCCCTTTGTAGACAAACCCCTTCCCTCCCAACCTCTCCATCCCAATGCTGTGTTCTCCACCCACACCCTCTCAGTTAGAATTTCAGGGTGGATTATTCATCTAGAGTGATACGGTTTCCCTGAGTGATTCCCTGAATGATTTAAGTCAGGTCTGAGAACCACTGTCTGAGATCATTACTTCTTAAGTGAGAGGAATTTGCTCTGTGTCCCTGGAATAAGCTCTGTCATAGTGAGAGCTGAGTGGTTAGGGACTTCAGATGAGTAATAATAACACCTAACATTTCCTGAGTGCTTGGTATATGACAGGTACCGTGCTAAGCATTTAATTCATTATCTCACTCTTCACAACAGTTCCACCAGGTAAATCTATTATCCTCATTTCACAGATGAAGAAACTGAGGCTAGAGATAGAGTTTAAGTAATTTGCCCTAAGATCACACAGCCAAGAAATGGTAAAGCCAGGATTTGGGCCCAGGTGGGCTAATTGCAGCGTCCATGCTGCTCATCCCTCTACTATGTTATCTCGCCCCAAAAGAGAGCAGTTACCCTTCCCCAACAACCCTCTAACCTGGCAGTGTAGCCAGCACCCATGTTGGCTCTCATGTCCTCAGAAGCTTCTCCTAATACAACTTCTTGCTTAGGAAAGAGGTATTCCTGAAGAAGGGATGATTTAGGATGGGGGTAGGGGGCAAATGCTGAGTGAGCCCAGCCACTGGGGCAGCAGGGTAGAGGTGGGCTGGGGCAGGGGTGTTGGGAGACCTTTGCCTTTTCTGTCTTGTTGACACCTCCTTTCCTCCCTCTGCACTGGACACAGCCTCCTCTGTTTCTCTCCATCTGATTTCCTGTTTCCTACTCTGGCCTTGGAATACCTGGCTCCCCTGACTACTTCTTCTTAAGTTCCCACCTGTTCTCTATGTCACCTCAGCTTGGTAAGAGGAGCAAGGGTCCTGGGGGGCTGGGCAAGGGGACACGTCCCCTGTTTCTGGAGCATGCGCCCTGTGTGGGGTGGGTCCTGTCAATCTCCTTCCCCGTTAGAGGCCTGTAGCAGGTTTTAAGAATGCCCCTGAGTCTACAGCCATGCCACCCTGAACAAGCCCAATCCCGTCTGATCTCGGAAGCTAAGCAGGGTCAAGCCTGGTTAGTACTTGGATGGGAGACCGTTTAGGAAGACCAGGTGCTGTAAGCTGACAAGGTCCTTGCAATCTGTGATGTCAACCAAGGGTTGCCTCGCCTAAAAAAAAAAATGCCTCTGAGCAGGTAAAAGGTAAATTGATCTGGGGTTCTCAGCCAGAGGGACTTATTATACGCCCTAGCAGGGCATTTGGAAGTGGAGGCTGTTATATAAAACTTTAATTAAATTCTAGTGTACATACAGAGGTGTGCATGGATTATAAGCTTGATCTTCTCAAGGTGAATACACCAGGTAGCTAGTACCTGATCAAGAAATAGAGCATGACCTGTGTTCTAGAAGTTCCTCTTCAGGCTCTCTTCCAGTCACCACCACTGGAATGTTTCGGGCTGGGGGGTGGAGTGTTTTTTGGTTGTCATGATGACTTAGGGGTTAGGTTGGCATTTAGTGGGCAGGGTCCAGGGACACCAAATGTCCTTCATAATCCTGCAGCACAGAGAATCGTCCTTCCCAAATGCCCCACAGCTCTGAGCAGTAACGGCCTGCGATGCGGCAAAAAGCGATGCCTTAGGCCTGGGGAACAGCGGCTGCAGCTGTATCTGTGGGTCAGTGTGAAGAGGGGGTCCTCACTGCAATGCGTCCACACTGTCACCACCCTGCAGGCCTCCGGAACGCCCCCCGCTGCTGGGCAGTGATCCAGCCTCTGCTGTGTGCTGTGTACATGCCCAAGTGCGAGAATGACCGGGTGGAGCTGCCCAGTCGCACCCTCTGCCAGGCCACCCGCGGCCCCTGTGCCATCGTGGAGAGGGAGCGGGGCTGGCCCGACTTCCTGCGCTGCACCCCCGACCACTTCCCGGAGGGCTGCCCGGTGAGTGCTCTGCGGCACAAGGTCCGTGCTCCCTTCGCTGGACAGGGCCAGGCAAAGGGCAGGAGGCGGGGTGGGGGAGCCGAGAGCCTGCAGCTATGGGATCAATGGGCCACAAACCCACACTGAAGCTCATTGGCTGCACCCATTCATCAGGGATGGGTTTTTTTTTTTCGTTTTTTGGGTTTTTTTTAATAAAAGAACTGTGTTCAACAAATATTTTTTGAGCACCAACTCTGTTAGGTGTTAGGGAGTTATAGTAGTCACAGATGACAGGAACATATCCTTATTGTGTATTTAGGGAGTCAAGACACATGTAAAACAGCCAGAGACACCAAGATGGGATGTGTTCTAGTTCTAGGTGAGAAAGGATAGCTCATAACTGATAATAATAATGATAATAATGATGGTAATGATCCTACTTGCTATTATCTACTACCTGCAAAATGCAATTATATGCATTTTACATTTTACATCTATTTACTCATTTGCCCCTTAAACCTCACCATGAAGTAGGTGTGTGTGTTACGTGCCCTTGAGTTGGCTCCGACTCCTAGCGACCCTATGAATGAGTGATGTCCAACATGTCCTGTCCTCAGCAGCCCTGCTCAGCTCCTATAGACTCATGCCCGGGGTTCTTTTATGGAGTCAATCCTTCTCATATTTGGTCCTCCTCTTTTTTTGCTGCCTTCTATTTTCCCCAGCATTCTCGTCTTTTCCAAAGACCCCTGTCCTCTCATGATGTGCCCGAAGTTGGACAGCTTTGGTTTTGTCATTCTTGCCTCCAGTGATGCTGCAGGTTTAATTTGCTCCAGGACTCTCTTGTTCATCTTTCTGGCTATCCTGGAGCCATAGAGCCCTCGTCCCACACTCTATTTTAAATGAATCCCTTTTTTTTTCCTGCTGTCTTATAGATAGGGAAACTGAGGTACCAGAGGATCTTGTGGTCAGTAATTTGCCCCGGGCTACATAGCCATTGAGTAGCAAGGCTGGGATGTAAATCTTGGAAGGTCGTCTCCACCGCCTGTGCCTGTTGCCACTCTGCCATTGCTACCCCTGGGCTGCTTATTCAACCAAAGGTTGCTCCTGAGCCTCCTGCTCCCTTTTGCACTGTCTTTCTTCTCCCTTTCTCTCGTGCCAGAACGAGGTGCAGAACATCAAGTTCAACAGTTCAGGCCAGTGTGAGGCTCCCTTGGTTCGGACCGACAACCCCAAGAGCTGGTACGAGGACGTAGAGGGCTGCGGGATCCAGTGCCAGAACCCACTCTTCACGGAGGCCGAGCACCTGGACATGCACAGATACATCGCGACCTTTGGTGCTGTCACGGGCCTCTGCACGCTCTTCACCCTGGTAACCAGGGACAGGCCCGCGGAGGAGTCAAGGGAACAGAGGGGTGGGGACAGGACACTCAGCCAGTAAAGAGGGAAGGAGCCCATTGTCAGTGAGAGAGTCTGGGCTCTGCGGGTGGAGAGGGAGGTGGGCAGAGGATGACTTGGTGGGGGTCCCCGGGGAAGGGTTGTGATGAGAGGGGTTTGGGGTTCATAGAAGGGTGTCTGCAGCAGCAGAATAACCCTTACCTAAGAGAACGGACACCACTTCTCTCTTCTAGGCCACTTTTGTGGCTGACTGGCGGAATTCGAATCGCTACCCTGCAGTTATTCTCTTCTATGTCAATGCGTGTTTCTTTGTGGGCAGCATTGGCTGGCTGGCCCAGTTCATGGACGGTGCCCGCCGGGAGATCGTCTGTCGTGCAGATGGCACCATGAGGCTTGGAGAGCCCACGTAGGTGTCTTGGGGATCCAGGGGTGAGGGTGAGGGTGAAGGGAGGAAGGCTGAAATATGTGTTTGCCGCAAAAGGGCCAGGTTGGACTTGAACCTGAGATTCAGCTCTGCCTGTTGCACCCAAGGTCTCCAGCATTAGGACCTTGGTTTCAGTATTAGGATCTTGATTGCTTGCATCTGTTCAAAGGGGCAGTTCCTGTATCCTCTTCAAATCTGACTGTGTCCTGTCTCCAAGCCCTGGCTCCTGGGGCATCTCCAGACTTTAGAAGTCAAGGGTCTGGGGATCGGGTGGAGAGAGCCAGTAGAGAGCATACAGAATGACCTCCCCAAGTGACACCCTATATGTCTGAACAGCTCCAACGAGACCCTGTCCTGTGTCATCATCTTTGTCATCGTGTACTATGCCCTGATGGCTGGTGTCGTCTGGTTTGTGGTCCTTACCTATGCCTGGCACACCTCCTTCAAAGCCCTGGGCACCACCTACCAGCCTCTCTCTGGGAAAACCTCCTACTTCCACCTGCTCACATGGTCACTCCCCTTTGTCCTCACTGTGGCAATCCTCGCTGTGGCCCAGGTATAGTGACTGGTAGGGGACTGGGGACCTGAGCGGGGAGGGCTTGGGTGAGAGGGCCAGTGACCCACTGTCCCTCTCACCCCTTCCTGCTGCACTGCAGGTGGATGGGGACTCTGTGAGCGGCATCTGTTTCGTGGGCTATAAGAACTACCGATACCGTGCTGGCTTCGTGCTGGCCCCAATAGGTCTGGTGCTCATCGTGGGAGGTTATTTCCTCATCCGAGGTGAGTGAGGACCCGGCCAGGACCAGTCGGGCAGCAAAATGCACTGAACGCCTGCTCTGTGAAAGTAGGAGCAAGGAGCTGCCAGCTCAGGTGCCCTTGCAGTGGGACTTCAGCCAGGTCACACAGGGCCTTGGCGCAAAGTGGAAGGTGCCCCCTCTAGGCAGGCACAGTACCTTGGGCACTTGGTGTGGGACAACACCTTTGTGTTGGCCAGAAAAACGCGTCCCGTTCTCCAGAGCCTGGAGCCCGGGCTCACAGCTCGTTGAGTGGAGCCTGGGCTGGTTCCATCCTCTGCTCAGCCCTTGGCTGGGTGCACTTGTGTGTTGGGTAACCTACTCTGTCCATGTGGACCAACTTGGGATGTGTGCACGCAGAATTTTTATATGCTCTGTCTTTTGGAGCAGTTTCTCATCCCCCTCCTACCCATAACATACACTCACGCAGTTTTCACAACATGCACAGATTCTCTGTTCCCTAATTTTCCTGTCTCAATCTGCCACCTCCACAACAAGCCTCCGTATCTTCTTGGCTCATTTGTCTTGCATTTTCTTTGTAAACTTCAGTTTCCTCCCCCTGCACTGTCAGCCTGCTGTTCTGCCCACCTCTTTTACCTCTTTTTTGGCAGTGTCTGGGCCTCTGATTTGTTTTGTTTATGTTCTGTTCAGTAGCCACTCACCACATGTGTTGAAACTAGTCCAGATGTGTCACTGAATTTCAAAGATGTAGCACACAATAAATGATCTCGTTGATAATTTGTGATGTGGATTACATGTTTAAATGATAATATAATAAACAATGGTATACTGTTTATAAAATATATTGAAATTAGTTTCACTTGTGTCTTTTCCTTCTTTTACTGTGGCTTCTGGAAAATTTGCGATTATATATGTGGCTCACATTGTATTTCTGTTGGACGGTGCTGTTCTCAAGTCTCTCTTGATGCCCCTCCAGCAGACCAGCTTTGACCTGGATGCCTTACTTAGGGCTGGCCAGGCCAGGACCGAAGTGCCTTCTCTCTCTTCTCAACTGTCCATCTGCGCCCTGCCGCAGTCCCTCCCGTCCATGGCACGTCTGCCAGCAGCTATGCTCCATTTCTCTGGTGTCTCCAATTCCCCGAGCTTTATATCAGCACAGGAGTAATCAGATCCGGGACCCAGGGTGATAGGGGCTCCCCTGCCACACACCTACCTCGCCCAGGAGTGGCCTTGCCCCTGCTAATGTCTGAGGTCTCCCTTCTGTGCAGGAGTCATGACTCTGTTCTCCATCAAGAGCAACCACCCGGGGCTGCTGAGCGAGAAGGCTGCCAGCAAGATCAACGAGACCATGCTGCGCCTAGGTGAGTGGGCCCCAGGGCCTTCGGCCCAAGGGACTATCCAGCCCAACACGGCACCATCGTGGGGTTGTGCGACCTGCAGGACAGGGTCTTAAAAGAATATAGTAAGTCAGTGGCACAAGTTAACAGCCATGGGGACAAAGCAAGGCTGGCGTGTGTGTGGGGGGAGGGGTAGTGGTGGTTGTGGTAGCAGCTCAAGAGAAGGGGACTTTCTCAGGTGGAAGAATTCAGGCTCATGCCAAGACTGCTTCCTCATGCCCACTTCCCTCCCACTGGGGCCTCCCACAGTTGCCTCAAGTGCCCTTCGTGCCTTATTTTGAAGCCTACAGTTCTTGAACTAAGCCCAGCATAAATTCATCCCAAACTTAGCTGTCTTTTAGGCCCAAGTAGGGAAAGCACCCTCCTCCCCACAGCTGCTCCCACACCTGGATTGGTAACACCCTGTCCGCCCCTGGCCCTCCACAGGCATTTTTGGCTTCCTCGCCTTTGGCTTTGTGCTCATCACCTTCAGCTGCCACTTCTATGATTTCTTCAACCAGGCTGAGTGGGAGCGCAGCTTCCGAGACTACGTGCTGTGAGTGTGGGGCCGGGGGCGTAGGGGTCTAGGGGCAGGCATTGTGGGAGCCAGAGCTAGGACTGCAGGGACGACTCTCCTCTGCTGTCCAGCAGGGGTCTACTGGGTCTAACTCAGAGGGCAGGTGAAATTGCTCATCTTGCTCTGGGCGTCCAAGAAGTCAATTGCCCTGTAATTCGCAAACATGGCCAACGGCCCTCAAGTCCCCGCCCAAGTCTGCCCTTCCCTCTGCACCCCATGGCTATCTGGCCTGATGCATTTACAACTTAAGAAGCCTCATGTTTTGGCTTCTCTGACCAACTCTTGTTGCCACAGAAGTTACTCTCTCCGTTTCTCACATGCTTTTTTTTTTAGAGCTTATTCTAGAGCACTGCACAGACGTAGTTACCTCTCTACAGTAAGTTAACAGCCTGTTAATGCTTGCTGTTTGGCCTGTGCTTTTTTGTGTCACAGTGAGAATGAATCTGAGAGAATAATCTGAGAGAATCAGCTGCTGAAAGAAGTGCAGCACTTTATAGTACCAGGAACAGCAGTTAAAATGCTCATTAAAACAGACATCAGTTCATGTCTGGACTGCTTCGCACTCCTTAAAAGCTCCTGCTTCCAGACTCGGAAGCTCTGAACTGCATTGATGACTGGGTCCCTCCCTTAGAGACCTGATTTAATAGTCTGGGGTGCAGCCCAGACATCAGTAGTTGTTAAAAGCTTCCAGGTGACTCTAATGAGCACCCAGGACTGCAAATCAGTGCTGTGGAGCTTAGCGATTGTCTGGATATGCATCCGGGAGACCCATCTAGCCTCACCTGTCTACCACCCCTCACCATAGATGCCAGGCCAATGTGACCATCGGGCTGCCCACCAAGAAGCCCATTCCTGACTGTGAAATCAAGAATCGTCCTAGCCTTCTGGTGGAGAAGATCAACCTGTTTGCCATGTTTGGAACTGGCATTGCTATGAGCACCTGGGTCTGGACCAAGGCCACACTGCTCATCTGGAAGCGCACCTGGTGCAGGTGGGGTCAACAGCCAGCTCGTTCTGACCCCACCGCCTTCCTCTCTCAGCCTCGGTGTCCCCATCATGAGGCTTTCCCTGGTCCCAGGTCTCCCAGCACAACCTTGTGTGGGAGTGATTTCTAGGGGTCTGTGCTGAGCTGCTTATAGCTGCCTTCTCTGTGGCTCACTGCTGCCCCCTGGTGACACCTCCTGTCTTTGGGAGCAGGGGCCAGCCAGGTTCTGAGCCCACTGCCAGCATCTTCTAAGAGTGGAATGATTTGAGAACTTGGCACATGGGAGCCCTGCACTCTAGGCCTCCTTCTTTGCAGAGAAGGCCCCTTCTCCTCAGAGTCCCGGAGGGATCGGTTCGCTGGCCTTTCACAAGATTCGGTGGAAGTGGCTGCTTCTCCACTTGCCGTCGCCCACCCCTTCTGCTCTCAGGTTGACCGGGCAGAGTGATGATGAGCCCAAACGCATCAAGAAGAGCAAGATGATCGCCAAGGCCTTCTCCAAGCGGCGTGAGCTGCTGCAGAACCCAGGCCAGGAGCTCTCGTTTAGTATGCACACCGTCTCCCACGATGGGCCTGTGGGTAAGCTTTGGCCCCTTACCTCCCCCGGAGCCACTAATGCCCACAGCACCTGCCCCTCCTCCCTCTCATGCTGCCGTAGACACGTGGGCTGCTCGGAAGGCTGTGACGAATGAGGCACTCCCTCCTTTCTCCTCACATACTCATTCTCCTTCAGTCCTCCTCCTGTACCTGGTCATTCTCCCCTCTGTTTCTGCCCCTGTGTTTAATAGCTCATCTTGATTCCAAAAGGACTCATCCCCATTCCCAGTGGTTTTTCCTGGGCTAGAGTAAGTCAGGGTTCTAGGAACTAAATGTCTGGCCCAGTCTAGTGAGGCCCCACTCCTCAGACTGAGAGTGGGTAGAGACCACTGAGACTAGCAGGACACGTTTCCTGTGCTAAGTAGGGTGGTAGCCATCAGCTGGGGGAACGTGAATGGTACCAAATAAGGGAGGAGTCATGAGTGCAGGGACTGGGCACTCGTGAGTCCTTATCCTTTCTTTTCATCCCCATAGCGGGTTTGACCTTTGACCTCAATGAGCCCTCAGCAGATGTGTCCTCTGCCTGGGCCCAACATGTCACCAAAATGGTGGCTCGGAGAGGAGCCATACTGCCCCAGGATATATCTGCCACCCCTGTGGCAACTCCAGGTATGGGGTTCAGGCTTCTGTAGGAAGGTGGGGGACATAGAGGTTGGGGATTCCAAGGGCTGGAGTACCAGGGGCTGCAAGAAGGGGAGGAGGAAGGCAAGACTGGGAGTGATTCTAAAGTGTGGGGCTGAGGCACTAGAGGTCCAGAGCTCAAAGAGTGGAGATCTGAGGAGAGAAGGGTGATGTGGACAGAGCCAGGTCCCAGGCTCGTATTCTCTCTCCCACTGTCAGTGCCCCCCGAGGAAAAAGCCAACCTGTGGCTGGTGGAGGCAGAGATCTCCCCAGAGCTGGAGAAGCGCCTGGGCCGGAAGAAGAAGCGGAGGAAGAGAAAGAAGGAGGTGTGCCCACTGGTGCCACCTCCCGAGCTCCACCACCCTGCCCCCGCTCTTGTCTCCAGTGCTGTTCCTCGACTTCCACAGCTGCCCCGGCAGAAGTGCCTGGTGGCCACAGACGCCTGGGAGGCTGGGGAATCCTGCCGACAGAGAGCCTGGACCCTGGTCACCAACCCCTTCTGCCCAGAGCCCAGTGCCCTGCAGGATCCGTTTCTGCCTAGTGCCTCCACTCCCATGGCCTGGGCTCAGGGCCACCGGCAGGGGCTGGGGCCCGTTCACTCCCGTACCAACCTGATGGAGGCAGAGCTCATGGATGCGGACTCGGACTTCTGAGCCAAGAGAGCAGGACCTGGGACAGGAAAGAGGAACAAATGCTGTTCCAAGGCTCTCTTCCTCCCTGAGAGCGTTTCCCTGGGTCTCATCTTCCAGAGAACCCGAGGGCCCAGTGCCCTCCAAGGAGGGTTCTGTCTGTCTGGCTCACAACAGCAGGACTGTAGGGAAGAGCGCTGACAAATCCGTGGGTGGGCCTCCCCCAGGGAAGGGCCCCGGGGCTCAGGACCCTTGTTTCTGCCCTACCAGCTGGAGTCGGGCTGGCAGCACCAGTCTGCAACAGGGTCATGGGGTGTGCAGAGCTTCTGGAGGGGCAGTAGTGGTGGAGGAAGGAGTGACAATACCGGGAGTGGGCTGTGGTGGCCAGGGAGGCCGACAAGCCCATGTCTGCCAGATGAGAGCTGGCTGCCCTTTGCTATGCCGATGGGTGCTCTTTCCTGGCATTCTCAGATCAGAAGTGTTTATTATGTCATTAGCCCTTTGTCTAAGTGGGAATAAGGCTCCTTTCTCCCTTCTCCAGGTGGTTGTGGGGCTAGGAGTGCCTACTCCCCTAGGGGCTCTAACCTCTCTTCACAGGTGTCCAGCTGGCCCCACCCCAGGCCATTTACCCATCCTGTGTTCTGTCCCCTTCTTCCCCTTTTGCACTTCAGTCCAATCAGGTCAATCTCTTTCTGTTTCTCATTTGAGTAGGACCCAGAACTAAAACCATCTCTGTCCCACCCCCATTCCCCATCCCTGTTGCTGGGCTCCATCTCCAGGAGAGAGATTCGTTCAGCTCTAGAGAGAGCCTGGCTTGGTGTACAAGCAGTGAGTGATGGGAGCCTCTGGGCCTCTGAGAGACCCGTGTTATCTCTTCCTCATATCCATGCAGTGGGGGATGGATCCTCTGACTTGAGGGGCTGTCCTGGGAAGCTGCTGGAGCTTCAGGCAGGCAGGAAAGCTTCCTTCAATGTCCACAACTGGTGGGTGAGATTTCCCACCTCTTATAAGCCCCCTCCATGTCCCCAAGGCCCCAGTTTCAAGAACCAGGCAGCAGGAAGCCTTAGGAACTGGCTGGGTTCCAGATTGGGGGATAGGGATGGGGAGAAGAAATATAAACAGTAAATAAAAGGTTTTTGTATAAACTCTTGGTGTGCTTTTTTTTTTCAAGGGCCCAATCTCGACCTAACTGTGTACCAGGTCCTGATCTCATTTGTCTTCCACTTCCTCCACATGCTATTCTGAAAGGCCAAGAACTTGGTGCTATGAGATCATAACAGACATCTGGCTGATGTCAGCTTAATGTGCTGGCCATTTATCCTGACCAGTCGGCTCTATATAGAAAAAAAAAAAAAAGCTGTTCTGTGGCCACAGCTGCCTCATTCTACACTCATCTTAGGTGACTGAGTAAGAACACACAGCTTGCCCTGGAGTGAAGATTGATAGCAAGTGTCCCCCCACTAATGTAAATGAGCTTGGCTCCTTGTGGCAATCCTGGGCCCCACTTCTGGGAGCCTCTTGCCTTCTACAAGGGATGTCAGTGGGATCAGGTGCATTTGGATCCACAGCTTGCTCCCCTGGGCAGGCAAAGGAATTTAGATCTCCGCGAGGAAAGCCTGTCAGCCCCGCCTCCTCCAGAAAGATGTCAGTAGAAGACTGGGAACTGGGTTGCAAGGACTCAGAATCATGTAAAAAGAGACCTGTGGAGGAAAGGGGGTGGTACCCAATCAGGCGGTATTGTAGGGTGGTGACCAGACTTGTTTAGAGAGTAGCTCATGTGATGGGTACTTAAGTGTTTTGCCTAGAGCCGGATTCCAAGGGAAGGGAGACTAACACACCAATCTGATGTATTCTAGGTACTTTACATGTATATCATTAAAATCGTGATAATAGTTAACTTACTGAATGCTTGCTAGGCTCTCTACCATGCACTTCACATGCATTAACTCACTGAATTTCACAACAGACCTATGAGGCAGTTACCAGCCCCAAGACGCTGAAACACAAATAGGTTTGATAGTTCGCCTGAGGCTGCACAGTAAGTGGTAATTCTTGCATTCTAACTGGCTCCAAGTTGGTTCTTGACCACTGCAATCTACTGCCTCTTGTTTGATTCAGATGTATCAGAGAAACTAGTTTTTTATAGAAAGCTCAATGAAGCCAAATAACTTGCCCACAACCACATAGTCAGTAAAAGACACTGATTAGGGGCTTTCTGACCCTGAGTCCAAACCCTCCACTCTCAGTTCCGTCCTTGTCTTTTCCTCTTGTCCAGGTTTCCTATGTTGTGTTCCCTGTGGTCGCCACGTCTCCCTTGCTTATGGTGATCATTCTGGCCATCACTGCTTCTCTCATCAGTAGTATGGCTACTTTTTAACCCTTAACAATAATATTCGAAACAATGTATCCATGTTGTCTAATGATCTTTTCTGAAATAAGGGAAAATGTTAATGGTTGTTTTTCTTCTTTGCATCTCCATGGACATTCCCTCTGCCTCTTCTTTCCTTAGTGGAAATACTGATGTAATGGGTGGGTGATGCGGTGTAGGAGTTGTTCATTCCTCTGGCTTTAAAAAACGGAAATGTTACCCCTCTCTTTGGCTGTGGAGGCTGACCAAGACTCCATGACCACTAGAGGGCATTATGAGCCCACCTTTTGTGAATGGAGACATTAGGCGGCAGCTGGAAGTCCAGGGCCCCAGCACTCCCCCAACCAAGAAATCTTGCCGTATTTTATAGGAGTGCCAGATTTTTCACGACTGAGCCACAGAGGCCACTTTCCTACCAAAGCTCATGATTTAGATCCCTGGAAAAAATACCTTAGGGTGCACGGGAAACTTGGTTTGTGGGACTCCCTGTGACTCAGCTGCTGACATGAGAACAAAGGTCACCACAGGTTCACCTCTTCAGAAGGCTCTTATTAGTCAGTGGTCCATCTATCTTCCCAGGTTGTTAGGATTGCCTCTGTTGGTCCCAATTTCTGTTAAGCAGTCTGTCTACTGTCCCAACCCTTTCTCTGCCCGTTTTTTTTTTTTTTTTTACCTAAGAAATTGAAAGATTCAGAAAAGCACAAAGAACAACCTAATAAACACCCATATGTCCACTACTCAGAAATAACTTTAAAAATCATTTTATCATGTTTATATATACACACATATATATGTGCATCTAGAAACTATTTATTGCTTTTGCCTGCTCTTGAAGTTTTTATTTTCATCTAAGTTATACATGATATAGTTTGCAAAGTCAAATACATCGTTCTACAGGTTTTGTTGGTTAAATGGCTGTCTGAGTACTCTACTCCCACCATCTACCCTATTCCTGTTCCTGGGAGCCAATCATTTTATTTTAGATGATCCTTATGATATTCACTTCTATATGTCGAATAACATGATAACGCTATCTCCTGAATGTTCATGTTAGGTGTTATTTGACCCCCAATAAAGATAAGAATTTAGCTCTTTTTCATTCTTTTCCTGCTAGGAGGATAAAAAGAGGGGGAGCAGAGAGGAGCTAATAATAACAGTTCTGAAAGCTGAAAAGCAAATAATGAGTGGTACTTTATTGAGACTTGAAAAAGCTAAAGTCTTAGCTAACAGTAGGGAAAATGTATATTGCAGCACCACCAAGAGGCTCAGAATTGGAGGAAGCAGGTATTTCAGAAGATGGAAATGAAACCAGGAGGATTGATCTCTGTTCCCCTAACTCTGCACAGTAGGATAATTGCCCTTCCCAACCTTGGCTGATCGTTGGTTTATTTAAATTATTTTTTTGATTAACAATCCCCCCCCCCCCCGCCGCACCCAAACACATTTGTTACTTCTTTCTGGAACTCATATTTTTTAGATGTTGGACTTCCTTGACTGGCCCTCTAATTCATTTTCTTTTTTGGAAAAAAAAAAACAACTTAATGAAGACCTGAAAAACAGTTCCTAAAAGACCAACTTTTCCAGAAAAGTAGCAACACAATGCATTGCATCTATCATGTTAACACATGCATTAGACATAAATATAAAACCCATTAAAACAAGACACCATTCTTTGACAATCTGAGCAAAGATAAAATGCATCTTTTCTTTTTATCATTTCTTCATCTTTTGTTTATTGAGTTTTAAAAAATTTCTGCTAGAATGTTTTCATTTTAAAGGTCTTATTTGTTTTCTGAATGTTCACTTCTTGAAACAGGATGTTCTTTCACAAATACAATATCTTCAGTCTCTGAGGACATTAATAATTTTTTTGTTGTTCTTGATTTCTTCTGTTTCCTTCAAGTTATTTTTTCTTCTGCTTGTTTATGTTGGTCTCTGTCTTTCATATTAAGGGTTTTCTTCACATATCCGATGACTTTGTCTATGTGCTTATACTTGAATATTGCACTAATGGTTCTTTAGAAACTGTGAACATGGGTGTAGTCTTCACCAAGAGTGATCTGGCTGGCCTATTTCTTATGGAACTCTCATGTTAGTATCTTCAAGTTTTCTCTTTTGGACTGATCAGCGACTACCTCAGAGTTCTTCCAGTCTCCTGCATGGAAGATACATTCCTGCCTGCCAGAGTCTGAAAGCAGAATGAGCTAGGCAAGAGAAGAATACCTATAGTCTAAATATTTCATAAACTACACATAAACTACACAAGTTCATAAGTTTGTGCTTAATCATCCTGCTTCCAGTATGGTATCTCCATCTTCAACTGTGCTTGAGCTCCCTCAGTAACAAAGATAGCAGAACCAACAGATGTGTTGGGATGGAGTTGAGAATGGCTGAGGATTGTGACCTGATGTTTGGCCTGAATAAATAAAGGATGAATATCAAGTTTCTTTCCAGTGTTCCCACTCTTTGTTTTATAAGTACATCCCACTGAAGAATTAATGCATTCCCTCAGTAATCAATTCTAATGGCAGTCCTGGTAGGCAGCTGGTGGCTGTATCGCAGCTCCCTTGTGCATTACAGGGAAGAAAGAAATCAGTTATAGAGCTACTAATCTCTGCCCCAACAGATGGAGGATGAAGCTCTTGGCTGATACTTTATAACAGGAAGGAAATTCTGAAAGCCAGAGTGTGAAGAGAAATCTTAAGAAGCCCTTGTGTCTGGTGAACTTATGGGCTTTGTGGAAATGGCAGTGCCCAGATGCCAACACATAGCATCAGGCGCAAACTCGAAGATCAGGAGACCAGACTCCATTCACCATAGGACAACTCCACAAATAGAGCTTTAAGAAATTAGTAACACACGGAAGGAGGAGATCAAGGCAGGTGATTTCCCTCTCTCCTTGCCAGGGGAAAAAAAGTTACTCCAAAGACTAGATGTCCAGTGGTTTTCTGCAGTTGTCAGGGCTATCACTTACTCTCTGAGAATAGAGAAGAAAAAAACCTATTTCATAATGTCACCCAGAGTCAATTTCATTTTAATGTATTTTTAAAAAGTATTATTTACACAGTTGAAATCTTATAGGATGTGTAAATTTGTCTTTTGCTTTTTAGCTTATTTTATCATGAGCATTTATTTCCCTTTATCATTACATATATTTCTTGGCAAACTTAATTTTAAAGGCTGTAAGCTTTCCCCTATGTTCGGACATTAAAGTCATTCCAGATACTTTTTTGTTATTAAAAATAAAACTGCCATAAGTGTCTTTGTGCTTATGCCTTCTAAAATAAACGTCAAACTTAAAATAATACAGAAAGTACAAAGAGAGTTAAAAAATCACCCCAAATGCCATCACTTAGGGAAATCACGATTGATATTTTAGTCAATATTCCTCTATGCTGATTGGTTATCTTAATTTCAGATTATCTCCCTAGTTGAATTAAAAGGTCAAAAGTTTTGGCTTTGCTTCAGGTCACCTGTAATTACGTAGCCTTTAAATTTCGACCTAGTGATACTTAACTTTTTTTCGGGACTGATTTTAAACTTCCAGACCAAAAACCTGCCAGAAATTGCCACAGCAGGCAAGGTCCTATTTTAGTCCCTCTAAAAACAACGCCATTAAAGTTCAGAAAGGCATCACAGTCCCAATTTCACAGCAGAAAAATAAAACAAACTTTAAGCCAGACGCTCTTCTCACGTGACGACGCCGCTTTTCCTTTAAATGCCAGCTCACGTGATCACAAACGTGCAAATGAAAGAAATTCACGCTGTCAGGGTAGAGCCACCCACCTTCCCCCCACCCCCCTTTCCCAACCCTAGGGTTTCTGGCGTTCCCTCCCCGGAAACCGCAACTCCTCTGTAGACTTTCTCTTTCTCATTCCCTTCATCGTGTCACCTAGTTTTATTCCTTTCCTTTCCGTTAGTCGTCGGCTCTATACAGCTCCATCTCTCCTACAAATCCCACTTGTGGGAGGACGAGCAATGGGAACTACAACTCCCAGGGGGCAGCGCGGGCACCGTCCTCCGCGGCGCGCAGTGTAGGTTGGGGGCTGAGGTCCCATGGTGCTTTCGCCGCGTGCAGCTCAGAGCAAGCGCACTACAGGTTCCGTGGCGCCTTGCGCGGGAGCGGGGTCAGACCAAGGCCGGGCGGGGCCGGGCGGGGCCGGAGAGCCCGGGGCTGGCTGCTGGCGGGCGGGCGGGTGGAGGAAGGGGGTGGGAGCGGAGGCGATGGAGGGGAGGAGTGGGGGAATGGGGGAGGGAAAGGGAAGGGAGGCAGGAGGCGGGGCCCAGCAGGAGCTGGAGCTGGTGTCTGAGTCGGCGGTTGCAGGGGAGGCGGTGATGTCGGTGCAGGTAGTGTCAGCAGCTGCTGCCGCGAAGGTGCCTGAGGTGGAGCTGAAGGACCTGAGCCCCTCCGAGGCGGAGCCACAACTGGGACTGAGCACGGCGGCCGTGATCGCCATGGGCCCCCCAGCGGGCGGCGGGGACCCCGAGGCTCCAGCTCCCGCCGCGGAGCGGCCCCCGGCCCCTGGCCCGGGATCGGGGCCCGCCGCCGCTCTCAGCCCTGCAGCGGGGAAAGTGCCTCAGGCGTCGGCCATGAAGCGGAGCGACCCTCATCACCAGCATCAGCGGCACCGCGACGGCGGCGAGGCCCTAGTCAGCCCCGACGGCACCGTCACCGAGGCGCCGCGCACAGTCAAGAAGGTACTGGGGCCGGGCTGCCTCTCGTGGAAAGGGAGGGGGAACCGCACGCAGATCCTTTCCGCGCCGCAGCACCACTCTCAACGTTCTCCTTTCTGATCACGGAAGCAAGGAGACCCCTATCCCCTTAAACCCACCCTCTCAGAGATGCCCCCACCCGGCTCCCAGAGCTGGGGAGCGGAGACTCCAGGCGACACGGCCGTACTTTGCTATGAATAACATGGAGGTAGCGCTCTCCCCTACTACTTGGAATGGGCACGGAGAGGAGGGGCACCTAGTACTGCCCCTCTCTGCACCCTCAACATACTCCCGTGTTATTTTCCAGACTATCCCGGGTGAAGACCCCGATGGTATGGGAAAACCTTACTTACCATTTATGAGAGTTCACCAAGCAATAGGATGGAAAGACCTGATCATAGTAGGAGTAAGCAGTAGTTACCTCGCATTGAAATCCTCAGTTTTCTGGTTTCCGTACAGACGATGACTTTATGTCTTTCTGTGGTCAACCGCTTCTATAGAACAGTACTGATGCTGTTGTGCCCTTCACTCCAGATACTGCAATATCCTTGTATGTTCTCTGAATGTGGAAGGATAATGGAGAGATTTACTTCACTCTTCAGAGGTTTGTTCTCTGCTCAGTAGTTCGGCCAACCAGGATTATTAGACTGTGAAAAGAACGATTGTTTTATTGTTTTATTTTTTAAAATCATGATCTAAAAGTGTTAGAAAGAAATGCCTCTGTTTTGAGGAAAGGCAGTCATTCTGGGGCTTTCTGTCTCAGCTGTCAGCTTCTTTCAGACATAGTTTTGAAGAGGCAGTAGCCTCGGAGCACCAAGTAGTAAGTGTGCCTAGATGTATGATACTTCCGTATTACCCTTGCAATGGCTCTGCGTGTCTTTCCTTTCATAAAGGTAAATCAGCAAAGGAAAAAGGGGGCAAATATTGGAAAAGACAGATGTGGATCATATAAAAAAGGATTTTGGCTCTAATTTCCAAGGTACAATATGAACACAGTGATTTGTGTGTGTGTGTGTGTGTGTGTGTGTGTGTGTGTGTGAGAGAGAGAGAGAGAGAGAATGATTTCTAATTGCTTTAGCAGAACAGCACTAAGGTGATGTGAAATGTGTTGGTTTAACTGAGTAGGACTCAGCTGAATTGGAACCTTGGATCCAGCCTAACTTTTATTGTAATAACCTCTTGATTAAGATATAAAGCAGATAACCCTTTCATCCTAATTACCCAAATATAGATGATAAACAATGTCAGGAAAAAAAGTTGTTTAGTGATGCTTTAGGACTGTGTCCTTGTCATTTGAAGTATGAAATTCCTCTGGGAGAAATAGGAGGAAAGAGAGGCAGCACAGGCACCAGTGCTGGTAGTACCTAGATATGAGTCTGGAAATCTGAAAGATATTTTAACTAGATCAGTTGTTTTATAACTTTGGCCACATCTTTGCACTGTGATTAGGGTCTTTTTGTGTAAAATCTGTAATTTGATTAGATCTCTTGAAGGTAAGAATATTAAACAATTGTTTTTGGAACACAGAATTTATAGGCAACAGACCTGGTTTGAATCCTGGTACCCTGACAGATACCTGAATGGTACTTTTGAGTAAATTTTCTAAATCTTAGTTTCTTTTATAAAATGAAGATACTAATAAGAGGTTTAGAAATATTTGTAGAGGGCTTTAGAATTCAACTTGCAACATATAGTAGCATCTTAAGAATGATAGCTATTATTATTAAGAATTGATTTTATTTTATTACTCCTTCCATTATAGCTTAAGTGCGTGCAACTATGACCTCTGAAAGGTACACACAAGTCAATAGATTCTATATAAAGAAGTAAAATCACAGGCCAGCATATCAGTTTGTTTTTCTTAATTCTAGATGTGCTTCTTGACCATTTTCCTTGTTGCTGAACCACCTTCTTCCTGTTTTTCCAGCATCAAATTGTATGTTCCATGATTCTAGATTTACTCAGCACCTCAAGGCTATGGAAGACAGGGCTGAGCTTGCCCTACATGTTAATTGCAACCAAAAAAACAACTTCTCTGCTGGAAGTTAAGCGGGTAAAACTCTGGGCAAGGATGCAGCTATATGACACAACCAAAGGCATTGCCAAGCTGCCTTTTTGGGTTCAGAAAATTCAACTTTCTTGATACTTTATTGACTAAATTAAAATAAGTGCACAAGACTGCCCTTCTTTCCCTAGTTTGAAAGTCACCTCAACAAGGATTACAGTGTGACATTTTGATTTGTTGAGCCTTTCTTTATTCTTAAATTGTTTATTTAATAACTCTGACCTTGACTCTCTTCTGCTTTTATACAGTTTAGGGAGAGATTGTAGGGATTGAAATAGTTGCCCTGGGCTATGTAACTGGTATCTGTTGCTTTAATTTAGTAATTGTCACATACAAGTCTATTTATCTTAAGTCACATTTCCATTGGTGGCTCCCCTTACTCCATTCAGGTATTTGTCATCATTTTTCTTCATTCTGTTCTTCTGCTCAGCCACACAAGGGAAATAAACTTTTTACAAGAGCCAGAATTCCCAAGCGCAGTAGTTAATGAGAATGAACATATGGTGTGCAGGTTACTCACTCGGTCACATCTTATCGTTGTGTAACTTGTGCTCTGGAGACCAGATCTTGTCATTGTGGCTCTGGTATATTTGTCTTTATTCATAAGTTCACATCAAGTGAATTCAACAAACCAAAAATTTCTAATGATTTGCGAAATGGGAAGATAAGTTCTACAGTGAATGGAGTAGTAAAGTTGGGAGACTTTCTTCCCTGCATTCTTAAATATGGGGCAATAGGAATGTCATAGCATAGCAGGGAAAACCAGGCGGAAGGAGATTTATTTCAGAAAAGTTAAAACTTTCTGACGATAAGTCTGAGCACGCAAGAACCGCAACTACTTTGTGCTTACGTCAGTATTGGTAATGATCATGTTCAAGCAGATTATTATTATTATTATTTTTTTTTTTGGCAAATGCATCCACCTTGCATTGGCTTTGTTGCTGTCAGCAGAAGATGAGTTGAGCCATGTTAGTTTTCTTGACTTGAATTCCTTAAGCTCTTGATTTAGTTAATTATGGATTAACAAAATGGAAATTTTAAGATCTAGGCATGGGAATGTGGGAGCCTGTGACTCCTTTTGCCCGTTAGAAAAGTACAGTCTTGTAAAATATTTAGTAAAGCTGTTGGCATATTGACCCTAAGAAGAGCTACCATTTATTTAATTGGCCTTTTATGTGCCAGGAATTGTTATATGCAGTTTTCTAATCCTGACAATAACACAATGAGATATAGATAGTGTTATTTCCATTTTACAGATAAGGAAATGAGGTCCAGAGAGGTGAAGTGCCTTGCCCAAGGTTATACATCTAGAAAGTGGCTGAGGTAGGACTTAAATCTCTGTCTTAAACTTTTATCTGTTTCCAAAGCCCATGTCCTTTTCGGTATGCCACCCTGATTCTAACTTGTTACATGCCGAGTTCTAGTCTTCTCCCAGAAGTGTTTCAGAATACTTGTGAACTCAAAGGTATATGTGTCTGGCTTTAGGCGTACATCATCCCAAAATCAAATAAGGGTCTAAATTAGGGCTTTAGGAAGAGGACAGAAAAAATTGCACAAATGTAGAACCTCAAAGAATTATAAAATTAGAAGAGAGGAAGAAGAGCATCTGAGATAGAGAAAAGCATTTAAAGATCAATGATGCATTTTCACGTTAGTAATTTATTGATAATCTGAGAAATTTATTCTTACTTTTAACATTATAAGTAAATCAGGAGTACCTGAGGAATATGCTTCCCCTTCCTGTCCAGCTAACCATTTTTCCCTGTTCAAGTCCCACCTTTTCTATGAATTTCTAATTAAACCTTGTGCAAGTTTGAAGGGAAGCGTACTGTTACATATTCCTGCCATGTATAAGGTATTGTATTAGAGTGTTACATATACTATTTTATTTAATCCTTTTAAGAGCTCTCAAGGATAGGTAGGTTATCCTTGTTTTACTGAGGGTTGAAGAGATGAAGGAATTTGTCTCAAAGTTACACATTTAGAAATGTGATAGAGCTGACAGGACTCTAATCTGTTTGACCCCAAAGGCCAAATTCTGTTGCTTTTTAATTGAAAAATCTCTGTTCAAAACTCAAATTGAGTCTTTTAAACTTTAATTTGTGTTTTCTTTGTGTGTGTATGTACGTACGTATGTTTTTGTTATTGTACAACAGGTAATTTCTTTTTATTTATTAAATTTGTTCAGTGGTTTTACCATATATTTATGTGAACATTTATGAAATTTCTGAGAAGGCAGCGCTTATTTAATATGAGTACAATTTGTGTATTGTGTTCACCTTGGACTTGGGAAAGATTGACCATTAAGAGCTGTTTTAGGAGGTTGCTCAGGGCTGAAGTTTTTTTTTTGTACTTGATGTCCTGAGGTAGGACTTAGGTCCTTATGTCCACTTAATTCAGGAAGTGGATAGTCCATGAAAAAGGGAGAGTGAATTTCATTATTAAACCATTTCCTGGAAAGTGTTCCCCTCTCCACCAATTAAAAAAAAAAGAGAGAGAGAGAAATTTATTTGTTGGACTCTTTATTCAGACTCTGCTGAGTTTATAAAGAATGTGCAGTTTCTTTCTGGTGGTTCTTGTTTAAGTAATTTAGAGAAGAACAACTGAGGTGAATAGGAGAATAATGTTGGCAGTTGCCCTGGTCTGCTGCCCTGCCATTGTGTTCAGGTGGTATGCACAATTAGAGGAGCTGAAATTCAGTTTACCCAATATGTGGTTTAGTAAACTTGATCAGGTTTCTATGGAATTTGTAGGAGCTTTTTGTAGTCTGAGTGACCTGTGGCCCAAGATCTGGTGAGAGCTGAGCGAAGGAGAAAGTGGTGGGTTAAATAGTAACTGTTCTAAGTCTGACTCAAACTACTTTGATTAAATTAAATAAGACCTGTATGATTTTCAGTCCCCTTCTTCCCCAGTTATGTTCTCCAATAATTCAATAAGCCACTTTCCTTCTTGGACACTGTATTAATAGCTGGCAGTATCTTATTCTTTTTTTCTAGTGGAAATGTATCTGTTTGGGCACCTGGTTCTTCTTAGCTCAGAACCTATAAAGAAGGATACAGAGGTTTTAGAGCTGCTAGTGAAATTTCTCGAACAACGAATCAGGCTATTTCTAACAGCCTTTAGCAATACTGCAAAACTGTCACTGAAAGTTAAGTAACCTGATACTAAAACTGGTTTTATTTTCCCTACAAAGTATCTGTGCAGTGCTCCAATGTGAACCTTCTGATCACTCTGAAGATTAGATACTGTTGATTACCTTTTCTTGGAAACTCCTTTTGGCTTCGGTTATAACTCTTCACTTATGGCTACCATGTACTGAATACTTACTCTCTGCCAGCCATACATCTATCACATCTAATTGTAACAACTTTATCAGATGAATATTATTATTTTACAGGTGAGAAAATATAGGCTGAAAGAATAATTGACTTGCCCAAGGCTTTGCTAACCTGTGATAATGTTGGGGTTAGTGAGATGAAACGAAACACTGCTTAAAGCAACAGTGAGAGGCTTTGCCACAGTGCCAACTCACTGCTTCACTGACCAAACTCACATGTGAAATCTGCTTAAGCTACTGCACCTAGGGAGCTGCTAAGACCGCTTTGTGCAACCTTTAGGATCTCAGGATCTATAGCTTGCCCGTCCATTATCAGCAAATCCCCATGTGGTCTCAGCCTCTAGCAGCAAGATCAAGTTATAGGGACAACAGTCGGAGTACAGTTAGCGTGGCACCTGGTATCCAGTACTGTAACAACAACACAGCCTAAGCTTCAGAAACTCTTGCTTGGCATTAGCAAACACATCTTTCCCAAGCCCATTTTGCGTGTGATTTTGGGTAGAATATTTAGCTGTGTTGCCCTGAAGCAGTTTGTCTGCTCTGAAAGTTACCTCATATTGTTTCTGTAAATTCTTTCTATTTGTGGAACTCTGAGTGATGCACTGGTTGAACCTAACTATTTGCCGTTTTAGTTGTTTGCATCCATGGAGCCGAGAGTTGCTAAAGAAAAATCAGAAAACCAGGCAGATCAATGTCACTACAGATTCATAATTGTCAGCCTCATGCATAATCAGCATTACCTAGCAGTGTTACACATTTCTCTAGTAAGTTCACTTTCCGATTCACTAGAAATGGTTTTTAATACTATCTATATATTTTTTTTTGGTGGAGATGCCAGGGATCGAACCCAGGGCGCATTCTGTCTCTATTTCTAATGTCTCATGTATTCATTTTAAACCAGTGATATGCCTTATACTTTATTGTAATAAACACAGAAGCTACCCAAAGGGAATTCCTTTATCTTTGTACCTCCCAGATCTACAAACCTACCTGCATCTGGGGCTTATCTCTTATGCCTTCCACATGTTATGATAGAAAGTGTCCTTCATTGTATCAAAGATTAGTCCCTCCACTGGTGCTCTAATCACAGTCTGTTTTCTTCTTAAGGATCCCCTTCCTTTGGTTATTTCCTCTATTAGAGCCTTTCCTGTAGTATTCAAACTTGCTCTCATGTCTCCCAATTTGAAAACCCTGTCCTCTGACCCCCATATTTCCTTTCTGCGACTCCTGTTTTCCACAACTTCCACAGCTAGTCTTAAAGGAGTTTTCAATACATGCTATGTATACTTTTTTCCTTCCCAGTTCCCTTATACTGTGAACCAAAGCCCTCTTGCTAAATTTGCTAATGCCCGTCAGGTTGGGAAACATGGCCGTCTGTCTTTTTCAGCCCTCATGTCAGACCTGTTGGCAGCATCTGACACCAACTTCTTACCAAAACAGCCTCCTCTCTTGGCTTCCAGGATGCTGCTCTTTGCTAGTTTTCTTCTTATTTCTCTGGCTGCTCTTTCTCAGTCTTCTTTGTTGGCTCTATCTCCTTGATCCTGGGCCCTCTGCTCTTTCCATTGTGTTTTCTCCCTAAGTCATCCACATCATTCCTATGCCTTTGAGTATCATCTACATACCAACGACTCCTCAGATGATTTCTTTAGCCAAGACTCCTTTTCTGAATGCCAGTCTTGTGTGTATAACTGCCTGCTTGCATTCGGACTTCAAAACTAACATGTCCAAAGTGGAATTTTTATCTCCCTGTCTAATCTCCAAATATTGTTCTTATTTGCTTCATATCAGTAAAATGGGATTTATATTATTTTTTCCTTTCTTTAAAAAATTGTTTTTAATTACACAAGTAATGCTTGCATATATTCTTATAAAATAATTAAATTTAATAAAGCAGTCCTTCCTTGGCCCTTAGCCAATCTCATTCCCCTCCCTAGAGGTGACCTTTACTCTCGGTTTGTCTTTCTTGGCTTTTCTCTGGCTTTACATTTATATTTGTACATAGAGAGATTTATAGTTTTATAATTTGTACATAAAAATGCACTATATATACATTATTTTGCAGTTTACTTTTTTTTAACTTAACGGTATAGCATATCTTGGTGCTTTTTATATGTCAGTACATACCTATCTCATTATTTTCAACTGCTGAATTGACTTCCAAAGTCTATACCATTTTCTGTAGTTGCACATTTAACTTTAATTATTTTCTTTATAAACTGCGCTGTAGTAACTATGCGCATTCTCTTTGTGTGCATGTGTAAGTATTTCTGTAGGATAGATAACTAAAAGTAGAATTTTGGAGTTGAAAGATATCCACGTTTTAAACTTACTACACAATGTCATGTTGCCTTCAAAAGGCGGTGCCACTTCACACATAACTATGTCCAAGACAGCTCTTTCACTGCACCTTCGCCAGTACTGACTGTTTTTCTCTTGTATGAGGAAAATCTTTTATGGTTGTATTTACTGGCATTTTTCTTATTATGAGATTTGTGTGCATATGTTGGCAGTTTATATTCTTTTTCTTGTAATTGTCTGTTTATATTTATTCATTAGTATTTATTGAGTGACTACTGTGTGCCGAGTGCTGGGGATACAACAGTGACCAAAAAGATCTCTGCTCTCCTTATTGACTTGTCTTTTTCATATATGCTTATAAGAATTCTTTGTATATTTTGGATGTTAATTCTTTCTGTATACATACCAACATTTTTTCCTATTCTTTTCTTGTTGACTTGTAACTTTATGATTTAAAAAGTTTTTGTGTAGTCAAGAATTGCTATCCTAGTACTATGAACTTAGTGCTTGTAATGAGTTATTCATAGAAGCAAATTTTATTATTTTAGCAAATTTTATTATTTAAAGTAAACAGTTATTATTGTTTAGTGGATTTAGATTATATTTCGATAGAAATTGGAGTCTCAGTGATCTCTCAAATACATATCTTATGCAGCAATGGCCTACAGAGGAACTTACCTTCTGTGGTTATACTTAGTTGAAAGATGTCATACTGTGTGGCCCTTTTCCAAGATGACACCTGATTGTTTTACAGGTATTCCAGGAATTGAGTATGTGCGACAAGACTGTAGGAGGAAAAATTTTGCTCTGATAAGATGGTTGTATGCATCTGCCTTTCAGAGTTGACAACACATTACCTGCTCCAGGTTAAAAAAAAAAAGACTTTTTTTCCTGGTAGGTAAATAAAGTGTCTTTTTCAACTAGAGCTTTGTTGGATAAAGCTTGACTGAGTCCAGGCTTGAGTCACTCTGTTTGGGGAGGCAGAAATGGAATAGGAATTTTTACTACATTTATGTCTATTTCTGTAAGAGAGAAAAGATGATTGGTCTAATGTTAGTTCTTTTTCAGGGTTTATGCTAGACTGCACTATAGAAGTAAATAAAACTTTACTACTTCTGAATACTTGTCTAATACTCTGTTCTAATCCATTGTTAACTTCTTTTGTGTAAAAACCATTTATGTGTGGTGTATTAAACACTGCTAAGTGGCAGGGTTATTAAATCAGCAAAATACCATCTTGCTCTCAAGGAGAGGATGAGGAATGTAGATATGAAAATAAATACAGTCTAGTTTGATGTGAACAATACTGGAAGCAGAAACTGTTGCAATTTGAAGAGGTCAGCATTGAAATCAAAGTGTATCATCTTAGGAAAACTGGTTGGTTGTCCACCCAGGAGGCTTCGCAGTGTAGCAGAACCTTTGTGAGGTTTCCATATTCCAGGGTTACAAACCCAGAAATCCACCCTTTTAATACACTTAAAGATCATTCACCTCTTAGGACTGGTTCATTCAAATTAAATTTATAAGAGGTCCATATTTAAAACAGAATGATAACTTCTAATTTATGGTCAGATGTATAATGCTCGAGCTAATCTAACATACATGTCAGTCAGAATATACTCTGGAAAATTAAATGAGAAGTCTAATTATAGTTAGAAGCAGTTGATTAAGTTTGGAATCTTTTAGATCCTTGCTACTGAGCCTGGTCCATGGTCAGAAGCATTGGCATCACTTGGGAGCTTGTTAGAAATGCACAATCTCAGGCAACTCTGGTTCTGGGTTAGTATACACCCACCAGAACCTCAATTTTTACTCATTGTTGATGAGTAAAATAATGTTGGCTTAGTATGTGGTTTTATTTTATGTTTCTCTTTTATGAAACCTCAGGGTAGAGAGGCAAGAAAATCATT
Source organism: Macroglossus sobrinus (assembly GCA_004027375.1). Lineage (NCBI taxonomy): Eukaryota > Metazoa > Chordata > Mammalia > Chiroptera > Pteropodidae > Macroglossus > Macroglossus sobrinus. The sequence goes on along the minus strand of PVKZ01001460.1, from coordinate 41,768 downwards.
TTAGGGTCTTATGGAAGGGTAGAAATTTATAATAAAACTTATTGTAAGATTTATAATAAAATACTTGATAGACATGGAGACATAGAAATACAAACAGGCACAGATTCACAAAGATAAATAGAGATCCCCACATATAACAGAACCCCTCAAAATCTCTCTAGCCAGACCTTTCGCACACACAAAGACACCCATACACCCACACAGATAAACTCCATGCGATTCTACAGAGTCCCCTACGTGTACCCATAGAGACACCCCACACGGACCCACATACAGTCTCAGGCCCACCCCCCACATAAAAACATAGAGACCCCACCTAGAGGCACGCACACACTGACACCCAATAGGTAATGCTTAAAGCTCAGATTTTCATGGGAGTTGAGTAGTGTTCTGCATAGTTATTTTGAGAATAGACAGGTATATTCTCTAAGGTACTTTTAACTGAGCCAGAAAATGAAGCAAAAATAGGCAGGTTGCCTTTGGGTCTGCTGAACAGTGAATGCTACAAAGCCAATTTTATTTGAATTCCTGTTTCTGGGACTGCTTGTTCTGGGCATAATTTTCTGTTTGCTATACTCATCATGCTTAGATAGAAAGTTATTCATTCTCTTTCTCTCAAGAGTTTTCATCATAGATTGCTGGTTAAGAGTCCATGCTTAGTTCCCCTCGGCACTAATGAACACACTCTCTCAATGCTATCTGCGTCACATAAATCTTCCCAGAATTAGAACATCCAGAAAAACTGCACCTATGTGGAGTACTCAAACTGAGCCCTCTCAGTATGAGAGTTTGGATTTGAAGAATGTAGGACAGAGAGGGAAAATTATGTTAAAACTAGAAAAATATATATATTTGGGGTTTTTTACTTGTTAGGTCATTCATGTTATATTTGCATAGAGATCTGTGATAAAACTTAAGAATGACTTAGGGGAATAATTTAGTTGTAAGTTAAAAGATTTTAAAACTGCCCCTATGTGGGTGGGGGATGGCACATTGATCGTGTTGGTTGATCAATCACTGATATCCTTGTAGCCAGATTTTTTAGTGCCTCACACGCATTTTTATGAAAAGTATCTTGATAAGGAAAAAGAGATTTGACTGTACTATGTGCCTAAATACTTGAAAGTTTCTATTACGCTGAGTGAGTTAGGCTCTAGAGATCCATTAGCAGAGTAGTTTTACAAATGTAGGTTCCAAAAAGAGAAATATTTTTCTCTTGCTGCCTGGTACATGTATATATATTCATTTGACCAAAAGCCTGCTTAATTTTTTTTCTAGGCATATGGAGGATAAAATTGTATTCACTGCCCAATTTAACAAACGTTAGCATTTTGCAGAATTTTCTATAAATACTTTTAAAGATAGAAAATAATGTAGATAAAATTGAAGACACTTTTGTACTCCTTACCTATTCATTCCCTTTTGTCTCTTCTCTCCTTCCCATCACAGAGGTAAATTCTACCCAAACTTTGCTGTTTATAATTCCCCTTCATGTTTTAATACTTTTGCATATATTGTTTAACAATATCGATTGTATATCAACAAACAACATATAGCACTGTTTCGAGTGTTTAATGTAAATGGTATGATAGAGTGGATATTATTCTGCAACCTGCTTTTTTCACTCAACTTTCGTCTGAGTTTTAGCCAGTCTGATATATGTAGATGTTCTAGTTGATTCATTTTTACTTTTGTGTAATACTTCATTGTATGACTATACCAGTTTACTCATCCCCCCACCTTTTTTCTTTTTTTACTGGAGCAAACATCCTGAGTTGTGCACGTATGATCGTTTTTCTCTAGTGCACACCCCTAGAAGCAGAATTGCTTAAGGTATACCAACATTACCAAATACTCTCAAATTGCTTTCAAAAGTGATTGTATTAATTCCTGTTTTCTGAATCCTTACTAATATGTGGTATGTCAAACATTCAACTTTAATGCTGTTATAAACATGGGTTTACGAGCACCTGACTGAATCCCTGTTTTCAGTTCTTTGGGTGTATACACAGGAGTGGAATGCTAGATCACATGATAATTCTGTTTCTACTTTTCTGAGAAACTTCTTTACTGTTTTCTGGAGCAGCCACATCATTTTATGTTCCTACCAGCTGTATACAAGGGTTCTAATTCTTCACCATCCTGGACAACACTTGCTATTAATTAATCATAGTAGCCATCCTAATGGATAGAAAGTATGTAGAGTTTTAAAATCACCAACACAGTCCAGTTCCATTTTCCCAAAAAGTTCCTTTGCCCATTTGTAGTCGGTTCCTGTTCCTACTTTTTGCCCCAGATAGTCACTGATTTCCTTTTTTTTCTTTATAGATTTGCCTTTTCTGGAAATTTCATGTAAATGAATCATATAATATATGACCTTTTGTATCCAGCTTTTTCACTTAGCATAATGTTTGGAGGTTCATTTATGTATCAGTAATTTTTCCTTTTAATTGCCGAATGGCGTTCCACTGTATAGCTGTACCACATTTTGTCTAACAGTTTACTAGTTGATGGACATTTGGATTGTTTCTAACTTTTGGCCATTTTGAATAATATTGGTATGAAAAATAATGAGTCTTTGTGTGGAAATGTTTTAATATCTCTTGGGCAAGTATGTTAAGTTTATGTTTTATAGAATTGGCCAACCTGCTATCTTTTAAGTTCCTACTTTGAGTCATTTTTTAAAATCAATATTCTAAATTGGCAGTTCATAGGCTATGTGCCATATTTAAGTCTAGGATACCTAGATTGTGACCATAAATAAATAAATAAATAAATAAAAGCCAGCCAGCCTTTATATCCTCTGATGCTGTTTTAAAGTTCATTATGGTTTTCATTTCAGTGAGGAGAGAGATTCTTTTGTATTTTCTCTTTAAAGTAAAATATGTGTGCTTGTATATAAACCACACGAATGGATATATTTATGACTAATAGATGTAGTTTATTTTATAGTCCAAATGTGTTGTTTTATCTGTTCCCATAAGGTCCACAGGCAGCACTCTTCTCCTTGTGGATGGGGACACAGGTTTACATACCTTAATGGATAAGTCTGTGTGTGGTATTTTGATTGTGCCTTATCCCTTAAACTGTAAACTCTGCATGAGCTGAGACCATGTCTGTCTTTGTGCATTGTATTGTTTGCATCTGGCAGATAGCAATGGTCTCTAGTGCAAGAATGATGAAATCAGTTTGTTTTGTGATACTTGTGTAAGAGTAGTGATTAGTGTAAATTGGCTTGGCTATAGGATGAATTTTCATTCTTTAAATCCTCAAAGTATTTCAGAGTATGGTGTGTTATTTAGCTTAAATAGAAAAATTTTCCAGTTTCCTCAGTAATTAAGGTAAATATTACCAAGTTTATTACTATTCTCTTACACATATACATTAAAAAATTTTGAAACCTCTTTTCTTTTACAATTTGGTAGAATCAAAGTAAATTTGTGCTATTTTTAAGCTATTTTAATATCATTATTGAGAGATTTTAGGCCTAGACAGATGAGACTGTTTTAGGTAATTTTTTAGGAACCTACTTCGATAATTAAATATAAACTTTGAGATAAGCAATTTTGAGAAAAGGATGGTTATGATTATCATGTAGGAAGTTGATATCATTTTACTAAAGTGACATTGTTTACTCCTAAATCTTTTCATTTGAAGAAGGGTCAGCATTTGTTAGTTGTCATTGGTTAATAAATATATTCTGATTTTAGCAGTTCACTTGTGTTGTTTTGAATAAAGAATTTGTATTTGGCGTTTGAGAGCTTGTCACTATTTCTCTTGTTTGTTGACTATCACCTTGCTACAACAGGGAGGATTGTTAGAATTTGCTCATCAGGAGTTGAGCTGAAATTTTTGGCTCCCAGCCTTATTCTCTAGTGCTTCAGTGATGCTTCAGTGACCTTATTAGCCCATAATTTGTTTATCTGTTTTTCTCATACTGCTTGATAATATAGGGGAAGAAAATTTTCTTTTCCTGCTACTCTTCTTGGATCGCTGGCTGGGATTCTGTAAGTTGGACTGACAAAAGCCAGATTGACAAGAGAAAAGCATACAAATTTATTTAATATGTTTTATGTAACATGGAAGCCTTTTTAAGGAAATGAAGACCATAGAAATGGTTAAACCTGGCTATTTTTATACTAGGTTTGATGAGGAGAGGAAAGTCATGGGAAAATGTGTTAGGACCACAAGGGTATGAGCTAAAGGTAGTAAAACTGGGGAAAACTTAGCAAGCCTGTTCGTTAGGATTCCTCTTGGCGTCCCTCTGTCTTTGGAGATAAGAATGTTCCTTTCTTCCAGGTCTAGGGAGAGCACTTCTTACATGAGGGACTTATGACCTGCTTCAGGGGACCTGGGAAGGTCAGAGAGTCCTTCCTGCACCTGCCATTTTTCAAATTTCTTTAGCTTAAAATAGTCATATGGCAAAGCATCATATTTGGGGATTATGTGTCCTGAATTCCGTCATTTCTCCTGTCTGAAACTTTACCTAGAAAGTTTCACAGTCCAGAAACTGAGCTGATAGATTGTTCCATAACTCACTGAACTATTCTCTCAGTCCTGGGAATAAGTCAGTCCAGTTAAACAGTTGTGTCTCAGGAGGCGGTGGTATAGACGGGAGTAGGGCACATACCTGAGTTAGACCTCTAAATGGTATGAGCAATCAGGCATTTAACGAGAGGCATTTCTATAAAAACAAAAGTTAATGGTTAGAACAAACTATAAACTCAATTTCTGAGTCCAGAGGGCAATCAGTCATGATTTCTAGATGTTGGGCTCAAAGCATCTTTAGATTGTGGAGTGAAGATAGGCAGTGACAAGCTGATGAATTTACCTGTTTTCAGTTTGAATGTCTCTGGTGATAGCATTGGGTAGTCCAGTCAACTTAACTTTCTCTTTTTTCTTTTTTTTCTTTTCTTTTCTTTTCTTTTCTCGTCTCGTCTCTTCGCTTCGCTTCGCTTCTCTTCGCTTCGCTTCGCTTCTCTTCTCTTCTCTTCTCTTCTCTTTTTTCTCTTTTCTTTCTTATCATGGTGACACTGGTTAACAAAATCCAGTAAGTTTCAAGTGTACAATTGAGCAATAAGGCATATGTATATTGCATTGTATGTTTACTCCTCATAGTTAGATGTCTTTCTGTTACTACATATTTGACCTCTTTTACCCCATCTACTTTCCCTCCAGTCAATTTTCTGAGTGGCATACATAGCAGCAAGTACAAAATGGTCTGGACATGATCTGTTGTGGTGATTTCTTGAAGTTTATATTGAGTTTTCTACCTTTCGCTTCTAGGGCTTCAGGAAAAGGGCAGTTTTCGTTCTTAGTGACACCAAGTCAGAAGGATGGGGGAACAACTGGGAATGTTTGGAGAGTTCTATCCAGACATTTAAGGAAACTAGAAGAATTGAGAATCCATTGGCATGTACCATAGTTTTCCATTGAAACACAAAAGTTTCTCTCTATAGTCATCCCCCTTGTTAATCAAGATAGCCAGAGTATGTTTTTACAAAATGAGCCTGGTCTCATTAGATTTGGCCTGATTATTTACATAAATGCACCAAGAATGGTAATGATTACACAGGCCTTTAAAAGTTTGCTTTATTGGAACTTTTTAAAAAGAATCTCAGATTAGATTTTTTAAAACCTCTCAAAGTTAGGAAGCCAAATTAAGAACACAACACCAGATTTCACCTGCAGTACCTATAGATTTGAGTGAATTCTTCTCTTCTTGAGATCCCCAAGCTCTCTTAAGGTTCCTGGGCCTGGCAGAAAGTAACCTTCCTTTCTTACCTGTAAGGCCAGGAACTCTGTAAGCTGGGTACCAGGTTGGTTTTTCCAAGAGAACTTTGTAAGCATTGGCTCCATAAAGTCAAACTTTGTTCTTAAAGTTGTCTACTCATATCCGATTTTACATTGCCCTTAAATATGATATTCTGGTCAAAGCCTTGGTAATGTAACCAGTGTTCCAATTAGATCCTGTTACAAGGAGAATAGATTTTTAATGAACTTATTAAAATACCTACATTGCTATGAACATAGGAAAATAAGAACACTTAACAAGAGTTTCCAAATTCTGGAGAGATCTGGCAGGGAGAAAAGATAAATGTTTTATTTTTGTTTACCAAGGTATGATCTAGTAAATTGCTGTAAGATATAGATAGCTTAAAAGAAAAGGAAAAGGAGTTCCTTATACCTGGAAAATAGGACATTTAAGAGCCAACAAAGTGTCAAATGAGAAGAGCATAAAAAAAATCTGTTCCCATGTAATTAATTCTTGTTCTGCTTGATTTGAGGTTAACAGTTCCAAATGTTATTTGAGAAAAATAATACAAAAACTATCTGTGGATGACAAAATGCTTAAAATGATTGAGGTTAAAGATCTGATAGGAGTTTATTTGATAAGAAAATTTGGTTATTTCTATGGCATATAACATTTTAACATGATAATCTGACAGTGAGGGTATTGACAAATTCCTATGAACTTTATACAATTTATGGAATATCTATATTAACAATATTTACCCGTAAAAATATAACTTAGGGAAGCTTAAGCATCCCTTTTTATTTGACAGTGTTTTCCATGTAATTTAATACATCAGATAAACTGAATTATTATTTTTAACATTTCTCTTAATAAGGTAAAAGAACAAATCCTTTGATCTTTTCCAGGGGCCATCTGGGAAATCTCAGATTAGTTCAAGGTCAAAAAGACTTCATTCAGAATTTGATTTTAGGTTTGTCAAAAATGTCAGAAGGTTTGAACATTTGATCAAATAGGATTAGAGGTTGCTATGAAACAATACTTATTCATTTAACCAAAGTGATAATACAAAGATTTTAAAGACAAATATAGGAAGTAACATAACTGTTAAACACACACACACACACACACACACACACACACACACACACACACACACACACCCCTACATACCCACACACCCCTTAGCTCCTTTAAAACTGGGTAGACTCAGTTGTGTGTGTGTGGTTTTTTTTTTTTCAATCAAAGACATGATAAAGACAACACGAAGTATAAGAAATTATTTTGTTAAGATTCAGTCTTGTTCCCTAGCCAGATTTCTTAATAAGAACAGACCAATAATCCATGAAAACTTCCTCATTCTAGTTTTGTGTCAGTACATTTTTGATATTAAGGCTATCATTTTCTTTTTAACTTATAAAGAAATACTTTCATTCTTGCAGTCTGAGCACATGTAAAATTACTTTTCCACAAACTTCTACATTTTAAAAAATCCATTTAATTTTTAGTTCATCTTTCTTATTCTGGAACAACCAGTCATTCAGCTTTATGACAAAATTGTTCTCTTTTTCCCTAACAAAACTTATCCTTCATACCTCATACCTTTATTTGCCAAAAACATATCTTAGTTAGTCTGCATACTTTGCATACAGGGGTGTTTTATTTTTTAACTCTATCTAGTAATTTCACTTATATATATTCATTATAATTTTTAACCACTAGTAACCTTTCCTTTACTGAGAAAACTAGGAAGTAGATAATGGTGAATTGCCTGTGACATACCAGCATTCTGTAGTAGATTAGCAAATGTTATGAATATACCATCTCACTTTTCTAAATAGATATATGCTGTTTCTTCATAGTATGATTTTTCAGTGTGGTAAATGATATGTTTACTAACAGCCCCAAATATCTTTCATTTCTGTAAAAATTTAGAAGCCATAAGTAGATATATTTATAAATACTTAACAGTTAATATTTCAATATTTTATCTTATTCGGAGCTAGATCTAGACATATTTAATGAATACTCATCATTTAACTAACTATAGCTTTAAGGTTTCAAGTTATCCAAGATTTTAGAAACTTTTTAAGTAAACATAAATATTGTTGAAAGTTTTACTTATAAACTTTTATCCCACTTACATCTATTTAATTGTTTTTAACAATTATGCTTATTTAAAACAATAATTTTAAAATGATCAATTGTTTAAACAAAATTTCATGTGATGTTAAATAATTGCATCATTTTAAGTTATTTTTTTCTTGTTGATAAATCAGATAGGTATCAAAAAATTGCAGAAGCAAAGAACTAAAAAGTTAAACATGGCTTTTTTTTTTTTAAATGCTGTACTTGATGTACATCAAGAAATTCATTTTCATTGTGCATTTTGTTCTTGGGTTGGGTTTGTAGTTTTATAATCCTAAATATCTAGGTGAGCTAATATCAGCTTGTTGACTTGTAAACCTAGGTAGAAAAAATTGTATTTCTGAATTATATTTAACAATTAAAACTCTGAAGGTTTTTATTAAACCAAAAATATTAAACTATTTTTTTTTTTTTTACCAAAGATTTTCACAGAGCACGTGAACTTGAAAAGAGCATTTGGATTATATTTCTGAGAGTTTTGGAGCACTTAATTTTTATAAGCACTCATTTATCTCAAGGCCAATTTGATTAGAACTCCTTTAAAGGATTTGATAAATTCTATAATACTATCTGGAGGTAGAAAATATTATGTATCTATAATATACATACATACATATATACATACAGAACATTTAAAAACATTCCTACACATATAAACAGATCTTGTAGATTTCTTTCTAAATCTTAGCCATGAGTTAGTTATAAATACATAAACATACAATTCACTAATTTATATAAGAATTGGTTCTCACCTTTACCTTATTTTTTTTAATCCAAATATGTTTCAGGTGGATGGAACAAGTTAAGGTTACCTGCCCAATGATTGCTAAAGTTTTTTTTTTTTTAACCAATATTTGTGGAGAAGACCTTTACAGTTTTTGTTTGTCCTTGATAAATATTCTTATGGAGGCTGTGGACTAAATTTTGGCAAGTGATTCTGCAAACAGTAGTAGTTGGTTTTGGTAAAACCTCTTTAATTTTTTTCCCCTTTGGGGTGGGAGGCAAGAATTTCTTCTGGAAAGTTTCCATTTCAAAGGGATGACTCTCAGGTCTTAGAAAAGAAAAGGTAGAAAATTTACACCTCAACGGCACCTCAAAGGATATGCTTTCTCTAAGAAGGAATTCAGGGCCATAATTGCTTATTGTCAGAAATCTGGGGTAATTATAACTTGTTTCTCTTCCTCCCTCTCTTTCTCTCCCTCTTTCTCAATCTGTACAAACAGTCCAAGAAATTATTTGTGGTGGGAGTCTAAAATATATTTGCGAGGGGCTTACCATGGAAAGGACTGTGCATTTTCTGGGCCTTTGTCAAAACTCTTTTCTGATGTTAGTGTTAACATAAATCTCAAGTTTGCTTTGTCTCATCTTGCCTCCTAATCTTGTTGCAGGAATTTTTTCCCTCTCAGACCAGCCAAGGCATTCTCCTGGACATTTTCTTTTTCTTTTCTTTCCCCTACCCCCAATTTTAACTTCCCAGAGGTACCAGTAGGACATTTGTTTAGGATGCATGCTGTCTAAAAGTCAAAATTGAAGATATACCTATTTCTATGTGACTTCAAGCCAATAAGCCTTTTTATGGTTTAAATATGAATGTAAGAGGCAGCCTCAAAGAAGGTGCTGCAAAAGATGCAGACCCACCCCAAAGCTATAGTTACTCCCAAAGATAGTCTATGAAAGTAGACTTTTGTGGTAGAAGGACCTCCTAATGACAAAGGACACAGATGACAGAGGGACAGGAAAACAGTGACTATTTCTAGGAGGCTAAGATCAGTAACCAGTGGGTATCCAAAACCAAATTCACAAGAGTCACAATCCAAAGAACTAATTTATAAATCTTTTACCCCTGCTAATCTTATTTTGGAAAAGAAGGGACAAGGAGAAGTTCACCTTCCTTCCTCAACCAGATACTGCAGATAGAAATCTGGGTAGATTGACTTTGGTGAGAATTTTTACCTTTCACTGGCTTTTGTCATTTGCCCCAGGATTTTTTATTATGGTTTCTGGGGTGAGTGGGGTGTCCCAGACCTCTCTTCATAGTCACTGAAACTGTAGAGGAGGGAACATTTTTTTTCCTACAATTCTCCTTGACTCTCTGGCCAGAGCCCTGTAAATTAGACCGACAGAAGACAGATTAACAAGAGAAAAGCATACAAAGTTATTTGATATGTTTTGCAGGAGAGAAGAGCCTTCAACTCCTGCCCCTCCACGCCAGTGGTTAAAACGGAATATTTTTATATTAGTTTTGATAAAGAGTAGAAAGTTATGGCAAAATGCGGTAGGACAAAAGGATGTGAGTTGAGGGTAGTGAACTGGAGAAAACATAGCCAGACCTTAAAATTTCAAAATGCCAAGGTGCCATATTTTGGAATAGCATGATCTTAACTATATCAATAAGGATGATAACTCACATAGCTTGATAATGATGATATCCAAAAATATTTCCATTTTGAATATAGCTATTAATCTGCAGTTAATCTTATATTCTTTTCCTCTTACACTGTCTTCTGAGCTATCATATTGGCTTATAAGTTTTATGGCTTTTAGATCTTTTGAGTATCCCAGAAATCACTGAGATTTTTTTTCTCCTTCCTGTGTGGTAGTGTCTTTTACTCTCTTCTGTTTGGTTAGCTGACCCCCTTTCTGTTCATTAGGTTTTTGGCTTGCTGTTGGTGGATCTTTCACAATTTAATGCTAGCACATAATAGGTGCTTAATAAATGTTTATGATTATAGAGCTGAGCCCCAGGCATGAACCATTGATTCATAACATACTTCTTTTCTTATTACCAACTCAGTTACCTCTGTCCCTTGAATGAACGTAACCCCTAATGCAGTCATGCACAGAAGTTTCAGTATTAACTTTTCAGCTCTTATATGTAACATTCTTGGTTAGGTTCTTTGTCATATGGCACTGATAATTGACCCTTTGGAAAGAGCCCAAGGATTTCAGGCTCTTTGGCTATATTCTTTTTCTTCAGAATTGTTTCTTGAATACATAGCAGAGAGTTCATGGTAGATACATATCTCCGCTTGAAGACTGAGAGGCTCAGCGGTAAGGCTGTTGGCTTAAAGAAGCAAGCAAAAGTGATGGGTATTTTGGTTGTCACAGTTAGACTTCTGAGGCCTCTGTCCCACTCTTGGGAAGAAAAGGAAGGGCACCCTAGGAAAGTTGGGTCCTTGCCAAGATGTAGCAGAATATCAAAGAATACATTCTTTAGAGCACTTATAAATATGAATTAGTTCTCACAGTAGCACTGTGGTAAGCAATTATAGTTTACTAATGGAAAGGCTGGAAAAAATGAAATTCAATTAATGTTTGTTAAGTGCCATTAAGCACTCTACTTAGTGCTTGTCCAAGGCGCCACAGCAGACAGCTGTAAAACTCAAAAACAAACGCTACATTTTGCCAAGGCAGCATCTCAGTTTCTATATTTGTAAACATAAATAATTCTAGAGTTATAAGTTTATAATAAATATGCTTAAGCAGATATTAGAATTAGCAAGTATTTCAAAATATACTCGTTTAGGTTTTATGAATTTTCATAGGGGTAAAAAGTCAGAATTAGAAAAACTAGAAACAAACTTAGTTTAAAGCTGTGTATTTTCTACTTAAATTGTGATTTAGTCAAATCAAACACAAGGTTAAAAACCAAACTTGAGTTCTTGTTCAATAATACTGCAACCAAATGTTTATTTGACTAATCATAATATGAACAATTGGTTAAAGTATTATAGAATATGAACTGAAATTCAGCCTTCTATCTTATGTTTGAAATGTTAGTATAACATCTGAGTGATGATGTCTTATAGATAGAATTGGAGTCAGTGTGGAAATTGGAGGAGGCAGTCAAGAAATAGCTTTGAAAATTATCATAAAGGTCTTAGCCCTCATGGTAGCTGTAACTTAGAAGGACAGTAGGGAAGACAAAGATGTCTAATGAGAGAACTTTGGGTACAGAGCACCATTAATGGACAAGAAGAAGAATTGGCAGAATTACATTATTATCCTACAGTGACATAATTTGACTTTTGTATAGCTTTTTATACCTTTTGATGCAATTAAATCTGTCATTTTATTTGACATTGAAACAGAGTTTGAAATAGACTGACTTCTTAGTATAACATGTAAAATTCAAGGAAGCTAGTACTACTTTTTTTCCCTAAAAAGTATGAGGAAAAAAACCCTAGATACTTTACATTGAATTATTTTGTACTTGATTGGTACATTGTTAATGTTTCTAAAGAAATAGCAATTTTGTTGAAACCAGAGGCCAAGTCTCTTAATTTTCTATTGGAGTCTCTTTATTGCACCATACTATTATAAAACCATCAGTATTATTAAGCCCTGAGCCATTTTTAACTTAATCAGAAAGTATAATAGTATTCAATTTTCTAGTAGCCACATTAAAAAAGTAAAAAGAAACAAGAAGATTAATTTTAACAATATATTTTATTTAGCCCAATAAATTCAAAATGTTATTTCAACCTCTAATCAATATGAAAATTGAGATATTGTACTGTTTTTCATAATAGGTCTTGAAAATCCAGTGTGTATTATTTATTGTCAGCACATTTGAATCTGGACTAGCCACATAGCTAGAGGCTGGCTATGGAACAGCATGGTTCAAAAGAATTAAAAGTAAATAAGTTTTGAGATGCGTAGATATTATCTGCTATTTACATGAATATAATATTTTTTTCTAGCAATTCTTAGGGATAAGGTAATTCATTTGATAGACCTGGCTTTATGAACTCAAGGTAAGTTGATATGAATTAAAAATAAAGTAAGTCAACCCTAATTGAAAAATTAAAAATAAAAATAAAGTGAAATCCAGTTAGAAGGTAATTCATTCTTAAGGAGAAAGTAGTGCCAAGACTAAATTTAATACTACATCTTATGTAGATGTATTCACCTTGCCAAATGAAAGCTGGCTTCTTGTTACCGTTCAGCTACTTTCTTCTTTCTGATTACTTGAAAGAAATACTATCTAAATTGGAAGTCAGTTAACAATCAGAATGTGAGAGCTAGAATAAACTTTAGAAGATATTATAAGTTGTTAGAGTGTTAAATAAGTTAAAAATTTTAATAGATTCTACATGCAATGATACAAAATTCAGAAGATATAAAACAGTTATATAGCAAAAATAAAACTTGCTATAAGTTGTTAGAGTGTTAAATAAGTTAAAAATTTTAATAGATTCTACATGCAATGATACAAAATTCAAAAGATATAAAACAGTTATATAGCAAAAATAAAACTTGCTCTAGCCACTTATTGCCCTCCTTAGAGGAAACCAGAATATTTAATTTCTTATGTATCCATCAGGAGTAGCCTATTATGTATGTGTATGTATTCTTTTTAAAATATATAAAAGTATAGCATGATACATATACCATTCTGCATCTTGCTTTTTTCCAACTTAATATATCTTGGAGCTGCTTTGTTTTTTTAAAGGCTGTATTATATTCTATTGTATTGGCATACTATTGTTTATTTAACCAGTTTGCTATTCATGGTTTGTTGTCGTTTCAGTATTTTTCTTACAAACAATACTGTAATTAATATCTTCGCATATATGTGTTTAACATGTATTTGAATGTCTGTAGAATAAATTCTTAAAAGTGGAATTTCTGGTTAAAAAGGTATGTATATTTTAAAAATGTATAAAGATTGCTAAATGTAGTAGAGTTTATACCTGTTAGTACTCCCAACTTGTAATGTGTGAATGAGCTTTTTCTTGAATAAGACTGATTTCCTAAACTGAATCTTAGGAGAAAACAAAAAAATGAATTTTTATCGTGCCTTTCTTTGTATTGTGCTGTTCTAATTGAGGAAGGGTAGGTAACTCCCTTTTGTCTTGAGATGATCCTTTTGAGCTACCTCAGAGGAACCCCTAGGGTTCCAGAGTATATATTGAAAACAATAGTTTTAATCCATTTCCTTTGTTTTCTGTAGAAGAGTTCCAAAGAGATGGAGCTATTACTCCAAGGCCTCCCAAAAAGTAGTAAGAAGACGGACTATAGAATTCTCAAAAAAGAATAAGAGTGGCTATGAAATGCATGCAAAAAGAATTTCTTAATATTCTGTGTAACAGGTAAACCTCAATGACTTTTTGAGAAGCAGACCTTTTAAAAATAACATTTGCTGTTTGATTTTGTTTTTATAAGCTTCATGGTTAGTGGAGGCCTTAGCAGCCTAAGGCATCATTGGAGTAGAATAGGGAACCTGATGGTCAGGAAAAAGCAAGGGAGGAAGTCCTTACCTTCATATTTCTGATATGACAGCCAATATGAAAAGCAAAAAGGTCAAAGACTTGATAAAGAGGGTGAAGTGGTATAGGAGAAAGATCTAAGGTGCCCAATCCAACGTACGTGGTGGCTGCTAGTTCCTTGTTGATGGAAGTGCAGATGGGGCTAACCATTTTGAAGGGTGGTACTTAATCAGATTATATGTTATTTATATTCCATTATTCAGCAGTTCTTTTCCTAGCTATATATCTGAAAGAAATTCTTACACGAGGCCACAGGGAGTCTTTCATTACGGTGTTATTTGTGCTTACAGAAAACAATCTTGTTGTCTAAACAATGGATAAATGTGTACATGGCAGCATGGTGGGTCTTAAAAACATAGTGCTGACTAAAAACAAAGAAACAGAAGGAGATATGTAACACAAAATGTATGTCAGAAAAACACTGCACTGGTTGTAAGACAACATGTAAACACTTTAAACTTAGTACAGTGATTGCTTAAATTGAGGGATGATGGGAGTGGGGATAAAAGAGAATAAACAGAATGAAAATATGTAAATGTGAAACTTTGTTTCTCTATTGAGGTGATCTTCCAATATGACTAGGAGGACACCTACAGACAAATATACCAGTATCTCCCATTATACCTTTGGGATAATAAATTATCATTGGAACATTTTTTTCTTAATCTAACTACTTAAAGTGAATGTTTAGGGTTCATGGTTCTGGAAGCTTGCTCCCCCCACCCCCGCTTATTTTTTCTTCACTTTTTCTGTTACAGTATGTTCTGTTTGGTTGTTGTTTTATACAGAATATAGTAGCTTCATTGTTTATGTCTGGTTTAGGTACTACTTATAAAGCTACACTGTATGTTGTCATTCTTAGAAGATATACTTTGAGATGGGTCATATGACAGACTTTTCAAGATTCTTTTAGTTAAAAAAAAAGTCCTTTTTTGATTAAAGCAAGGAGGAAAATGCTTGGAAGAAAGCAATCACTCCTTTGACCCATTATACCCTTTATATAAAATTTTCTGTTATTTATCTGGCTTTTCCTACAAGAATCTCTATTTAGGGCAGATAAAAATAACGACTCCAAGAGAGTTCCCTGAGGTAGCAGTAAGATTTTGGGTAGAATAGAGTATAGAAAACAAACAGCCCCTACCTGTCTGCAATTTTTGTTGCTAAAACTACTCTCCTTTTGTAGGTCATGAACTTTTGAGTAGCCTAAATTTTGAGTTATCCTTAATTGGGGTTTTTGGTTGTTAACGATACCACCCAGGCAGTGCTCCAGATTAGCAGTTGAAGAAAGGAGCTGTAATGGAATTAAAGTAACCTTGGCAACCATTATAATGTAAATGAGCCTCCTAGGGAAGGAAGTTGAGAGCGTGGGCACTCGTTAGGGCATTCCTTTTAGCTTTTACAACTAGAGCTCCCTAGCATTTTGCTATTTTAAAGTCCTGGTGTAGCTGCTGCTTGGACACCATTGAGTTCTGTGCTACTCCAGACTTCTTTTAGTTTTCTAGATATTTTAATATGTGTTCAAAACAAAATGAATCTCTGATGTGCTTATCCTCTTCATAAACACGAAGACCTCTTTTACATTTACTAATATTTCCTTTTTCTTACTGCATTTTGACACTAACATGGCTACAGCCCTGCACCAAATCTCCTTTCCTTTCACAAAGGAAACCACTTAGGTTTCCGGAGAAACGCTGTGGTGTGTGCTTAGTATACTCTGCTGGCCAAGATCTGGCTCATGGTAGAACCAGTAGCCAAGACTACTCCTTAAGCAGTATGAAAGAGACACATTCTACGTTTCAAATCTTTAGTTTTGTTTGAACCTTTAGGAAATAAAATTTTCTATATGTTTGAGTTTTAGTGGAGGCTTACACTTTGTGGATTTAGGGATTGAATGATTGGAGGAGAGTAATAAAAGTGAAACCAGAGTACTGCCAAACTGGGATTGAGTTGCTGAGTACTGTACTTGTTTATTAACCTTCCTAATGAGTTCAGTGGTTTTAACAGCTTGGTAGTGAAAAACCTAAAGTTCTTACTCATGATTAACCACTGTCATGCTGTTGGTGTTAGGCAAATACATTCCATCTTCCTCAGTTATCTCTTTGTAAAGGAAGAGTGCAAACAATGACTGTTGTGGGGAAATATTTACAAATGGAACTAAAATATAACTAGTTGTATGGTCAAGAATACCATCTGATGTAAGACAAAAATTCTGTATTTTAGGGTGATATACTTCAGTTATTACCCTTTTACTTTGGTTTTTAGATTTTCTTACTCTAGCCTTACTCTTTTGTTAAGTTGTTCAGGTCATTTCGGATACTCCTGTGTAATAGCTGTCTTTGTTGGCTTAGTCAACAGGTGAGTTGATCTTGAACTTCAAATATTTCAGCATTAATTATATGAAAGCTTAGAACTGTGTGCGTGGGGAATAAATATAAAATGTATAAAATCATAATTTCTGCTCTTCAAAATAAGTCATTAAAATGCTTGGACATAGAATTTTGCTGGGAATCCTTGTAGAACTCTTTAGTTTCTAGAATAGTCTCTTTTGTTCCCTTTGAAACTGAGAACACTGAAATAGAATTTTCTGGTTTCTGGTGTTCTAGCTTCTCTTCTATTTTCCATGAGCTAGCATAGAGATCTCAGTGTCGTAGGCTATAATTTATCTGGTCCTACAAATTTGAACATACTAAAAAGCTTTCTTTTATCTTAGGCTTCAGTTTTCTTTTAACATGTGTTAATAGAATCTCTTAATCTGTATTTTGCTCTTAATCTGTATTTTGCTCTTAATCTCTTAATCTGTATTTTGCTCTTTCCAGTCCAGAAGATTATTCTTGATAAAGAAAATGGAAGCAAAATAAGAATGGAATAGGTTAGATTTTCTGTATTATCTTTTAACATGATAGAAGGGCCTGTCTCATCTTTTTATATTCAGCTGTGCTAGAAAAAGTCTGTATGTTAGCACTTTTCATAAACTCATATTGATTCTGTTATGTGCTAAGCACTGCATTAGATTCTTGGACTCCAAAGATGAGTAAGACACAGTGTTTTCTCTCAAGGAATCATACTGTAGCTGGAGATATATATATATATATATATATATATATATATATATATATATATATATATATATATATATATATAAATTTTTGCAGAATAGTAAGATAAGGGCTAATAGAGAATGTTCAAAATCCTGTGTACTGAGGAAAGACCAACCCGTTGTATTTAATGGGGCAGGTATATATGAACCTCCGCAGAAGAAGTTCTATTTAAGTAGGTTTTTAAAGGAAGTGTAGACATTTTGTGTATGTTGGGATGGGACTGGAGGAATAACATTTCTTTCTGATATATGAAGAACAGTATGTACAAATAGATGGAGGTTAAAGGCCAATGTGATGTGTTGAGAAATCTTAAAATAATCTAGTATGCTTGGAATATAGATTATAAAGGGGAGTCCCAGGAAATGAGGCTGGAGAGGAAAGCAGGACCATACAGAAAGGGCTTTTATATGTGCCAGAATTTGGGCTCCAGTAGGCACATGCATGTCATTAAAGGGTTTTAAGCAGGGGATGTGATCAAAACCAGTCCCGTCAGAGTCCTTCCTTATGCTAGACTATGTAAGTCACCTTAGGCTAGGTAGTGTTACGGTAACAAACAATCCCTCAATTTCAGTGGCTTATAGTAATGAGTTTAGTTTTTGCTTATACTGCATGTTTATCATGTGGCTCTGTACCAGGACCCAGGCTAGAGATGTTTTGATATTTCCCTCCTGGTAGGGAGAAATGAGATATGGTAGAATCATACTATTGTTCTGAAAGCTTCTGTTCAGAAATGGGGTGTGTCATTTTCTTACATTTCATTGGCTAAAGCAAGTCATATTGACAAGCCTGACATCAGGAATATCTAAACTTCCACCAGGAAGTGGCAGTGAATATTTGAACAACAATAGAAACTATTTTCATTTGTCAGATTTTATTTCTTTACTTTTTGGGATTACCTGGAGCTGCTGGTGGCCATATTCTCAGTAACTTTAACCTGAGGGAATGAAGTTAGTAGTGTGCAGAGAAACGGGAGACCAGAATATGTCCTGGCAGCTTTAGTCTCTGTATTCCCTTTGTGCTTCCCTGTTTCCTGAAACTTTCCTTTATGTCTCTGAGCTAATAGAAGAGTGTCATGATTGGGTTTTCATTTTAGATTACTTTGGATGCAATATGGAAATGGGAAGAATGCATCAGAGTAGAAGCAGGAAGAACAGTTGGTACCTTATGGAGGAAGAATGGTTAGCAATCTGTTTTAGATATGGAAGCACAAACTAGAGGCCTGACAGTGGGATTAGAAGGGTGTAGATGGGTTGTTCTTTTGTTTTTTTTTTTTTTCAGAGTTACTCCGGAGGTAGGATTAGGTCCTGATTATTGTAGGGAGATGTGAAAGAGAGGAAGAGATTTGTGACCAGTCAGGATAGTTGGTTAGAAGGGGTGCCATTCACCAACACAGAAGGTAAAATAGGTAGTGGGAGAAGATATCTTAATTTTAGACGTGTCGAATTTGAAGTGTCTTGAGAACATCTAAATAGAGATGACTAATAGACAAATTTGATATACTGATATCGAGCTAGAGGATGTTAAGAGCATTATTAAAATGATGATTCATGGAATGCGGAGTAAAAATGAAAAAGAATAGAGGGAATGGCCACGAGATGGAAAGTAAAAGGAATAGTGAGCTAAAGTTAATGTGAGATCATAGTAGGAGTAATTAAACAAGCGAGATAAAAGGAGAAGTCAGAGAGCAGGATACCCAAAATTAGCTGTTTTGGAGATGGAACAATTTTTGGTGATAATAGCATCTGGGATGTGGCCTTTGTAGTGGTTAGCTGAGGTAGAATGGATAAGATGAAGGAACTTAAAGGCCAATCACCCAATGTTGCAGAAATTCTAGTTGTCTACTCAATATCCTCTACATACTTCTTCCTTATTAACAGAACCCTGGGCCGTGTGCACTGGAAAAATTATACTTAGATTTAGATTCAGTTGCATATGACAGTAACCTTTGATAACAATGGTTTATATATATATGGGTATATTTTCTCACAAAATATACTATGTTTATATGAAATCTTTGTTTTATATTTTTATAGCATTATGGTATTTATTACATTCTGCATATATAATTTACATGATTTATTAATTCTATTCAACTGTAACCCTCAGAATGTATGTACTGTATTTTATTTATAAAGAATGTATACAGAGATAAGTATTACAAGGTTGGTATGGTAGCTCACAAAGATTAGGGACCCAGACTCCTATCATTGTGCTCCAGCATTCTTTATATGTTACTTCTATTTTAAGGGATACTTTCATGGTTCAAGATGACTGCTGGAGCTCAAGGCATTATTTCTGAATTATTATCAGCAAGGAAGAGGGAGGGCAAAAGGCAAAAAGGGCTTTTCTCAGAAGCTCCACCTAACAACTTCCACTTACCTTTCATTTGATAAATGCAGGTTAATGGTGGAATTTAGGATGACTAGAATCATAGAGAGTAATTTAATAGTTGACAGTAACTAGGAGGGAAAGAGGACATAATGGAATGGTATGACCTCAGAGGAGCTGCTTTTTATGAGAGTAAAGAAATAGTGTTCTGGCAGAGAGTATGGCATGTGCAGAGATTCTGAGGGGGGAATATACCAGGTGATTTTAAGGAGTAGCAAGGAGGCCAGTGTGGCTGGAGTAGAGTAAGAAAGAGAAGGAGTTGTAGAGATGAGGCCAGCAGGTAATAGATAGATCACATGTGGTTTGAATAGCTCATATTAAGTATTTTGGGCTTTGGCTTTTCCTCTAAATGAGATGGGAAACTATTGGAAGGTTTTAAGCAGAGTTACATGATCTAATATAAATTTTAATAAGACCATTCTGGCTACAAATTTGAGAGTAGACTGAAGAAAGTCAGGGGTTGTAGCTAGGATACCAGTTAGGAGGTTATTGCAATAACTAGATGAGAGATGATAATACTTTGGACCAGGTGATAACAGTGAAGATGGGAAAGTGGTTAGATTCTGCATATATTACACTATTTTGAAAAATAGAGCAAATGGGATATGTTTAATGAATTTAATGAATATTTGAAAGAGAGGCACTAAAGATAACTTCAAAGCCTTTGGCCAGAACAAGGATGACAGCAATAGGAAAAAAATGTCCAAAATGAAGATAATTTTCTTGGTACAGTAATCTACTGCAGGTGTGATCAGTGTCTTACTGTTTCAGTGCATTTCTGTTTCTTGTTTATCCTTTTCTTTTTTCTCAGAGCACATTTTACTGGCTTTCAGTATATTTGTTCACTGTTTTAATAAACAAATGTCTGTTGAGCAATTACAAAGTGTTCCAGCCTTTATCAGTTAGATTTGTTTGGTTGCAAATTGACAAGAAAAAATGGTAAAGGGTTGGCAAGGAGAGGAGGATATATAAGTATAATAGGAGTAACTCACAGAATCAAAGGAATTGCCAAAAAAAAAAAAAAAAGCATACCTTGGAACAGCTGTGAATTAAAATGTTATCTCACAGAGGTCTAGGTAGCATAATGGACATAATATTTTTAGTAGGGTGATCCTATCTGGATAAATCACTCATATCATTGGGTGTCTAATTTAATCATGATACTGAGCTAGAAGCTGGGGTAGGAATGGTGGAGGAAGAGGCATCCAAAGGTGAATAAAATACAGTACATACATTAAGGTTATAACAGAGTAGAATTAATAAATCATAACATGGCCTCAAAGTAAAGATCTCAAGGGTACAACTGTAAATCCCTTTGTTAAGACTTTAGAAAGATTTTAGGCAGTGTTTATTTCATAGAACCTTTCAGCTAGATAAGATTCCTAAAGATCTTAAGGGAATACCTTTTAGATCCTTTCTGTTAAACAGTAGGGCTTCTAAGTATCTTAAGGGTCTATTCTTATAGTATAGTCTCACTCAGAACTTAAGATAGAGAAGGTGGATATGGCTCTGTCTACTAGAGTGAACCCCTATAAGATTTATAAGAAACCTACAAGGTTTTAATAAATTGAACTAAAAGAAACAGCTTTGGCTTGGATTACAAGGAACAGAGACAGTAAAAAATGAAAATAGACCTTTGGAGTTCTAACCATCTATAGGCAGGAAGCAGGCTACGAATCCTACTCCACTGCAAATGTTAACCACCTCTTTGTAAAAGGATGGATGACTCAGAGGGCGGAGCCAAGAGTTTTAGAGAATCATTCTCAGGGAGTAGGACTGGGTTTTAATCAAGGAACTGGTGACATGTGTCTGATTAAATTTCAGAATTTCTATGGACCAATAACCTCTTTGTATCTCCTGTTCCTTCCTCCCCCACTTTTTCCCCCTATTTTGAATGAGAGTGTCTATTGTAGTTATCTTGAGTCAGTCTCACTATTGTACATCTATATGTTGGGTGTGTAGGAGTAGATAATTTGTCTCTTTATTCAGATCAAAAGGAACTATACTCCAGTAGCTGTACCTGAGGAACTGCATCTGAGGAGCCTCAATCACACCTGGACCTGAATTAGATATCAAGATTCTGGACATCAAGCTGATGCCATAATGAGATGAGACTTTTGAAGGTCTTAGGAGAGGGTGAGTGTATTTTGCATGTGGGAGGGACTTGTTGGGACCAGGGGGCGGCATGTGATAGCTTGTCTTCAAAGTGGCCATCATCACTTTCCTCCCTTCTTGCCATTCAGAGGTGGAGTCTTTTTTCTCTCCTCCCCTTGAACCTGGGCTGGCTTTAGTGACTTGCTTGACCAATTAAATGTGAGTTTCTAGGACTTCTGAGGCTAGGTCATAAGACACCTTATAGTTTCTGCCTATACCTCTTGGAATTCTCTCCTTTGGAATACTCAGTCTTGGAACCCAGCCACCATGCTGTGAGAAACCCAAGCTAGATTGAGGGGACCCATGCAGGCACTTGTTGATAGCTCCAGAGAGCTATCAGCAAACAGCTAGCATCAGCTAACTGTCAGCCATGTGAGTGAGTGAAGGACCATGTTGGACAGTCCAGCACTAGCAGAACAGCACCTAGAGAAGAACTGAGTTCTTAGACAAATAGCTCCTCTTGAGACATCCCAGCGATCTTAGTCAATTCAGGTCATCCCATCTGTGGTCCCAGACATGTGGACTAGAGACACACCATCTCTGCTCTGCCCTGCTTGAATTTCTGGCCCACAGAATCATGAGAATAATAAAATGATCTTTGTTTACCACTAAGTCTTGGGGTAGTTTTTTTTTTTATGCAGGAATAGATATCTGGAACATTGTCAGATTGAATAGAAAGCAGTCCAGTTCTATGTAGTATATAAGGAGCTTACCTAATAAAACATAAGGAATCAAAAACATTGAAAGTAAAGATATGAAAAAATCCTAAAGGAAAGCTGATATAGCAGGGTAATAGTAAGCAAAATTAACTTGAAGGCAAAAATCATTAGTAAATTAAAAATTATCATAAAAAACTATGAAAGGAATAATTAACCAGGATGCCATTGTAATTCTAAATTAGTATGCATCCAATAGTATGGGCTCAAAATACATAAATAGGATACAGATAGAATATAAAATATATAGATAGAATACAGGGAGAAAATAGACAGATGTGATTATAGGAAGAAATTGATAAATCTACAAAAGCAAGAAATTTTAAAATATTTTTCTCAGTAATTGATGGTCAAACAGACAAAAAAT
The DNA here is from genome assembly GCA_004027375.1 of Macroglossus sobrinus. NCBI lineage: Eukaryota > Metazoa > Chordata > Mammalia > Chiroptera > Pteropodidae > Macroglossus > Macroglossus sobrinus. Next base: position 18,870 of record PVKZ01001460.1, on the reverse strand, counting down.
TTGAGATTTGAACAAACTACCAACAAGCTTGATTTAGCTGCCCTGTACCTAATAGATGAGCATATACTTTCTCTTTAATCAGTTTTGAATAGATACTGAATTCATAAAGCAAGTCTGAACAAAACCAATGAATGGATATTATACAGACTATCTTCTCTTCTTCAATTCAGTTAAGATTGAAATTAAACCAAAAGATGATTAAAATCTTTTTCTATATTTGGAAACTTAAAAGCACTCTTCCAGGTAACTTACAGGTCAAAGAAAAAAAAAAGAAATTAGTAATAAAGCTTACCAAAATTGACTCAAGAAGGAATAAAAACTTGAATAGACTCATAATCATTAAATATATTGAATTAGTAAGTAAAAATCTACCCAGTATAGAAGAGGCACAGATGGAATTTTAAGACGTTTTATAAAGGTATAATTGACATACAAAAAACTGTACATATTTAAAGTATGCAATTTGAAAAGTTTTGACATAGGTATAAATCCAAGTAACTGTCATCACAGTCATCACATGTCCATCATGTCTGAAGTCTTTTGACCCTTCCCACTACCCGACTTCATCCCTGGGCAATCACCTATCTGCTTTATATTACAATAGATAAGTTTATGTTTTCTGAAATTTTATATAAATAGAATCATGCAGTATATATTCTTTTTTTTTCATGTTGGGGAGGTATTCTGTGTCTTTCAGTGAGCATCATTATTTTGAGATTCATCCAGGTTGTTGAGTGGTCAGAGAGAGGTTCATTCCTTTTCATTGCTTAGTAGCATTCCACTATATGGGTAGACCACACTTTGATTTTCACCTCTTGACAGACATTTGAGTATTTCCATTTGGGATTATTATAAATAATGCTGCTAGGCACCTTCGTATACAAATGTTTATAGACATATACTTTTATTCCTTTTTGTTAAATATCTATGAATGTAATAACTGGATCATGTAAGCGCATGTTTAACTTTTGGAAACTGCTAAACTGTTTTCCAGAATGTTTTACATTCCCACCAAAAATATATGAAATTTTGAGTTTTTCCATATCTTGTCAGCATTTGGTATGGGCACACTTTGTTTTCAGCCTTTCTGATAACTGCATAGTAGTATACAACGTATAGTTCAGTTTTGCTTTATTGATATGTTTGACAATCTCTGTCTTTCAATTGACTTGTTTGGGCCATTTATATTTAAAGTGATTATTGATATGATTAGGTTTAAATCTACCATTTTGCTCTTTGTTTTCTATTTGTGCCATCTGTTCTAGGCCCATTTTTTCTTTCTGTCTTATTTGGAAATAATAATTATTTTTATTCTCTTTTATTTCCTTGTTGGCTTATTTTTTGTTTTAATGATCACGTTAGAATTTGTAGTATCTATCTTCAGCTTTTCACAGTTTGCTTTTAAATGATGTTATACCACTTCACCTGTAGTATAAAAAGTTTATAATAAACTAAAAGAAAAAAGTTTACAATAGTTCTTAGAAAATGGAAGAAATACTCCTTTTTCTTCTCTCAGCTTTTGAGCTGTCTGTGTCATACATTTTCTCTTGTTATGAACCCCACACCATCTTATTTCTGTAGCAACAATAAACTATCTTAGAGATATAAATAATGGGGAAAAAAATCTCATATAAGTGCTCACGCAGTTATTCTTTCTGGTGCTCTTCATTCTTTTGTGCAGATTTAGATTTTCATCTGGTATCCTTCTAGTCAAAGAATTTATTTTAGTATTTGTTCTAGTGTACATCTGCTGGTAATGAATTAGGTTGTGTATATGAAAATGTCTTTATTTCACATTTGTTTTTGAAAGAGATATTTTGCTGGGTATAAATTCTAGGTTGACAGTTGTCTTTTTAAAGCTGTTACTTCACTGTTGACTTGTTTGCATTGTTTCTGATGAGAAATCTGTTGTTGTTATTTTCATCTTTGCTCCTCTAGACATAATGTGTCTTTTTTCCTGGCTACTTTTAAGATTGTCTTTCAATCAGTGGTTTGAACAATTTGATTATGTTATTGATACAATTTCCCTTGAGTTCTTGTTGAGATTCATAGAGTATCTTGGACCTATGGGTTTATTGCTTTTATCAAATTTGGGAAAATCTGGCCATTATTTTTTCAAATATCTTTCAGTCCCTTATTCCTCTTCTTCAAAGAACTCAAATTATATATATAGTAGGCTGTTTAAAGTGTTCCTACAACTCACCAATGGTCTTTTCCCTCCATTTTTTTCTTCAGTTTATTGTGGATAATTTCTTTTGTTCTATCTCCTCTCATCTTTCATTTGACTTTGTCTAATCTGTTGTTAATTCTATCTAATGTATTTTTTTTTGTCTCAGATAGTGTGCTTTTTATCGCAAGAGGTTTCATTTAGACCTTTCTTTATATCTACCATGTTTCTACGTAATTTTTTGAATGTAGAATACAGGTATAATAACCGTGCTAATGCCTCTGTTAATTTTAACATTTGTGTCAATTCTGTGTTAGTTTCAGCTGATTGATTTTTTTTCTTCTTTATGGGCCATATTTTTCTGCTTCATTATATGTCTTGTAATTTGCTTGCATTCCAAACATGTGAATTTTACTTTGTTGGGTGCTGGATTTTTTTTTTCCTCTTGTGTATCACAGTTAAGTTAGCATCTTTGACTCTTTCTGGTATTGCTTTTAAGATTTGTTAGGTGAGGTCAAAGCAGTTTTCCATCTAGGATAATTATTCTTTAGGACCTTTCTGAATACTCTACCCAGTGCTTTGTAAATTATGGGATTTTTCATTCTAGTTGGTAGGAAAAGGCATTATTTCTGTTCTATTTGAGTGCCAGGTAATGTTCTGTCTAACTCTTTGGTTCCTTACATGGAATCACTAATCATTACTCTGTTGAATACTTGAGGAATGCCTACTACATATCTCCAGAATGTTTTGCCTGTACAGTCGTTTCTTCTCCAGCACTCCATTCTGCAAACTCTATCTGCCTTGGTCTCCTTTGACTCTCAGCTCCATCTCCTCAACTAAGATAGTTTGCTGGACTCTACCTGGGCTGTACCCTGGACAAGGTCAGTAAGCTAAGGCATTCATAGAACTCACCTCATTTATTTCCTGTCTCAGAGATCATTGTCCTTCATTGATTGCCTGTTGAGCAGGGTCCTCAAAACCATTGTTCCATATATTTTGTCTGTTTTTTTTTAATTTGTTTTAGACAGGTAGATAAATTCTGTACCTGTTACACCGTTTTGTCTGAAAATGGAAGTCCCTATTTTCTATACTTTTTTATATGCTTTAGAATGTTTTGTGATAAATACACAAGCCTAAGCCAAACAAGTATATTTTTCTTTTTTCTTTTTTCATCTTTCTACACACACACATACACACACACACACACACACACACACACTTACTTAAAAATTATTGGGATAACATTGATCAACAAAATCCTATAAGTTTCAAGTGTACAGTTCAACCATGTGTCATATATACATTGTACTTTGTGTTCACCACCCACAGTCAGATCTCCTTCTGTCATCAAGTATTTTACTCCCTTTACCCTTATCTACCTCCCACTTCCCCTTGCCTCTGGTAACTACTAATCCATTCCCCGTGTCCATGAGTCTCTGTCATGTTTGTTTGCTGCTCTTAGATTTATATCCCACATATGACTGATATCATGTGGTTTTCAACTTTTTCTGTCTGACTATTTCACTTAGCATGATTATCTCAAGATCCATCCATGTTGTTGCAAACGGCAGTATTTCATCTTTTCTTTTAGCTGAATAATATTCCATTGTATATATGTACCACATCTTATTTATCCAATCATCTATTGTAGAACACTTTGGTTGCTTCCATGTTCTGGCCACTGTGAATAATGCTCCTATCTTTGCTGCTAAGTGTTTTCAGGGTTTTTGGGTAAATATACATAAGTAGGATTACTGGATCATATGGTAATCCAATTCTTAGTTTTTTGAGGAACCTCCATACTGTTTTCCAGTAATAGCTGTACCAATTTGCAGTCCTACCAGCAGTATATGATGATTCCTTTTCCTCACATCCTCTCCAACACTTGTTATTATTTGTCCAAACAAGTATATTTTTCAAAGATAGTTACTGGAACTTTTCAGATTTGAATCAAATTTTACCTTCTTCTCCTCAAATGTTATATTTTGGGTATTTTTTAGATAATTCCTTTTGCTTTGATTCTAGTGGTGTTCAGTAGTTTAAAACAAAGAGATTTATTATGTTCTATTATTGTACGAATAGAGCAATACTTATTGTACTACACTCTCCAAGACATGAACTCAGTATCACTATCTTGTTTCATAAAAGCTTCCAAATAGCATGAGGTGGTCATTCTTTACTTTAAAATCAGTCTACTAATCTGGTCTTATTTGATCTTGTGACATCAGGGAAGAGACCTCCCAGAAATAGAAGAAACATTTTACATCCTGAGGCTTTAAAAAACAAAACGAAGATCCAAATATTAAAACCATTTTAATATCTTTGGACCTTTCTACAATGGAGTCGTTAAAAAAAGGAACATTGTCCTCTAGTCTAGTTAATGAATTATTTAACTTGAATACTAATTTATTATAAATAATTTATTTTCAAGATTTCCTGGGGTAGGAAGACTGTGTTCTAGCTCAGTGGTTTAAGGTAGGTGTTAAGGGCATGGATTCTGTTGGTGAAAGTAATAAAGGAAAGAAAGATATGGAGTAGGGGTTGAATTTGAGTAAAGAGTGATTCTGAAGTTAAGATGAGAGAGTTTGTCAGTCTTCACAGAGAGGAAGCAGGGGCATCTTGTGGAATCATTTCCTATTCCACAAGAGTGAGGAGTAGGAAAATTCAACTTCTAGGTGGGATGGAAAAAGCTTGGACTAGCTGTTTGGGGACCATCCTGAGATAGTGTGATTCTCACTTTTTTGAGGATGAAGATGAGAAATCCTCTTGGAGGGTGCTAGCTTATCACTTTCACTTTTTCTTTCTTTTTTCTCTTTATGCTTATTATGCAATTATTGATTAATTGAAAAGAAACGAATGAAAATTTTTTAGAAGAATTTTTTTTTTCAAAGCAGGAAAGTATATCAAGAATAGAAAATTGAAATCATTAGTTTCTGGAGCTTTATTTTTAGAAAACTGGATGGTACAGTTTTTGAATCACTTTATACAGTTAGGAAGGTGGACAAATTTCAAATTTCTTTCACAATATTTTTATAAAGGTGAAATCCAATTAAAATGCCTTGGAGCATAAAAAATTAGAAGACATGATACAGAAGGGTCTAGTGCTGCCTCAGGGTTTAGTGAGAATGAGTGTTTTCATTTATATGTATGTTTGTAAGTATGTATTTACTTATAGCATCAGCTGTTTAGGGCCATAGTCTTTTCTTTCTCTCTCATCTGTGGCTTCCTTGAGTTATTCCTTCAAGAACTTATCCAAGTTTGTTGAACTGAATTAAACTTTAAGTGTTTGTTGGAAGAATTGGGCAGAGATCAGTGTATAGAGATTCATGATGGAGAATCCACAAGATAAGGAAATGAATTGCTCTGTGTCCTGAGATGACCAGCTTTCCTACCCTGACAAGGAAGAATTGTTTTGCCAAAATCTTCCCAGGGTGTCGGGGAACTGGAAATAATTTCCGATATTGGCAACTGTTAAGGAAAAGGAAAAAAGAGCACAAAAGGAAGAACTTAGGTCTTTGGACTTATTGCCAACCTCTCTCCAAAGGGAAATGTTCTTCCTGACCTTGTAGAAAACATGTGCTTAAAATTCTTCATATCTTTTAATAATTGTGAGCAGTAATCTTCTCTTTAAACCAGGACTTCCCATCCCTAATAAATTTTAGGCATAGTATTAGAGCACAGTGTCTTTTGTAGCATGAAAATGAAAGAACTAAGGTTATACAACATAAAACTTAATGGTAATGTGAGGTGATATCAGACAGAGTTGTGTGTGTTCTACAGCAGTAATTCTCAAACTTTTTAGTCTCAGGACCCCTTTACACTCTTAAAATTCAAGGATCCCAAAGAGCTTTTGTGTATGTAGTTTATACCTATCCATATTGACTGCATTAGGATTTAAATCAATTTAAATTTATTTATGATAACAAATATTAATGTAATGGCGAGGTGTAGAGTCAGAGAAGAAAAAAAAGAGCAATCAGGGGTATTGTTTATAAACTGTATAAATATCTAACCAATGTACTGTATACTTGAAACTAATACTAAAATAAAATGAAAAGAAATAACAAACATGTTAAGTGTTACTATTTATTTAAAGCTGAGAAATTTTAAAAATTTATATATTTTATTTGAAAACAATAAGCCCATTACATGTTAACATAAATAAGATTTTCATGAAAAATAACCATTTTCCAAAACAAGAAAACATTTAGTGGGAAGAAAGGTATTATTTTCTGTTTTTGTGAATCTCTTTGATATCTGGCTTTATTAAAAGAGCTTGAATTTCATATCTGCTTTTGCATTCAGTCTGGTATATTGCCACATATCATGTACCCTCTGGAAAACTCTTGGTATTATCATGAACATACTTTTACCTCAAGCACCCCCTGAAAGTGTCTTGTTACCTCCAGGGGTTTCTGGACCACTGTTTCCAAAGTGTTTCAATAAGAAATAAGAGTTATCACCATTGAGTAAAGCACAATTTTCCATGTGTTTAATCAGTACTGGCTGTTTAACCTGGTAATTAAGCAGTATAACTAACATCCAGACACCAGAATTGAAGTGGGCGGTATAGCTGAAACATCCAAGCACTGAACTGGGAGTCAGTCCCAGTTCATGTGCTTTTTAAAAGTAGTTGTTCATTGTTTTGTAAGCTATTGTTAACCAGCAGGAGAAGAAAACTGAGCCAAATCCCTGGGGCAGAATCAAAGAATTTTAGAGATAAAAATGACCTTTAAAGATAATCTAGTCATAGCATTTTAGATTTCAAGTTTTGAAAAGTACCTGAGAAGTCATCTAATCCAGTCTCGAAGCTTTATAGTAATTATAACTAGTACTTGTGGCGTACAGGCTAAGCACTTTATGTACAATCAATCGTTCGTGCTCACACACTCTCACACATCATTTTGATCTTTACTGTTTCTTTTTAATGTTTTTTATAATAGAAAATGTCAAACATGTACCCCATTATTCACCTTCAACAATTGTTAATTCATGGACAGATGTTTCATGTATACCCATACCCACTCCACTCACTCCCCAGAATTACCGATGCAAATTCTAGACATTTTGTAATTTAATTTGTAAACATATCCATGTATATCTTTGAAAGGTAAGGGCTTTAAATAAATTACTGTCAATGTGTTATCACATTAAAAAAGTTAACATTGATTCTTTAATAACATCACAAACCCAGTGTTAACCCTGATTGTGTTATTCATATATATTTTTTTCAGTGTGTTTGAATTGGAATTAAAATAAATGTTGTACAGTGCTGTTGGTTGATTTGTCTCTTGACTCTCCTCTTAGTCTCTCTTTTCTTTTGCAATTTTCTTTGTTTTAGAAACTTAGTCATTTGTGTTGTAGAGTTTCCTTGAGTTTGAATTTTGCTGATTGCATCTCTGTAGTGTCCTTTAACATGTTCCTTTGTCCTGCATTTCTTGTAAATTGGTACTTAGATAAATTTGCTCAGACTGCTTCATGAGTGGTAAGTACTTATTGGTAAGTGCATAAAATCCAACTCTCCTTTTGTGATATTAGTAGCTATTGATGATCTTTGCTTAGATTCACGAAATTATAAAGAGCTGCAAAATGAGCTTCAGTCTATCATTCTTTATTAGACTAATACTTCTATAAAGAAAAACTTCCTCTAATCTACTATCTGATTACCCAGTGCAATAGTTCATATAGTACAGTCAGTATGAGTATTTGATTCTTTCTTTTCATTTATTCATTTCTCAAAATAATGAATTGGTTCACTAGCATTCTCCAATGGTGACTGACTAGAGTTTTTGTTTTGTTTTGCTTTTGGTATCATTATGAACATAGTTCTAGGTTTAAACATTTTAAAATATAATTGCTGTTATTATTACATATTATTTTTTAATAATTATACATATTTGTTTCTTTTGATAGACTAAGCTTGAAGGTGACATGTCATAGTAATCTTTGTGTTCGTGGTGCCTCGTGCATGGCTTTCAGTAAATGCTGAATGACTGAATGAATGTTCTGAGCAGCATTTAAAAATATGAGTTCATTTTAGAGACATGCAGAAGTCAAGTATGGCTTCCCTGTTTGATCTGAAAAAAGGTGATGTAACGGTAGAAAATATTCTGAGTGAATGTGAAAGAAAAAGGTATTTTTGCAAAAATGAGTGTTATTTAATTGCTTTTTGTTAGCAGATACAGAGTTGTTTACTCCGTTGTTTCCAGTGAATCTTTTATTTGTATTTTTGTTTAAAGGAATAAATCCGGTTCTTTGTTTTTACTTGTCTCGCTATAAGATAAATGACATTTAAAAGCATCCTGCCCCAAACTCCTTATTCTTTTCTCCTTCAGTCTGAATGTCAAGGAATAGTCACATCATCACACTATGTTCCTCATGAGTTTATCCATATATTTTACATCCTCCTTCCAAAAATTTGCAGGAAAATAAAGCAAAACTAATTTTAAGTACCCACAATACACTAGGCATTGTTCTGAGCGCTTTTATATGGAATATATATATTTAATTAATTCTTACCACAACCTCATTAAGTAGGTAGGATTATTATTATCCTCCCCATTTTATAAATGAAGTAATTGAGGCATAGAAATTAAGTATTAAGTAACTTGCCCAAGGCCACACAACTAGTGAGTGTTAGAGCAAGGATTCAATTTATGCATTCTTTTTCCAGAGCCTGTGCTGTTAAATTACATTCAGTGACTTCACCACAGACTCTTTTTTACAGAATGGGATGGTATACATAAAAGGATGGTCATATAATAAAATTATTCATTTACTGTCACAAAGTCTGTCATTTTGTAAACAATAAGTAATTATGGCTAAGGCAGTTTTTGTTCTTTTAATGTACCTTAACCCCCCCCCCCAAAAAAAAAAGAATCTTAATTTTTTCCCTAGGTTATCATTTCATAGATAATATTAAGGCAAATATTTATAAACCATTAAAAAGAGTAAGTTCTTATTCTCTTTCTTATTCTAAAAAAATTAGGTTTCATAGAATTTGCAAATCTTAAACATTTTTAGTAGGAACAGTGCTTGTGACATAATTTGCCATCACTTTCTCTTTGATTAGCTAATTATAACTTGTTTTTTTTTGTGGTTACTAGTATGATCATATTATTCTCATACATGAGCCTTGAAGAGGCAGTTGTCCTAGTTTCTTAATTTCTTCTTACTGTCTTCATTATTATGAATTTATACATAAGAAAGAGTAAATAACTCATAACCACTATAAAAATCAGTAATTGTCACATCTGTGTCAGATTCTCTCTGACACAGTAGTGAATATAATAGAATCCAACAGTTGTACAAAATTCCTTGCTGACTGGCTATATGTCACTCCTCTCCACTCAGTAAAATTGAATGTAATATAGTAGTCCCCTTTTATCTGTGTTTTTGCTTTTTGTGGTTTCAGTTACCTGTGGTCAATATTAAATGGAAATTTCAGAAATAAACAGTTCATAAGTTTTGAATTGTGTGCTGTTCTGGGTAGTGTGATGCTCTCACTACCTGGGGTGTGAAATATCTCTTTGTCTAGGGTATGCATGCCGTAGATGCTACCCAAAGTTGCCATCTCAGTTATCAGATTGAGTGTCACGATATCACAGTGCTTGTTTTCAAGTGACCCTTGTCTTAAACTTAATAATGGCTCCAAAGCACAAGAGTGAGTGGTGATACTGGCAATTTGGACATGCCAAGGAGAAGCTGTAAAGCGTGTGTATGTATAGGCAAAACACAGTATATACAGGCTCTGTATTATCTACTGTTTGAGGCATCCCCCGGGGGGGGGTCTTGAAATAAGGGGGGAACTACTGTCTGAGAATGAGAGTGACATTAATAGGAAAAACTATTACTCTAATTTATTCATAAAAAGGTACTTAAGAATTATTAGGAATAAGTTCTTTGGAACAGTTTAGTAACTTCTAAAGTGAGCATATTGCTTAACCACTTTTCTTCAAATTGATATAGCAAAGACATCTAGTAGTATTTTTTTCTTTCCATATTTGAAACTGTAGTTTTGGGAAGCTCAGATTTAGTGGTTGAGAAAAAGGAAATTTTCAAAAAAGAAACCAAGAAATAACAATGCTAAATTTATTATAATAAGTAATATCTTGCTTATTTCCCCAAACTGATAGATTAAAAATACTCTTACAGCACATAAAAATTATATGCAAATGTATGTTTGCCCCTATGACTAATATTAGTTCCTGAATATGGCCTTAAAAATGTGGTAGAAGCCATGGATTGATTATAATTACAGAATAAAACTTGTCTGAGGGAACCTAATACACAAAACTTTTTTTCAGACAGAAAAACAATAAAAACAGCAAGAACAAAATAAGTTCTTGAAAGTCAGGGACTTAACATGTTGAATCATTCAAATTTTTATAGCAGTTGTGTCTTAACTAGCTATTGAAACATAGTATAATCCCAGGAGAGAGATGGTTTAGTATGAATTTATATATGGTATTGAGAATAAGACTCAGATGTGATTTGTTCTAAACTAAGAAGTTCATTTTAGAAATTATCAGTTCACTTTTAGGAACTTATTTTACAGTCAACATGATTATTCATTTATTGCTTGTGAAAAGTGCTTTATCCTATTTGGCTTGTTTGTAGTAAAGAAGGTCATTTAGATTACTGTTCATATTATATCTCTTTGTATAGATCAAACGAGTTATTTTGTAGAAAAAGTAACATTAATTCAGCTCTTCTTTATTGGGAGAGTGAATGGTGTATTATAGCTGGCTGGTATGTTTAGTTTGTAGAACAGTTACTTTGTGTGTCCATGATAAATGTTATTTACTTGGACACATTTGCTTTTTCCTTTTTTTTCCCTGTAATTGGTTGTCTGCATCTCTAAAAGCTGCTTATTAGACAGACAGCCAAAAAATTCCCATGTCTGAGGGAAGTGCCAGGAAAGTGTCAGTGTTCCAATCTCTCTAATTTTCATCCCTTAATTTTTAAGGGTTGCTGAGATCAGAGGAGTTAGATTCTCTCAAGAGGCTGGTGATCTCTTTAGAACTGTTCCAAGGAAGGGAATTAACATTTGAGTACCTTAAATAGCAGGCACTTAGTATGTATTAATTAATTTAATTCTTAGAATTCTGGCAGATAAGTGGTATACCAATTTTATAGATAAAGAAATTGAAGCTAGTTATAAATTTACCCTAAGTCATATACCTTAAGTGGTATGAAAATTAATAAACAAATCCATTTAAAATGGAGTCTGGAGGCTAGAAAATCTCACACACACATCACTCAGTGCACACTACTGACTCCAGCAGTAAGACATACACCTTGCATCTCAGACAGGAAGTGATGGTACTTTATTACCTCAGCAGGAGGAGGAAAAGATTCTTCCTTGCCCAATAACAGCTCAGCCAATGGTAGACCGCCATAACTCAGCCTATGAAAAGCCATTCTACTTCACATTTTCAATTTCTTCCAATGGGCTCATTTTCATTAATCCCTCCCAAGTCAGGAAAAGACCGTTCTCCTTTTTTTCTCTGGACTTATGTGTGGTTCACTATTAGATCGCATGTCCTGAGCTGCAATTTTTTGTTGTTCCCTGAATAAACCCATTTTGCTGGAGAAATATCTGGCTGTTTGTTTAAGGTCATTGCAAGACTGTCATTCGAACCAATTTCAGGCTTCAGATGTCAATCTACTGCACCACTATATCATTTGATCATGCTGTCTTCTGTTAGTAAATATTAGAGGAAGTTGGGGCAGATAATGGGATTAGTAGACATATGAAGGAGATTGCAAAGATATGTAATGTGTAAGATATCACACAACTATAAGGTCACATTAAAATTAGAGTTTTAGATCCTCCACCTAACATGCATATCTTGGAAAAGTGATATATTGCCTTTATTTCAGTTTCCCAGTGTGTAGAATGAGGATAATATCTGTTCTACTTTTCCAGCAGGGTGTTGAGAGAGAAATAGAATGAGAGAATGTATGTAGGTAAGCCTCAATTATAAAACTTTACAAATGTAAAGTATTATGTATTATGGAGAGTCATATAGCGCTTGGTGGATTGGTATCATTATTTTAACTAAGGAACAATTAGCTGATCTTAGCAGTAGGCCATTGGAACTAAAAAAAAAATAGCATCTGTCAATCACAGTCATTTCTTGGAAGGAAGAATTGAAAAATGGCACAGCAGTTAATTCTCCTTGACCTCTTTCTCTGAAAGGGAATTTGATTAGACGAGCCGGTTTCATAATAGAGTAGAGCTTCTCTCTTCTCCCCAGGGAATTGAAGCTGAGCAGCCAGACTTGTTCTGTGAAGCTAGAGCAATCTGGTTTTAAAGGATTTAGCTAAATTTATTGTGATTAAGGTTTTATGAGGGGTGTGCATTGCAGAGCAGTGGCTTTAAAAATGTTATGTATGAGTCAATCTATGTCCCTAGGTTGAGAACAGGAAACTGCAAGTAGTACACTCATAGGACGCACACAATAAATAAGTGTGTGAATATATAGTAAAAAAAAAAAAACAAAACAATTATAGAATTATGCCTTATTATCACCTTAAGCTGAAGACAATGAATAGCCAGAGAAACAACTTTGAAATGAGTTTTTGTAACTACAGGCATCCCTGAAGGTAGCCACATGCACTGGTGGAACTCAGATTGTCTCTAACTGGAAAGATTTTGCTCAATATTGGGGGATTATATGTATATACGCATAGTTAAAGCCACTACTTTAAGTAATTTGGCCAAAATCAGGATTAAAATAGATGAGTTCATTTTTCTAAAGGCTCTTTACATTCATACTGTTCTCCTCATTTGCTAAATTGATTTTGGATAAGTATATAGTTTATTTTAGACCCTGGAATCTTAGTACTTTAAGCCAGCCTCTTGGCTTTGCTGCTCCAGCCTTACCCTTCCCAGTATGTGTTACTCAAAGAAACTGAGTGGAAACTTGGGGTTGTGGTTATGAGAGTCTCATTTCGGGGGGATCATTAAAGAGTACGCAAAACAGATATTTTGTTGAAGGTAGAAAATCAGGGAAATTACAGCAGTAGAGGAGAGGCTACAAAAGAGAGGCAGTGAAGGACTACTGAAACCCTTAACATGCCATCAACCAACCTCAGACTTTCCTTCCTATTAACTACTTTCTCAAAAGATCAGAAATATCCAGGAGAGGAAGACAAAATTGTTGTCTGGTGCTATGTTGGGTTTCATTGGATTTAAATATTTTGGCTTCCATGGAGTTGATAGAGTGTAAAATGCCTGTGCTTTATTAAAATTGAAAGGTTAGGATGCTTATACCTATATTTAACATAACCCGAAGGTAAAATAAAAGTTTCAGGAACTTCTGATACTAACTTGTTTAGAACAATACTCGAAATAGTTTCTGAAAACAGCCTTGTAAAAACAATAAATAAATATGTGTTTTTATATTAAATTCAACTTGCTGCATTAGAGTTTTTACCATGGCCTCATTGGTTAGAGTTTTTAGAAGCTTTAGTTTATGTTCTTTGTAAGATTTACTATAAGCTCTGTCAACCTTTCTGAAGTAGGTAGCCAGCTTGTCAAGACCATGTACGTGAGTGTGTGTGTGCATGTGTTATTGTGTCCCTAGCACAATGTGTGACTATAAGTAGGGTGGTTGAGAATGTGACAGGAAAGGATTGTGGAGAGGTGGCTATTCCAAAGAGGGAGCTTCTGGAAGACATAACTGTTCTTTCATTCCAATTAGAAATTATTTGTAGTACATATATCTCCTGGGTAATGATGGTGGCAGGGGTTACCAGTGAATCCTTTGCACTTAGTATGCTTTACTTAGAGATAAGCTTCATCTTAAAATTGGGCTGAGTTGTACATGCTACTGAAATTAGAGTTACTTAAAAAGTGTAGAACAGAACAACCCCAAAGAGAAGCCCCTGTTGGGAGCTTTGGAAAGCTTGTGAACAGCTCCAGGTCATCAAGTACGTGGGTAGCAGAAGGATTAGGAGTTGAGATAGGAAGTTTAGAATGCTTTTGCCCAAGGCCTAGTAGAAATAGTCTGCTTCCACCGGCATAGTGCTAGAAATTGCCTTATAGCTCTGGACTAGTGACCCAGAAATTAGAAGCACAATTCTGTCCCTATCATTTGCAATATATTAAAAAAAATTTTTCTTATTTATAAGATGAGAAAAATCTTTGAGAAGGATATTTTTTGTTAGTGAAGGTTGATAGTATTTGATAAAGTGATTTGGAACTGTTATCAAAATTATTACCAGCTTAATTGTCCGTTATTCTCAGTTTATATTATCAAGTAGCTAATGGTTTGAGAGGAAAAATGCTAACCTCATTGAGAATAAGTGATTGGAAAATATTCCTTTTCTATTAGCAAGAGAAGAAAAACCTTGATTTATTCTAGCTGATAAAATTAGGTTCTTGTACTGTAGAGAATGGAGTATTCAACAACCAGCCTTTCTATTGCTGATCCCTTAGTGAGATCTCATTTAAGAAACATGAGGTAGCGTGCTTTTACTGTGAACTAGGAAACAAATCATTCTGTCCTATCTAGTTAACTAAATATTTAAACTGAAGACAGTTTAAATTTCTACTACAACTTGCAATCAAATTTGCTACTCTAGTTTAGTTAGAAACTGTCTCCACCTACTGGCCACAATTCACTTGACATTTTGTGAGGACATTTGCCTTTTTGTTGTTACCCTGAAACAAGGAAAAATATGACAGCTATGGATGGTACCGTGGTAGGATTGCAGTGACTAAAGACTATACTTTTATGTAGCTTTTCCTAAAACTCCTAGAGTTCTTAATAAAGATTGCTTGGGGAATAATTGAAGAGATGCAGGGTAAGGGCTTATAATATCCAAACCAAAGAGATGAACTCTTACAAAATGGCACATTTGCAATAATATATCTGTCATTCTACCATTTAAGACTAATTTACTTACTAAACCTTTAAGCTTTGTTAATTCTAATTGACATAAGGTCATGATTTTCTAAATTGCTCTTGGTTCAAGCTCATGTGCCCATTTGGAAATAATTGTCACTACAATCACTGAATTATACAATAAAATAAGACATTTTGGGGGGAGAGGTCACAGGTCAGCAAACTTTTTTTGTTAAGTGTCCAATATGCGGTATTTTAGGCTTTGCAGGTCACACAGACTTGTTGCAACGACTCAGCTCTGCTGTTGCAGCATAAAAGCAGTCATAGACAATATGTAAACAAATGAGTGTGGCTGTGTTCCAATAAAACTTTATGGAAATCGAAATTTGAATTTCATATAATTTCTGTGTGTCATGATGTATTATTATTTTTAAGATTTTTAGAAACCATTTAAAAATGTGAAAATCATTCTTAGTTGGTGAGCTACATGGAAGTGGGCAGTGTGCCATATTTGGTCTGTGGACCATAGTTTGCTGACCACTGATTTATATTCAGAAATGTTTGAAAAATCTACTAATAAGTTCTCATATCTGTTGGAGGCAATTGTCTAGAAGAGAATTTCTCAACTTCTGGGGATACTTTCATGCTCTTATGACCTGTAAGGAGAGCATTGTTTCTCTTCACCACTATGAGCAACCACATAGTGTAGAGGATGATTCTTTATTCACACGTATGCACTCTGAAATGTTCTGGTTTTATTGTATTTCTATAGTTTGGACGATTTAAGTTAAAAACACCAGAATGATTTTTCTAAAGGATATTTTAGCATATACTTATGTATGTAGGAGAAGATGATTTATGTGAGTTTAAAAGCAAGAAACATGCAGATAATGGAATTGGTCTAAAGTGATTTTAAAAATAAACCATTATTATAATGAAGAATAATTTGCTGTGGGGAAGGGCCACATGATATGAGCAAGCTGATTTGGGTTATTACGATTTCAGTGATGTTCTATGGTCATCAGTCTGTTACATTTGGGGAGGTAAGTATTTTAAGGCGTTGAATTACAAGTACTGATTGTTACAGATGATTAATCATTTTAGTCACCTGTAAATACTTTCAATCTTTTTGGCTCTTACCCTCTACCAGTCCCCAAATTCCTGGATCTGCTTTCCCTGTTTCTGTCTGTGCCTATGCACCCGATTGTTATGAAGTTATAGAATTGCTACTTCTCTAAATTCATATATCTAAACTCTAGTCTCAATTTTTGTTGACAGGCAAATTGAGATAGTAAAAGGGTCAAGTTTCTGGAGGTTTAGTTGAGACCAAGGAATAGATATAATGGAAAAAAATAGAGCGAGATAATAAAAGGATTGGCAGTTGTCATCAGTTAAGATAACATGTAATTCACTGATTTTAGGATTTTTTTTCCATTTTAATATCTTTGAAGTTAAGATGTCAGTTTAATTGGTAACATTTTTTCTTATTGGTATGTGAAATTGTGGTTAGTCTTCTAATCGATGGCATCTTAGATTTGGTAAAATATGGTATTTAAATTTTGGATTCCAAAAGTGTAGCAGTTACAGGTACTGATGAGGTTGGCAGGGTGAAGACTTTGGAGAAGGTAAAAAGGAATTGACGTCAAGTTTCTGGTTAGATATGTCATGAACTGCAAAGACTCAGAGTCATGAGCTAGTTGTGAGAGATTTAGCAAATGAGATGAAGTGACAAGAGGTAGCAAGTGACACCACAGAGAGAAGTAGGTAAGACAGCTTTACCTTCAGGTCATCCTTCTTACTTATCCTACCTTCAGGTCTCAAGTGTCACTGTTTCAAGAAACCTCTTATAACTCTTTCCCTTGAGTGTAAATTTACTTCTTCTCTTATGCTATCTCATAATAAACTGTACTTTTTCTTTTATGGTTCTTTATTAGTTTCTAATTATAGGTTTTATTGTGTAATTATATCTCATTGACTGTAGTGTTATTTATGTTCAGTGCTAGGACATGCTAGGTCCTAGTTTGTATTTGTTGAATAAATGAATTAAAATAGAGAAAATGAGGCTCTCTGTGACTAGATTAAGGGTATGTACTCTGGAATAGTGTTCTAAAAGCCACAATGACAGGACAGAGGATATTTTATTAAATTTGACTCTTTTTGGCGGTTGGTTTACTTGTTGCATTTTTGAGCTTTATTTGTTTTCCCAGAACCTCAGGTTTCTCATATGTTAGATTTAAGATGCTGGTATCTACCTGACGGTGTTATGGTAACCGCCAAATGAGATAAAATGTGGAAAGTACATAATATAGCACAACAGACACAGTTGATGCTCAGTGAGTGAAAGCGTGAAAATAGCCATCTTGATTTTTTCCCTCCTGAAAACTTTTGAATTTAAAGCCCTTACATCTCACTCGGGTTATTGTAGCTGACACCTGACTTTCTTGCCTCTGTCTCCACTCCTTCCATTTTGTTATCGACACTTATATTGAGTGATTCTTCTGAAACACTGGTCATTTATCTTCTTTCCTTATTTTTCTTTAATCTCTGCTCCTTGCTTACATGAGTAAGTGATATGTTCATCTTTATCAACAACTAGCGGGTGATTAGTAAAAGTTTATTACACTAAAGGAATTATGGAGAGTAAACACCTATTTTATTTTACCTGAAGCAGTTATTAGAAGGAAGATATAGGTTTGAGAGAAGATTGAACAAGGAAAGATCTTAGGTAGGAATCAGAAGGGAAGAAAACTCAGTATGAAAATTACCAATAAGCAATTTCTAGTACTAATATCAGGCTATAATATAAACAATATTCATTTGTCTAGGATATTTGCATTATGGCACAATTCTACTCTTGTTTCAGAGGCTGAAGAGGAGATACTGAAGAGATCTGAGGGTGGGAGTAGAAATGAAACCCCAGAGGGCAAGTGAGGCTTGACAGAAATGGCAGATAACAGACTTTATTTGGGCTTGAAATGTGATCTGACCGTCAAAGGAAAGCCAGTGCTATTCTAGGCAGTGAACAAAGACGAATTGTGCCGTAGCATACAGAGTTGGCAAGAGCCCACTGGGAGTATTACATTTAGCACAGTGTCAGCATGATAGAAACAGAAGGTGGTGAGCTCTCAGAGCAACTGTAGTGCTGAAAGGGATAAATAGATGAGTTTATGGAGATCAGTTAAAGATTTTAATCATGCAGGGTTGACTGAATTCTGGCAAGTGTGAGATCAGAGAAGCGGGGAGGGAGGGAGAGAGGAAGGGAGAAAGGGAAGAGGAGAGAGAGGGAGGCACTCCTAAATATCTGAAGGGTATTAACATTAGAGCAAGAGAGGAATTATTTAGCCTGGATGAGGGAAGTTTGTAAAGTGAAACTAAGGGCAGGCACATTTATCTCTAAGAGAAATGTCCTGATATAGTTTTTGGGTAATGGTGTCACCTTTATTCCTCAGAATTTTATAGTGTGAAGCTGTACAGCCAAAGTGTAAGATTTAAGAAGCTCTTTCCCTTGAAAATTTGCTAAAGAATATTTTGGGTTTATCAGTAAAGAAAGTTTTTGTCCTAGAAGCCAAGTTATGGAGGATTGGTTTAGTATGTATTAGGCACACACAATATATTGAGCACTATACACAAGGCAGCATGATTATTGAGGTTCTAAACTAAAACCACATGTCATTATTGGTTTTAAACATTCTCATTTTGCTTCAATAATTTAGAAACTTTGGCAGATTTTATCCTACTAGCCCTTTGGAAAAGAATGATGGTAGAAATAAGCCAAAAGTAAACTTAAGAAGAAAATACAGGTAAAATCCTATTTAAATGAAATTTGCTTGTCACAAGATGGCATAA